>JAMJFZ010001826.1:0-88853 GCA_026225945.1 Cricetomys ansorgei | reverse complement strand
GAAGAATTATTTTTCCTATGTTAGAAAAAAAATTCACTTCTTCCATGTATTTGTCTACTAATCTTATTAATATGAGAGGTTTCAGAAAAGCAAAGATTCCATCATGGAATAATTCTGAAAATGTTCAGTGCTCATTCTCTAATAAGAACATGGCAATATTTATAAAAATGTTCTTGAATGACATTCATTCATTTAGCTAACAAATATCTGAAGGCATCCATTCTTTACTGTTTGTTTTTTTGCTTGGTGGTACTTAGCAAAAAGTTCACCAGGTTGTTAGACACATTTGCCCCTGTGTTCAAGATGACCACGTCAGTCATGTCCTCCCTTTGAAGAAAAATAGGCCCCTGTGTTTAACAAGCCTGGTTCCTCCAATGCTTTCAAGCCATGCCCCCTTTAGTATCCTTAGTCAAGGGGCCCTCACTTTTCTCTCACTCATGAGCAGTGTCAAGCTGTGTACCTTGTTCTTTCACTTTGACCAATGGCATCCAACATTATCACAAGTACTTCCAAGATTGCCTGTGACATTAACAAGCAGCTTCTGTGTGTGCACAGAGTATTTCTGCCACTTGTATCCAATTCTGTTCACCGTATCCCATTTACTCCCAATTCCCTCTGTCTCTTTTACTTAAGGTTAAAATTGTATTTTTCGTAAAGAAGACTTGGGATTTGTAACCATGTGTTTCTACTATATATTAAATTTATAAAGTATTAAGTTTTATTGTGACATATCTCATATGTAGTTGAATTTAAACCATTCATCCTCCCTGGCTTACTTTTATTACCCAACTTATAGAGATGGCTTTCTCTTTCTCCTTGTGTCTCCCATTTACATTCAGGTCTCTAAATAATCTGTATACCACATATAAAATATCATGCACATTTTTTCTCTTAATATATCTTATTTCTCTAGCATGATGATCTCCAGTTCCACCCATTTCCCTCCTATAAATTATCCTATTTCATTTCTTGCATTTCATCTGTTTAAATGTACCTACACCTATTCCATGACTTCACTATTATTAATAGAATTAATATAGGCATGGATGTGAAGGAATCTCCATCGTAGGAGGATTTTTGGTTCTTTTGTATACAGCTAAGATTGGTGTATCTGGGTCATATAATTCTAGTTTTAGCTTTTGAAGTACCACAATCACTGACTTCCATAATGGCTTGATGAATTTACATCCCCACTGACAATGCACATGGGTTTCTCTTCCTTCTCATCCTCAACCGTGTTTGTTTTTCTTTGTTGATGATAGTATTTCTAGCCAAATAGAATCTCAGCACAGTTTTGTTTTGCACATTGTTGGCAGTTCAGAATGTTCAATAATTTTTTAGGTAATCATTGGCTACTTGTGTTTCTTCATCACATGAGTGCCTGTCAAACAGTTGGGTAGATCATCCTTATGAGAAGCTGACTCTCTTCAGTAGTCATCAGTTACCTCTAATTCTTTGTCTCACAGTAAGACCCAGATATAGACAGATAAATGTCACATGTTCTATCTTTTCTGTGGTTTTTACCTCTAAATCTTCAGAGGTGATTGTATAATGTAGAGTAACCACAAAATCTAGGAAAGTATATAAAGAGACTATAGTGGGAAGAGATGAGAGGTGAATAGAAGAAAGTGGTTGATATGAAGCAAGAGATTGATAAAATGAGGAGGGTCCTCCAACTGAAGAGAGGGGATCAATATGAAGGAGATGGTGGGAGGGACAAATAACAAGATTGTTTGATAAAATCTCAAGGAGTCTTATTACTGTATATTTGCCTAAAAGCATACATAATACATATAAGTGTAAACTTATATACACACAGGACATATATGTTTGTATATATGCATACGGGTTTATATAAGCTTACATATGTATGAGTGTATATATACATGTATAATATATGTGTATGTGTATATATACATATATAATATATGTGTGTGTGTATATATATTTATACATATAATCAGGGTAGTCCAAATGACTCCCAAAACAATAAGGACTATGGCAGTTGCCCTTGGTTGGATGTAAACCCCTATTGCTGTAGACAACACACACTTAGGATGTAGAACTTCAAAGATTCCATCTGAATCTAAACTGAATGCCTTCTTCCTGTGATTTGGCTTCCATGGTACCAGAAAATAATAGAAAAGCTGCTAAGTTGGGGAATGCACTGTCTTATCCAGCTATGACTCCTATGAACCACAACATTGGCCAGCGTGACAAGATATCCTTAAATGTGGAATGAGTGGCTCTCACGTATTGGTGGTGACCAACAGATGTCTAATTGGGCTTAATGCTGTTTCAACAGGGGAGGAAACATACCTGGTACCATAAACTTAGCCAGCTTCCTGGGACTAGTACAGTCATGAATCTTAAAAGAGGATCTACTACTACCATTTTGTTCGGCCAGTAATAATTCCTAAGTACATTCTAATCTTATCCTTATACCTGTAGATAAGCATAGGTACCACCCCTCATGGAAGAAGTTTGTTTATAGCAAATGGACATCATCACTGAACACTACAACTGTACACTATTCAGAGATCAACAAATCATGAGAAACCCAGCCCCAATAAACACATCCTACACCTAGTATTGCTCAGGTAATATCATAGAAGAGAAGGTAGAATGACTGTAAATGCCAGATAACAGGAAGTGTGTTGTGGAAAAATCATTCCTGAAAATAGCTATATAAGCAAGATCTGAGCAAGCCAACATTAAAAGAACTGCTTAGGCAAAGGGAAAAATCTCATGGGAGTCCTCTTTGTCAAGCCTTGCTGTTATGACTTGTGCTAATGAAAACCTGTTTCAAAAGCCATTGACTATGAACCTTTCATAGAGGGTTTTTCCCTAATGGTTTCATATCTTATATTAAGGTCATTGAATCATTTTAATTGACTTTTGTACAGTATACAATATAACGTTTCTACAAGTTTTGTATAGTATAGGAAATAGTATGTGAGAGTTTCTTCTGTTATTTTTTCTTTGTTTTTGTTCTTTGTTAGGTTTTCTTCTTCTTTTTTGTTTGTTTGTTTGCCTGTTTGACTGTTCCTTTGTTTTCTAAAGAGAAAGAAAAAAAGGACCTGAAGTTGGGAAGGTGGAGAGGTGGGGAAGTGGAGAAGTGGGGAGATGGGGTGGTGGGGAAGATCTGGAAGAATTTGGAGGAGGGAGAAAGAATGATAGGAATATATTGTATGAGAAATTTTGCAATAAAACAAAGAGCGGGATCAAGTTTCATTTTAATCACAAATATGCAGTTTTCCTAGCACCCTTACTGAAATGTGATACTTTCTCAACCACATGATTTTGATATCTTTGGCAAAAGTCATGTAACCATTGCAGTGTAACTTTTTCTGAAGTTAGATATTGTGATAACTTTAGTATTGTTGTTTTTATGTGGGATTGTTTTGACTGTCTGGTGTTATATGAACTACTGCATGAAGGGATCTTTACAAATGCTAAACAGAACTAATTTCTAATTGCTAGAACAAATTCCATATTTCAAAGAAAAATTTTTAGAATTATATTCCTTAGAGTAATCAGTCTTCCCATAATTACTTCTATAACCTGAAACAAGTATCAACAAGTTGTAGCTTAATGATTATAGTAATTGCCTAGATCTTCATAGACCAGAGGGGCCACTTAACAAAAATCACAAGCTTAATACCTTACTGCCTAGAATAAGATTTCTTTTGACTATAAATCCACCAAAAGGCAGTTTGTGCACAGTGCACTTGCTCTAGCCTATACTTCTGTATATTTATCATTAGAATCAGCTCATTAGCATAAATGGAGAATAGACTTGCTTATGTGTTAATGAGGACTAGAGATTTTAGTGGGGTTTTCTAGCCTAAGTCAAGGTTAACATGCCTTGTTGCCAAGTCTAATTGGGAATATGACCTGCCACTGTGTCACCACCTCACATCTGCTCGATGCTGACAATAGCTCCATTTGGGGGCTAAGCATCCCGACTTACAGATCTTTCTTGTGATTAATTTTTGGCATATTTTCCAGTATTCATGAATACTGCCAGAAAAAAATATCATTTGTTCCTACAGGATTTCTTAGAATATAAATTAATTATTTCTTTAGTTATGGTTATTATATATGGATAGAAAGTAACAGAACAAGTTTTGTATGAAAATGCACCCCTGCTAATTGAATACTATTGTAAAACACTAGCCATAAATTCATAGTTTTCTTCACGTCATCATACAATAAAAGCCCAGAAGAATTATGTTAATGGTAGACAAGGGAATACATTATTATGAATGACAGTGTGTTATGTACAAAGCTGTAATTACTACTGTAAGGAAGAAAGTGATTACTTCATTGCTCTTTATTTAACCTGTAGAACAAAGGAGATTCGGGTTCTATTTTGCTAATCATGATTAATGTGAACCTTATTTCTGGCTCTTTTTTTCTTAGATTATTCTTTGCTCATTAAAATTTCCTTGACAATTTCTCACATGTATATGATGCATGCTAACTACTCTCATCCTCCCACAGTCTCCCATTTCCCAACTACCCTGTTTATCGCCCTACTTCCCCATTGCTCTCTATATCTCTATATTTATAACCATATATAAAAGTTACTCTCATCCCTAATTAGAGAGCATTAATACTTAAAAAGAATAGGCAGAACTCTTACTTTTTGAATTAGTCAATTCTTTTTTTTTTTTTTAAATCAGGAATATCAAACCTCTTTATAGTATGTGAAGGCAAAGTAATTAACAGTTTGCTGTAAAAACATGGATGTATAAATGACTGTTTTGTTCCTTAAAAATCTGCAAATGAATATTATTAGTAAAATAATAATAGATAATACTTTTGGAAACTGAAGCTGACTGAAGAACTCTATCATATAGAATAAAGTTTCTTAAAAGTTAGATTGAATTATTTTCCTGACAAAAATTCTCCATAATTGTATAATTATATATCTTCAACTAAACTTTTGGAATTATACCAAGAAAAGCTTTCCTCTTTTTGTTCATTATATTATTATTTTCTGTGTGATTATGTCTGTGTACGTGCATCTGCACATACATTCGGGTGCCTGTAGGTACCAAATTAGCATCCTGAAATTCATGTTGGGACACTACTCTTGCAGAGAACATGGTTCTTGGGAGCCAAAACCAGATCCCCTACAAAAGCAGTAAGTGTTCTTAGCTTTTCTAAATTATCTCTCTAAGTCATGTCTCTAGTCCCCAAATTAAAAAAAACATATATGTATATAAATATTATATAAAAATATTGTGTGTGTGTATATATATGGAGAGAGAGAGAGAGAGAGAGAGGGAGAGAGAGGGAGAGAGGGAGAGAGGGAGATTATATAGATATCTTCTGGAGCTAGAGTTATATAGGTGGTTGTGAGCTCCTAGTATGAGTTCTGGGAACATAACTAGGGTTCTTTTAAGAGATTCCAGTATTCTAAACTGTGGAGCCACTTCTCCAGTTTCTGGGTAAATATTTAAACTTGAAACTTATTCTGAAAGAATAAGTTTATATCCTTTGCATATAAAATGTTTTATTTTCTCAGTTTTGTTGTTCAGGCCCATCTCCAACATGTACTCATTTAGTTATATCAAGGCATGTTCTATATCCTATATTGTCAGGCTTACTTTCTTCTTGGCCTATTATACTTGTTTCTTTATAAAGACTTTCTCCATTGAGGATTCCTGTTTTTCAAGATCAGACAGGTAAGAACAGTGTCATTTTCAGAGAACACTTAAGAGTTGCCTTGAGAATAAACGTTCCTGATCTCTAGAGAGATGTAGTGGATAGGAGCCACTGGAAGATGGCCAACATTAAGCATGCCATAACATGGACCCTACTATAGGTGAAGGTTGAATCATACCTTCTGGCTTTCCATACACAAACACAAAGAAAAATTAAAATTTCTTTCATTTATAATTAAAATATTTTTATTGTTATTACATTTTCTAAAATTTCCCTCAATTCTCTTTATTATCATCAGGTGGGAGCTCTAATTTAGTGTCTATGGATCCATAGAAACATTTTGTTAATGACATATTTCTGACTTAATAGTTTAGGGAATAAACTTAAGAATTTATAATACTTAAAGACTTTCAATAGTACTGTCACGTGTCTAATCTTTAGCATACCATAACAAAAACTGGGCAAAAGGATTATGATATTATGTGTTGTGGTATAGCTTGACAATATCAATGCTAATGCATAGTGTAGTTATTAGGTCCCCTTATAGTCTCTTCTACCTACAAGTTTATACATATTGAATAATATTTCACTAACCCCAATTACAGAAAATATAAAATGACTGACTATTCTTACATGATATCTTCTTGTTCATTCAATAGTTAGTGGTTGTCTTTGGCTAACACTCAGCACAAATGCACACTAACAAACGATCATTGAAATTAATGACCTCATATTGTACTACCTTCAGGACAGCTGTTCCAGAACCTTCTAACGTGAACTTATTATACTTCTTGCTGCTGAAGGCTGACGTGGCCTGTGCCATTGCACCATCTGCTTGGCTCTTACTCACCAGCATCTGCTATTCCTGCCTTGGCACCATCTGCCTGACCATCTCCATCCCCATCTGCACTGCTCAGCGGTACTGCTGAAATTTCAGCACATTTTATCTACCCTAAAACGGAGGGATTCCTGAATCCTGAGTCATTTCTCTTTTCTGATTCAGGGAAGTCTTTTGTGGAATATCTATGAGGCATTCTTTAAGAATCCCTTCATTTTCCTGGACACAAATTTCATACAATTCATAATTTTTAAAAAATTGGAGGGGACTCTGTATGGTTGGCTATAGTAATATACATGGAGCTTAATACTTACCATTATAAAGCTACTTGGTATTCAGACAACGTGTTGCCTTTAAATATTTTACATACAGAAAAAGTAGAACAAATGCATGTGAATTTAAGCAACATTAGATCTATAAACATGTTTAATGTTTGTTAACTTGTCATATAGTCAACAAACAAATGTAAGAAACATAATATGGAAAATATTAAATTCAAAAGACATTGTTTACACAAATTTGGTAGTAGAAAGGTATATGAACGATTGAAATAAAAGACCTACAATCATTTGTTGAAAGGCTGTGTTTAAAGGGTTGGCCTTCTGCAACCTTTCTTTAGTGATTTTCTTCATTTCTATATGCCAATACATGCTGTTGCTGAGTTAGAGGTGGTGGATCTGATACATTGCAGAAGTTAAATAAGACAAAACTCCAAATTCAGCAAAATGAAACACAGGACAAGGAAAAGTTGGCAAGGAAAAAAATGAGTAAGACTGAATTGTGTGGCAATCATATATATATATATATATATATATATATATATATATATATATATATATATATATACACACACACACAAAATTATACATATATACACATTTATACATGTATATATACATACACACACATATATATGTATATATATAATGGTTTATTGCCAAAGTTAATTTGATTAAATAATGCTATTGCTGCCTTTCTTTATACATTAAATGATCACAATTCCAGAACAAAGAACTACTTTAAGTTTATAAAGTTATTTATCCTTTAATGTAAACAATGGGCACATTTATTATTTCCTGTCACTATTATTCTGCTTAGAGAATAGTACCTGCTAATTTTATCTCAAATTCACAATGGTTTCTCCTTCCAGAAGAGCAGTGGGCAGGTCCTTCAGTACCTGCTTAGAGGAAGTGTTATTGTTATTGGAGACCACAGTTCCAGGTAGTAAATTAAAGTCCTGAAACCTTCCACCAGGGAGGAGAAGGACCTAGAGGGTGGTGGTACTGATATTCTTGAAATGCTGAAATCCTTAAAAATTGTGTAGGCTATTGTTGCTGAAGTTTGTTTTTTTTAATCTAAAACACTTAAAGCAAAAATATCAGTTAAATAAAACAAATAAATCTGAAAAGTATGTCAAATAAGAACATATAAAAGGAGATTTTTTTGTAGTGTTGTGAAATGTATGTGTTCTGAATAATCTGTTACTTAAAAACATTAAAATGTTCAAAAATCCTGAAATTATAAAGAAAAGGAAAAAAAATCATAGCTAGAATCAATTTGGTTTTAAAGAACGAATGGTATTATAAATTTAGAGTCTCCCAAATTCCATGTCACGTCCTTTGCCTTCTCTGTCATTCATTAGCCAAAGAATCACCCTGAGAAGTTTCTTGTTCTACGAGCTCCATTCACAGTGTTCCTCTCTTACAGATGGCATTGTGTTTATCTTTTATATAGCATATTTACTACCATTTTTCTATGTTGACCTATGTAAGCACTCTATGGTACAGGTGCCTACTGTATTCAATACAGTACATGCTGTTCTGTAGCACAGAAGACTGGGTTATCCTGCAGAGTTTCAGGGGTCTGGGGTAGTGGGTAGAGGCTGGACCATCCTTATTTAAGCGAACTTTATCATGCTCATACAAGAAAATCACATACTGCTCTATTTTTCAGAGGCTCTGTCCATCACTAAGTAATGTATGATTACATTTTGTAAGTGTGACTATATCTTTTTGCATTTATGCATGTGTGTTGGGATTTAGGATGGCATGTGTATAGAAATTAAGGGATATCTTGCAGGAGTCAATTTTCTCTCTTTCTACCACATGTGTTCTTAGTATTACTCTCTGAACCTCAGGCTTGGTGTCACACACTTTTACCCATTGACCCACGTAGCCAGCCCTAGGGTAAGTGCAGTTAACACTGAAACATGCAGCTGAGTTGCTGTTACTAATATTCCAGAATGTTTCATCTGTTTTTTAATGTTACATTTTATTTATTCTCTCTCTTTCTCTCTCTGTCTCTCTCTATCTCTCTATCTCTCTCTTTATATATATATATATATATATATATATATATATATATATATATACACACACACACACACACATATATATCGCCCTCTCTCTTGTGTATGTGTACAGATACACATGCTCAAGTTATGCACGTGCTCTAGTCTTGGTGTGTATGTGGAGGTCAGAGGAAAGACAAGTTTGAGCAGTTGGTTCTCTGTCCACCATGTGGGTCTTAGGGCATGAACTCTAGTAATCTGGCTTGGTGGCAAGCATTGGCTAGATGACCTGAAACAATTTTTAGCAGTCCTTTGATTAAAAGTGTGACTTGGGAAAACAATTTTGTCCTTCATTGTGTATGAGATTACAAGCACAAAAAAGAAAAGTCATATCATGGACCCAAATCTCCTTTATAAAAAGTGTTAAACTACAATCTCATGACTGACTCTATATGAACGACTGAATCTTTATCAGTTGACTCAATGGGCCGTGTTCTCCTGGTGCCCTTGCCTCCTCAGATTCTTATAGATTTTCATTTTCATTTATGGCATGAAATAGGGGGGGAGGCTAAAGAGAGATGGAGATAGAAAGGAGGGAAGAAAAGCTGAGAAAAGTGAGTGTGGGTGTGCTATTATGGTTCAAACATACATTAGATACATTAGAAATTATCTTCATTAATCTAACTCAATGTATAATGAATACATACCAACAAAAAATTTAAAAACTAAATGCAGTTAAGACAACTTACTGTTTATTTTTTCCAGAGGATTATGTTTCAATTCCCAGCACCCGTATGGCAACTGGGTCCTTGGCAAACAGGGACGGGGACCATTGGTTAAAGCAGTGATACTGGAGCAGCCCCATTTGCATGTGGAGGCTCATTGTCATTCTAAGGGTCATAGTCCTGGAAAAACCCACTTCCTTCCACATAGGGAGTGGTCTCACAGGGACAAAAGGAAGACATCTTATCAGAAAGTGGGCCCAACTCAAGACCTTCCAGCCACAGTTGTCAGACAAGCACCAACCAGGTCACATTCCTCTGAAAAGACATGCTGCAAAGCAAGGCAGCATTAAAATTTAGCTGGGTTTTCTCTGAGTAGGAAAGGGGAGCAGCCAAAAACCTTCTACTTTCCTCTACTGGCTAGCATCTCATGTTTCTAGAAGGTTATACTTGCATTTCTGGACAGGTAGTATTAAACAAACTCCCAATGACTTATCTTTATACATATAGATTCGTGCATTTCCCAACCCTCATCCAAGAAGTTTCTTTTTGCAGTAGATTATGATTAACACAAAGACTCACAACTGATCAAGGTGCAGGAAATAAGACACTGCAGAATGTTTGACTCTACACAAGACATCCATTGCATACTCTTCACTCCCAAGTCTCAGGAATCATTGTAGAAGAGAGAGTAGAAAGAGAGTAAGAGCCAGAAGTGGTCAACAACTACAAGAAAACAGTGTTCTCTGGACACAGGAAGTTTCAAACATGAATTCACACCAGTTGAGACAGCATGCATAAGACCTGTGCAAATTCAAGCCAGACAAAATCCCAGTATGGAGAAGGTAGGTGAGCATGAAGTCTCATCCCTAGCTAAGTAGCTATTGGTTATTTATTGCTATTGGAAGAGAGAGTCTATTTTGTCCTGAAGGTTTCAGCCTCTGGTGGGTTGACCATGCTACATACAGTGAAGGCCAAGGGTATACAAACAGTATACTGATATCATTGGTTCTCTGAGTTCAATTGCCACTCAATGGGAATTCCAGATTCTTGTGTCCTAGAACCAGGAATTCAACAAAAATACAGGGACAGCAATAGAAGAATGTCCAATTTATTAACAATACATTTCTAAGGAAAGAAGTGAGCCAGATTTGGGAAAACGGTTACATACTCAAAGGCAAACTACAAAGGATGGGGCTTTTATAGGTCATTTCCATTGCACAGGCTTTCTCAAGCATCTCTATAACGTGTAGGAAGGCAGGGGTTTGTCCAGTCTTTCTTTCTGCCAAATATCCCTTTCATATGCTAATTTTGTATTCCTTCAGACATTAACCTCCACCTCCAGAATCTTCAATAAAACTAAGAACAAAGTTGGGAGATGTTCTCATGATTTTAAAACATTACTTTATTGGTTAATTTTGTTTCCATTAACTAAACAGGTCAAAGTATCTTCTATGTTTGTCATTTGAACTAAACTCTTCACCCAGGAGAATTCTGTTAGCTGAATTCATGCCACTCTTTGAAAATATTATTGACTCTGAGAGAAAATTTTAAACTGTATTATGGATAATATTATGCACGAAGCTCTTGTTTAGAATCACAATTCTAATGCATAATAGCTATACCATGTTAAAGCTGCTATCAATTATTTTCTGAAAGACAATGGAGTTTGTAGTTATAAGATTTAAGTTTCCTTCTTCTTCTTCTTCTTCTTCTTCTTCTTCTTCTTCTTCTTCTTCTTCTCCTCCTCCTCCTCCTCCTCCTCCTCCTCCTCCTCCTCCTCCTCCTCCCCCCTCCCTCCTCCTTCTCCTCCTCTTCTTCTTCTTCTTCATCTTTTGAGACAGGGTTTCTCTGTTGTAACTCTGGCTATTCTGGCAATCATTCTGTAGACCAGGCTGGCCTCAAATGCACAGAGATACACCTGCCTTTGCCTCCCAAGTGCTGGTATTAAAGGCATGCACCACCACTGCCTGGCTTAAGATTTAAGTTTCTAATGTTCCATGCCCTCATTAATTTCCTCGCTGGATGACATTTATCTAAATCTACTGGTGTTTCCTTCGTCTTTGTCACTTAATTTAAAAAAGATATAAATGTTCCTCCATAGTTTCTGTGAAGACATAATGGATAGAAACATGTATATCTCCTAAATTGTACTATGCACTTATCTTTCAATAGATAGTAGTTATCTGTTAATACATGTATTTTAATTTCTATATATTATACAATATATATGTAAGATGAATATATTGCTATTAAAAATCATTCAATAAAATAATTTTATACTAAAAATAGGAAAGAAAGAAAGAAAGAAAGAAAGAAAGAAAGAAAGAAAGAAAGAAAGAAAGAAAGAAAGAAAGAAAGAAAGAAAGAAAGAAAAGAGCTTTCTAAGTTCTTGTAACACTCTGGCCTTGTGGTACTTATGCCCTTATGTGGTTTCTGAAGTACGTGGTCAAGTCATGGCCAGTTTCTATAGTTAGCGAATAGGGGCATATGGCTATATGCTTTCTCATTGCAACTCCATTAAATGCATTACAATTTATTCTGTTCTTGAATCACTTACTCAGGAATATATAGATGCCATACATTAGGCTTCTCTATGTAGGTCTGTGGAAAGGTAAATCTTTTTCTTTTCCACTAGGCAAAATTCTTAATATATTTATTTCAGTTTTCCTAATGCTACAATTATAAAGAGGTTTCAAATATTACATGATTTTTATTTATGTGTATGTATATATGTGTGTGGGTAAGTATATACCATTTTCATGCTGGTGCCTGTGGAGAACAGAAGAGGACATGGGGTCTCCAAGAGCTAGAGTTACAGTGACTCACTGGATGTATGTGCTGGGAACAGAATTAAGGTCCTCTGAAAGAGCACAAAGCACTCTTAGCTATTGAGATATTCCTCCAACCTCATGAAAAGTGCTTTAAATTTTATCTGAGCACAGAAGATGTTTGCTGACTGTATTGCTTTTCAGTATTCAGAAGGCCAATCAGGAAAGTACCCAAAGCATACCATGAGAAAACAAAGTCAGAATCTAAGTCATGAATGAATCAACTTGGACCTAAACCACAAGGATGACAAACATCTGTGACCTCCACTGACACCTGACTACTCTTGATGAGACACCACACGCAAATCTGTGTGACTGATATCCAGAGACTATGACTTTTCTTATTGTTTAAAATTCTTAAAACCTTTGGATTATTTGTTTCAAGAAGCAGGAACGAAAAACAACTGTAATGTAAAGATGGGTGTACATTAACATGATTATAAAATTTATAAATTTCGTAGAGAAATGTTAAAAGGCCATGATTTCCACCCATTCTATTAGAATTAAATTATTAAAATGGCTAACTTTATTCTCTATATGGGAGATGTTTAAATTTGATAGAATCTCAATTTTACATGGTTGCAATCAACTTAATCAGCTAAGAAAACTGTGAAACATGCAGAAACTTCTGAGTGGTAAAATGTCCCCATTGAACTCTCATGAAAAGGAGTTCAGAGAAAGAAGACAAGAGACATGGGTATCTCATATTTATGGGACAGTGGAGCATGAGCGTGAGGCCACGGAGGGAACAACTGAGAAAAGAAAAGAGTTTTACAAAAATTTTTTGAGATTATAATTTAATCACAACATTTCTCCCTTCCATTTTCTCTCCAAATACTCCCATATTCCCCTTCCCACTCTATTTCGAACTCATGGCCTCTTGATTCCCTAATTCCATACATATATGCATATATGTATAAATAGAACCTATACAGTCTGTATAATGCTACCTGTATGTGTGCTTTCAGAGCTGAGCATCTGCCACCTGACAAACCCATTTCCTCCCTAGGAAATCCATCTCTCCCATTCCCAGCTTTCCTCAGTTGCCCATACTTCTTTGTGTAAGGGTGAGGCCTTGTGGACTCTTCTTTGTCTAGTCTGACATGGCCATTGGTGTCATGCTTGTTCAGTTCACGTTTCATAAGACATGGTGTTCAGATTTTAGAGGCGTAGCTTCTGAGCTACTAGGAAACAAACTCATGGCAAATGCCCTGATCCTCTGGCTCTTATCATCTTTCCAGCCCCCTTCCACAACGATACCTGAGTGTTAGGTATGAGAGTGCTTTCTAAATGCATCCACTGGGACTAGGCTCCACAAGTCCATGTTTTGATTGGTTGTGGTTCTCTTTAGAGGTCTTCATCTCTTTCAAAGATAAGTTTCCTTGATAAGGAATGAAGACTACATTTATCTGTATCATGACAAGTGTTTATAGCTAATTGTTAGGGGTTGTATTGGTGTAATAAGTTAGCGTTGTAGATTCTCCAGTAACCATGATTTAATTCACTCTGAGTAGTTAGCTAGAATCCTAGTATCGTGCATCTAACTGGACTCAAAAGAAACGTTTTGTATGTACATATGAGCATGAGAGTCTCAAAAGAGGAGTGATGTTAAATAAAATAAGACCAATGTTAAATCCTGAACTATGAGTTTTCATCTAGAATATATGTAATTAGTTTTGAAAGAAACATTTTCTATCCTATTTAGCACATTTGCTTCATTGTGTATTATACATTTATGCTTACTAGACTTCTGGTAGCTGATTTCTGACTGAATGATTGATTTTAAAGTTCCTTTTAAATGCATTTATTTTAATGAACAGGATGTGTTCACAAACACGTTAGTTTTTATTTATCTCCCAAGGGTTTTTTGGGATAGCTCCAATTTATCATGTTGTTACATCATATGTTAGACCAATGTGTCTTGATTCTTTGTTTTTGGAGAAAACTCACTGCAGATCATTTCCTACTATGCTAAAAAGCTCAAGCAGAAAAGAGAACAATTTATGAAAATAGGAGGGAGATGAGCAGAAGCAGCCAACTGGCACCATGTTTGGGGCTTACATGCAAATCAAGTAACTCTCTGCTTTCCAACACTTCCCAAATTCTTTTGAAACCATATTTAAAGCTGGATAGCAACTCTATATGAAGTCATCAGTGATATAAATACTGACAGCATTGTGTTGGGTAGAGCCACGCCACGGATTGACAGGACCAACAGATAAAACCAAAGCAATTAAGTTTCCGTAAACAGTTGACTCGGTGTTGAATCAACACTCTTTTTTATAAACAGCAGTGAAGCAAGAAATAAATGACAATCATACATTTCCAATACATAAACCAGGCCTGTCTAGAGAAGAAACAGAATTCTCTTCCAGTTTTCTTCTTACAACATGGACGAATAAATTCTTCACTAATCTGTACTTTACTTTGGAAATCAAGCAAAATTCCTTGTCTACAAATTTAAAACAATTTTTAGATAAATTTTGGTACTTTATCAGCTTAATATCACACCCCCCCCAACTCTTCTGGCTGTATGTTAGAAAGTTTTGAGAGTTATTTAGTTTTTATTGCCTGGAGATTGTTTTCCTGGCAATTGTTACAAATTCTTATCAAGGACTGAAAACTCTGCTTTACAAGTTTTGCTTTCCTCTTAACTTTTAATTAGCTCCTGTGTGAGCACTAACATAAAATAACACTTAACTACATACTTATTTTCTTCCCATGTAGATACTCCAGTGACCTTTCTTTAAAATATATGAAGAAAATATTTTTATTAAATAAAGTTTTTTTTTACTCTGCAATGGAAAAGTGTATGAAAAAGCCATGTAGAGGAAGCCTTTGATTTAATTTTATACAGAGAGAGATATATGTATAAATGGATAAATATATTATTTACCTGTCTATAAATATAGATACATTTTACATTTATAAACAGAGGACTAATTAATAGATGATGTATATGAAGATAGATGTTAGATGGTAGATTGTTGGATGGATGGATAGATAGATAGATAGATAGATAGATAGATAGATAGATAGATAGATAGATAGATAGATAGATAAGATAATAGAGAAAGGTAATATCATTATTCTGCTGTGTATGTTCCTTCCCAAAATGTCTCTGATTTTATTCGTATACATGTCAAATTAGGCATGGACAAAAGAGGGCAAATAGGTGACCCTCCCTAAAAATTCACTTGAGAACACAATTTTGTTTTATTTTGCATGCACTCAGAACCAGATTAAACAATTCCTGAGCTCTCTTTTGATGTTTCTGGAATAATAGGAGAAATTAAATGCAACTGGAAGGAAATTAAAATCATTAGTCCTAAGGTACATTTTATACTTTTTATATATGGTTTCTATCTATTGGCATGAATTGTCATTCTTTTCTTTAAAAAGCTGTTTTCTTCTTACCCTTAAATTCAAGAGACATTGGGATAGCTGATGCTCCTCTATTTAACATTTAATACAAACCTCCTTAATATTTTCAGAATTCTCAAGGCAGTTTGTTATTTCCATATACTTCTGATCATATCTCTATCAAAATATTGTCTTCTTTAGATGTTTTTTTTTTCCAATAGTCACTAAGATTCTTGTAAGAGTAGACTAGCTTTCTTTGCATTCTTGGAAACTCTACATCTGCTTGGAGAAATACAATGTCTTCTTATAAATGTACTGCAAAAACTAAACACCAAGCACTAAAGAACAATCTTTGTAGATTTCACAGTTTGTGTATTTGTTTATTCTAAGCATACTTCATATTAAGATTTTAATAAAGGACTAGGGAAATGATTCAATAGATAAAGTACTTGCCACACACACAGTAGGCACAGAGTTCAATAAGATCCCCAGTACTAACTGCTAGCACTATTTTAATCCTCACACTGGGGAGCTGGAGACAGGAGGATGCCTGGAACTGGCTGGCCAGGAAGTATAGACTAATCTCTATTAGAAAAATCATCTAAAAAATGAGGTTCAGAATGATTGATGAAGACACTTTACATTGATAATTGACCTCTGGCCTCTACTATATGTGAACATAAGTGCACAAACATGTGAAAACATGTGTACATACACATGAACATAACCATCCCCTACACTTCAATCAATATTTTTGAGCTAGATAATGAAATAAAACTGACAAATTACTTTCATTTACGTTATCACTAATGAGACTTTTGTAATCTTGCTGTTCCTTTGTGATTCTACTGAATCCTGCAGAGAAGTTTTACAGTTTGTTCTCGGTGTAAGAATTTAATACTGATAAAGTCTCTTGTTAATGTGGTCTAGATTGTTGCATGGTAGAGATATGCCCATCATTATGATTTGTAATCTTCGGGCTATAGCTTTGAACTGAACATGCTGTATTTATAAAGCACTTGAGCTTCAGTTACTTGATCTGCTGAAGTTGTTCCCCTTGTACTGACTGCCTCATTGAACAGATCTTCTCTGGGAACTATCATTTAAAGCATGAATAAACAGTACAGACAAAGACCTACTTCTTAGCAGCACACAGTTGTAAGAGCTATATGGACTTAGGTAAGTTATACAGCATACTTTTAAGTCTATTTAATTGAAAAGGAAATGTGTATACAATAATTAAGCAGCATTGTTATAAAACAGATTGCATGCAAAGTATGCTAATGATGTTGTGATATAAAGGCAAACATCCACTATTTCCACAATTTTAGTAAGATTTATAGTCATTCTGTATAGCTAATTTTACTTATCTATTTCATCCTCATGACCTTATGGAGGAAGGGTTAGAAGAAAAATTTGTCCTGTGGGACCAATTACCACAAGTTACACAAATCTGATAGTGCCATTTTTGGCATCTTTACTTAAGTGTTAAGTTTTACACACACACACACACACACACACACACACACACATATGTATATAATATGTTGAGTATATTCTCCTCATACATCCCTTCCCTTTCTTTCTCTTTCCCCTTCAATTAATCGTTAATTTTTACATTAGACAGTTTTACTGCTACCTGTATGTCATATATCCCTACATGATTTTATGTACCTATATGAAATCAAGGAATCACAATTGAGAGAAAATATATGACATTTGTCTTTATAAGATTAGCTTCAAGTTGTATCTACTCTCATATTAAAGACATGATTATGTTTGTCTTTATAGCTAAAATTTTTCCATTTATGGTTTCTATCTATATACATGTATATAGAAGATGCATCACATTTTTCAGCCATGCAGATCTTGATCCTAATATATTCCTGGCACACCTGGAGGTCTTGCTTTTGATCATGGTGAGCCTTGGTCAGCAGGGACTGAGATTTACATGGGTTGTTTGCTCTTTCAAGCAGCAAGTGTAACATAAACTTTGGTAGATGGAACTTTGCCTGGCCCAGTTTGATTTCTGTGTAAAAACTGAATAGAAACATTTGGAGGGAGCCAGTCTGTGTCAGTCTGTAAAAGCCTCTCCCCTCTTCTCCTTCAAGGCTTTGCATCCTGTTGTGTTCCTCTTTCTCTTTCTGCACATGTAAACAACATCAATCACGATGGTGGCATGTATTGATTGTTGTAGAGGTGACACAGGTACACACGTGTACAAAGTGATCAAGCTGGACCCCTTTGACTAGACTACTTTTCTGTAGCAGAATGTAGGGGTTAACCCATTCGTCAAGACAAAGAAGGTTAAACGTGGAGAATAGACTTATGGTACAATTCGTTCTTAACAGTTATTTGGTTCAGACAAGGAAGAACCTGTTCTTCATTTAAGTAGATTGCATATGAGAGGTCACAGTCTAACAATTCTTAGATTAAAAGGTTTTCTCAAAGGCTTGCCACAGGGTACTGTTTGATCCTCATTAGCCTTTCCTACATCCTTGATCTTGCCTCTCATTAAACATTAACTTTTAATTGTTCATGGTCCATCTGTCCAAGAAAAAATAAGTTGATATAGTCAGTTTCTCAAGCTTGGGATATTATTACCTATTTTTTAAGGATGTTGATTGAAAATTGCACATTTTGGATAAAAGTTGTGTTCAGAAGGAAATGCTGAGTTTATTCTCCTTTGTTTTACCTGAGTTCAGACAACTAATTGGCATCTCAGATAAAAGGGCAACTTTGCTTTCAGATTTGCAGCCTGTGCTCAAGGGAGAATCAAGTAACATACTCTGGTTGCTTCGGCCTGCTCAGTCCTTGGGGTTCATAATGTCCCAGTGATCGTGGGAACAAACCTCAGACTGGAAGCATGAGGCCTCTAACTTGAGACCACTTCCTCCTCCAAGCCCAATTCAGGTTAGGAGTCATGCTCTCTAATCCTTGTTTGGAGGCCAGCAGCTTTGCTGATGTAAGGCATTGCTTCTTGCTGAAACCTCAGGCTCTTGCCAGTTACTTTCCACTCCTTCTCTCCACCCTTTGACTCAGGGACTTGTAGCTGTGTCTACCAGCACAAATCAAGAGATCTCAGTCTGTAATCTCACATACTCTAGACTAACAATAGTAGTTTCATGATTACATGGATTCCGCTTTCACTACAAAATCCTTAATGCATTTCCGATCCCTCAGGATTAAATAGAATCTTCCTCTTTGAACTTGGTCGCTCCAAGTGCTATCTGAACGTTAAGCAGTCTAAAGAGATCCCTTATTCTTTGTCCTTTCCACTCTCTAAGGGACATGACTGGACACAGCCCCAAAGCCAAAGCAGGCTTTGGGATTTATCATTTCCTTCTTAGCAGATTTCAGTTCAGTCTCCCCAATCTTTCTTAAACTAAAGTTCCTGGTATGAGCCAAAATGTGCTAAAGTAATCATAATCCTACCAGAAACCAGTTGTTCCAAGATCATTTTTCAGAGGTCAGAGTAAGTGTTTTTGTGCTTTAGGTTTATTTTCTCACAGATAATAGATCACAAAGATATAACATAGTGTTAAATCCTATATGTGTGTTACATAAAACATTTTTCATCCGTCTGTGACAGAAATCTTTTTAACTAAAATGTTTACATGAACATGTACATCATACTAATCTTTCTAGGATAATATACATTTTCTGACTTTGCCACTTATTATTAATTTAAGATAATTTATAGAAATATGATATGCCTTCATTTTCAGATAGAGACAAGTCTGCAGACAGTAGTATTCTTTGCTAGAATGTGCCCATCTGAGTTGGATGTCAGATAAGAATTTTGGTTGTTTTCTTTTATTCTTCTCCTTCTCCTTCTCCTTCTTCTTCTCTCTCCCTCTCTCTCTCTCTCCTTCTCTCTCTCTCTCTCTCTCTTCTCTCTCTCTTTTGGGTTTTTGACACAGGGTTTCTCTGTTGTAACTCTGGCTGTCCTGGAACTGACTCTGGAGACCAGGCTGTCCTCGAACTCACAGATCTGTCTGCCTCTACCTCCTGAGTGATGGGATTAAAAGCTTGTGCTACCTCACGTGGCATGAGTTGGTTCTTTTGATTCAGGCTGCTCCTCTTATGTCAGTGCATGTGTTTGCAGTTTTCAGTAGATCCTAGGTTGTAGTGAAATTGTGGTGCTATTTCCATCTATTCATCTAGTACCTTGAGTCACCAAGCTCTACTTCCAGTCTATCTCTATGAGCTGAATACTGTCTTTAGTAATAGTGACTATCCATTATCAGAATCAGTACACTCTGATCATATACTAGCAGCTGACAGTAAAACAGACATTTGCTAAGTACTGGTTGATTTAAGGAATAAAGGGCCCTGTGTATATTATCAGGTTAGTTATTGTGTGTATGAGTAGGAAAGGAAGAATAGGTAAGCAGTCACAGTGAGACTAGTGATTAGTACCAGATTGTGAGATGGGAAGCAGAGGAGAAGAACATGGTTACATGGGAATAGCAATAAAAGAAGGAAAGGAAAAATGGTGTTTATAAGTGGGGATTTGAGTTAATGACAAACTGAAACAAGAAGAGAAAGATATGTATTGGATATCACAAACCATGTCTGCCTCTGGGCTTTGGGATGGGGAGAGGGTATAACAGTAAGAGGAATGGGCATGGGGAAAGAGAAACAAAAAAACAAAAAAA
The DNA here is from genome assembly GCA_026225945.1 of Cricetomys ansorgei. NCBI lineage: Eukaryota > Metazoa > Chordata > Mammalia > Rodentia > Nesomyidae > Cricetomys > Cricetomys ansorgei. The sequence goes on along the minus strand of JAMJFZ010001826.1, from coordinate 68,472 downwards.
CAAAAAAACAAAGAGGAAAAAAGAAAAGGAGAGAGAAATAGAACGAGAGAGAATAAGAGCATGTAACAGTAAAGATGTAAATAGCACAACAGTGTTGTCCTGCCTCACTGACTTAACTGTCCTATATAGATTAGAAACAGCTGTTGGGGGCAGACCTGCATGAACATATAAGGTAAGAATGTAACTGACCTGGGTGTTGTTTTTATCTCCCTGGCAAATCTGTTGCCCTGTCTTCCTGTCCTGATTTGGGCTCTGAGCTGATTGGTACTGGCCCTACTCTTATCTTGGGGACTCCTGGGTCTCCTTATATATGAAACCTATTGTACGTAGTTGTTTGTGAGGGTGTGTGAAACACTAGAGAAAGTGGGGATGAAGGGAATGGAGTTAATGACAAAAGGCAGAATAAAGTTAGATGGTTTATTTCCTAAAGCATCCTTTGTGCTAGCCATCTTTCAGTGGATGAGATCTCTGAGAGCAACGACTGGACAACCATGTGGCTGAGGGAAGAAGCACGAATATTCTTTCTTTACTATTTAATTCCTTACGAGTTAAATAAGCCGTTTTTCAAACATAGAAATTTCCAAAAAAGATATCTAGTAAGTTTTCAGAAACAAACATTACAGGTTGTTAGAAAAAAAAAGTGCCATCCATTTTAAAAGCTTATACTCATTAATATCTAATAATTAACTAACCATCAAATAGGACTAGAGGTCCATTAGTAATGATTCGTTTGATGCACAAAGACTATTCTTCTTATTATTATTCAATTATATGATTATTTAATTATTCTTAGCCAAGTCACAGGATTGTACAGAAAATCTTTAAATCCCACATACCTATGTTAGTAGTAACAGGATCACCCCACCCCTTTCTGTGTAGTCTTTCAAACAAGGCATGGTTGATGGAGTCTATCTCATGATATGCTACTGACATTGACTCTTGACATGTTCTTTCACAATCAAACACATGTGGGGTTGATTTAACCAATGAAGACAGCAGAATAACCTCCCTCTTTTGTTAGCAACCTAAATTCCATCTGCTACTTTAACCCCTATTAACACACAGTAGCACCTATTCAGACTCTAGAGTTAAAACATTTACAATTTTCGAGTTCATATCATTTAAATCAGTTGTATAATACTTTCTGAGTTTCTATAGTGAAGATATAATATTAGTCATTATACTCAGCTCACATTTTTTAAAAAAGGAAACAATTTTAACAATGTTAACAGAGTTCGTTAACATTTGTTAGAAAATACTGTTTACACATTGAAAGTAATCTAATTTTTTGCTATTTCTCTTTTCAGTGATGGCAGTGAAATACTTCTTGTTCTTGTCCATTGCTGCTGCTACTGTCTGTGCTCCTGTTCTGGCTGTCACAGTACGTACTGTGTATGTTAAGGAACTATATTTTAGATAAGGACACCAACAACCCTTTGATGAAATGTTGCCAAATGCACTGCTATGAGAAGGCCTGTCATTAACTCATGCATTTTACATAATAATGCAAGCAAACGAGTTCTGCTCTTAATACAGCAGACCCAAGGAAAGAACCAAGGAACAGAAAGACTAAGCAAACTGTCAAGTTCAGATGATTAGAGCTGAAGAAGCTTAAAGTTTGTCTTTAACTCCTTGAGCCCAAGTCTCCTTTTTTTTTTTTTCCTAAATAATAAAAAGAAAAAAATGACGAAGGGAAGGCAGGCAACAAAGAAAGAGAGGAAGGAAAGGAGGGATGGAGAAAGAGGAACAATAAAGGCATAGATAAGAATTTATTTACAATTTCCCCACATGCCTAAATAGAAAAAGAAATTAAACTATAAAACACTGCTGTTTTTACTTTTGGTATCAGATAACCATGTCTTCAATTGAGCTATATTTATTTGTTATTTGGAGAATGTTACACATCAAAATTAAATTTGAAATAAAAAGTAAAACTACAAAGATGATGTGAGGGGCTCATCAATGTAGTCAATATATGATGCCTGGATCTCGATACTCATGAAAATAACACCATTGGGCTAGTCTAAGATGCTTTAGCCAAATTCTGGAACACAGCAGACAGAAAGTATCAGTATTACCTGACAAGAGTCCAGAGCAAAATTCTCAAGGCCTTAAGACCTCGGAGGTTTCCAGGAAGACATGTGGATATTAGACCATTGAATTAATTAGAGAAGTCTGAATCAACAGGATTTAACTTGCTTTAGGAGACTCGATTTTCCTTTTAGGAATCGAAACAAAATATCAGGAATAAAGCATTGCTTTATTGTTTTATTATAGAGATTGTAAATATTTGGGAATAAACTGGGAGAGGAAAATGTTATGTCTTTCACTGAAATAAAATATTCAGAGGAGTAATGAGGATGTCAAGGGAGTTTCTGGATTCTTGTGAGTCTCCAAATTTTTCCTTGGTGAAGACCAGAGCTGATTGCAATGAAAGAAGACATGCCTGTGAGCATGCTCCTAAGAAAGGGGGAATGTCTCCAGAGGTCTGGATTCCACTGGAATGCCTCCTTCTGACACAAATGACATCTGCTTGCTCAAGGCATCATCCTGGATTCTGACCATTCCTAAATTTATCTAAAAAGTCCTGTAGTAGCCACGGAAGAAACAGACACCACTCAAATTATACTACATTAATTTTGTTAGCTGATGTGTTATGAGCCACACATGTAAAAAGATACACTTTATGACAACTGATGCTAATATAGACTATTTTGGAAAACAGTTATTCTTCTTAATGAGTTATAAAATAGAACGCATACATTTTTTAAAAGAACTAGACTTTCTAAGCTGCAAGCTGAGTTTGAATTTCACTTAGGCTTTTTTAATGAATGCATTTGCAGATACTGATGTTTACACACACCCCCACACACATTTTGACAAGGACTCAAGTGCACATAGTTCATTTGGGGAGTATAAGTACTGCTAACAACAGCTGCACAGAGAATGAGCTTAGACAAATAGTCCGTCAATGAGCAAGCGGTATCAAGATATGGTCCCTGTGATCCCTACTGCCCAATAAGGAGAGCTTCTATATGACTTTAAGTGTGAATCATACATTTGAAAATCTTTAAGAACAGCGTAATTTCTGTCCTGAAACCTCGCATATTAATAGCTCCTGAATGCTGAGCATTATTGGTTCATTACTGTAAATTCTAGATTTATTTGTATGTGAAAAGTGCCGTGCTAAGGAAGTGATATTAATTAATAACTTTCTGGTAGCATCTCAAACTGGATCGAGCCATCTATAATAAACTGATCACAGAGTCACAAACTGAGCCACGGGAGGAAATTGTCAACCTGCACAACACCTTCAGGAGAAACGTTTCCCCACCAGCCAGGAACATGCTGAAGATGGTAAGTCGAAAGAATGACATCACCAGCGATGATGGGGACACCGATGGTGCCCCCTCATTGTTAGTTAGTGCAGAGAACTGTCATTGTGCCAATTGTTCCGTCATCACAACAAATCTAAGAAGAAGAAACTGAGTCCGAGAGGTTGTAAATGAGTCTCTCAGAGTCATGCTTAGTGCACGGCAGAGCAGCAGTTCTGATTCGGTCCAGCTGCACTCTTAGTTGCCTTCAGACATTTTTCTGGGAATCTGAAGTCCAAATTCAAAGCTAGTTGAGCACTCTCCCCGCTCCCCAAACAAATACTGGGAAATCTAAAAGTGAATTTCACTCAGTTTCGTGCGCATTTAGGGGATTAGCCTTTGCAGTACAAAAACGGGTGGATTCTGTCACAAGACAAATTTAGACCTTGGCCTGCATCCTTGGACAGCCAAGAGTATCAAAGTTCAGATATAGTGCTGGCCCTAGAGAGTAATTCTAATTGACAGTACCCTCTTGTAAATGATGGAGAGCAAGCAACAAGAGAAAAATGAAATGTGATTTTCAAAAATTTATCTCTGAATCACTTTAAAAATTTTTCGATAAACACGACTTAAAAAGCATCAGCTGTCATAGATATTCATGTTGCTGTCTATGTTGATAAATATACTTTAGCAAGCCATAATGGCTCATATCTGGAATCCCAAGATTCAGGTAGACTCTGAGGCCCAGGCAGGAGGACCGCTGTAAGTTTACATTTTGACCTGGACTGTATAGACAGTTCCAGAAAAATGATTCTTACAATTTCTAAAATTAATTTAATTTATTTAATTTCCAAGTACATTTTTATCCATTTTAAAGTCTCAAGAATATAATCTACTTTATTCCAAATCCTGAAATGCAAGAGAGACATCCCCAGGGGTCATGATCTTAATTATCGGAAGGATAAATGGTACCCAAACTCCTTTCTGTCAGATTAGCAAATAACTGCAGCTAAGAGGGCCTCTGGATTGAGAAGACTTATCACAGACAAAATTTGATCTTTGGTCTTTTTGATTTCTTCAGTTAGATACAGACATTTAAAAAATTAGTCTTTGTTGAAATATTCAAAACCATAATAACCATGTTTTGAACGCTAATAAATTCAGCCTGAAGCGTAATTCTAGGAATCAGCCACAAGATGGCAGCATATACACATGCAGAAATTCCCTTCCCACAACCTTGACACAGAATCTGATTGACTTCCAGTCTGACAAATGAGAGCAATGATGCTTACGTTGTTCCCTACACCGTTATTAAGTCTAATGAACCTTGGGTATTCTAAAATTTGCTCTTTATAGCAAACTCAAGACATAGAAGCGGAGGAAACTGAGTCCAAAAAGTTGTAATCATCCTTAGAGGATTTTTCCTAAAAAAAAAAAAATCTGTGATTAAGACAAATAAATTCTATAACTGTAGTTCACAATGTCACAAGTGGTGTGAGCAGACCATCAGGATGCTGGCTTGGGTATTGTAAAGGTGTCACAGCTTCTCCCATACAGCTGCTTCTGAGATGTATACAATAAAATGCTTCAGCTCAGCATGTACTCCCATATCCCACCCACATGCAGAGTTCAGAGCACACTAGAGTAATTGATTATAATTCTCTATTGTGTGATCCTAAAAGCCTTTAAAATCATGGTTTTCCTCTTATTTCACATACAGAGAAAGTATTACTGTCCCCTTTTTAGTTACTGTAAGGAAGAATAGGGAGAAAAGAGTTGGTAACAAGTTCTAGTGACATTAACAGCTTTGCCGCTTTGCTCATAATTTGAGGCATAGATATGTAACTCTACTTATATTTACGGAAATCATTTGTTTGTTGAGCACATACTGGGAGACGGCTCAGAATATCACAAGTTTCTTGTAAGGACCACCACACTAAGTGTGTTGAACAAAGGTTTTGGTGTGATGTGGGCATCCTCTTTACAGAAACTGAGAGGCAAAGAACCAAATGACATGCCTAAGGTTCTTGTTTGCTGTTCTGTTGCTGTGATAAAACACCGAGAAAAATAAACTTGTGGAGGTGAGGGTTTATTTGACATACAATTCCATATCACAATACATCACTGAGAAAATTCAAGACAAGGGCTGAAGCAGAGGCCATGGAAGGATCCTCTTACTGGCTTACTCTTCACGGCTTCTGCAGTCTGCTTTCTTATACCACCCTGGTCCACTTACCAGAAGTCGCATATCTTAAAGCGGTATAAATGGTATAAGGAACACTTACCACAAAGGACTGACCCTTCACACATCAATCATTAATCAAGAAAATGTCCCAAAGACACGCTCACAGGCCAATATGATTCAGGCAGTTCCTCAGGTGAGGTTACCTTTTCCCAGGCGACTCTACTGTGTATCAAGTTGGCAAACACTAAGCAACACAGTGGGTGAAGCGACTGACAAATTCAGGGATTAGCTTTCAGTCATCTGTATTTTCTGAAGTCCTTTACTTACATTCTAAGAAACAAGCTATAATTTGAATGTTACAACATAGTTTTGAATTTGTAGTTTCACAGGCCACTAAAATGAATCGACACCCAGCTCCTTTGTGTTCCTATTAGAATATTTAATAAAAATGTAACTATGTAAAAGTTTAGCTTCCACAAGAGAAGACATCACAAATCCCAGATGTTTTTCCACCACTCTTTATTGTTATCTTTGTATTTTTAAATTTATTTATACTTCTCTCATACAATACATCTTGACCTCAGTTTCCCCTCCTCTCACCTCCCTACCTGCCCTCTCCTCCAGATCTGCTCCTCCTTTTCCCTTCAGAAAAGAGCAGGCCTCTCAGAGATATCAGACAAGCATATCAGGGATATGCTGATAAATCGTGGATATCAGCATAACAAGATATAGTAGGACTAGGCACAAACCCTCATATCAAAGCCGGGAGAGGCATCCCAATAGGAGGAAAAGGGTCCTAAGAGCAGGTAAAAGAGTCAGAGACACCCCGATACTCCCACTACCTTCTGCTATATGCAGGATATCTAATGCAAACCCAGGCAGGCTGCATGATTGGTGCTTCTGCCTCTGAGCCACTTCCTCCCTATGAACTCACCTTAGTTGGTGGTATTCATTTGTGTCCTCAGCTCCTCTGGTTCCTAGAATCCTTCCTTCTCCTCTTCTGCCTCAGTTTCCTGAGCTTCACCTAATGGTTGACTGTGGGCCTCTGAATCTGCTCCATCAGCTACCAGTGGAAGCTGATGAAAATTGGGCTAGGCACCAATCAATGAGTATAGCAGAATATCATTAGGAATCACTTCATACACAGCAAGAATCTTAGGTTGGGAATGCTAATTTGATTGTTTCTTGATTTTTTTTTTTTTCTTGCCTGATAGAGTTGGAGTTTAGCTGCTGCAGAAAATGCTAGAATTTTGGCAAGGTACTGTGATATATCACAGAGTGATCCACTTGAGAGAAGACTTAACAGTATGTATGAGTCTATGTGATTCAACTTGTATTTAACAGTGTTTCCAACAGTGGAATAAGATAGCTGTGAAAAACAGCTTTAAAGGGGGGAGGTTTGGTTTTATCTCATGACTTAAGAGGTTTTGGCCCATTGTTTTTAGAACAAGTGATTTTGGGACTCAACTGAGGCCAAATAACATGATGGAAGTTACAGTGCAGGAGGCTGCTCCCTTCAATTAGATGGGATAAAGACAAAACCTTAAGTTGAAATTATACTCTGGACACAAATGACCCAATCCTTTTAGGCCCCATTTCTCAAATCATCTACAACCCTTCCAGCATCTACAGAACGAGCCTTTAACACGTGGGACTTTGTAATACATTTTAGATACAAAATACCTTTAAACAAACTAACAAAAACTTAAATAAGCAAATACATCTCGAAAGCAACTTAATCATATTAAGTTGACAGACTCAATCTACACTGACACTCACCTACATGTGATCGCTTATAGCCTGACATATTATATCATTGTTTTTAATTTTTAAAATTTGGGTATTCTTATGTTGGGGGGTCTAAGTTCCGATCAACAGGAGGAAAGAATCATGGCCAGCATTATTAAAGGATTGAATGCTGTTAAAAGAACGTTATGGCGCTGAACGGAGAGTCCAGAGTTGAATTTTCCAATGTTCTTTATTAATCACAAACTATGTCAAATCTCAGGGAATTCTATACCCAGGCAGCTAGGCAGAGCGCTCACACCAAGGCTTCCTCCCCCCATCCTCTCCTCTCTGTTCCTTTTCTGTCTTTCAGCTCCTACTACTCCTCCACCTCCTATTCCCTCTCCCTCCTCGCTCCACCCCTCAATCCCCAGGTGTTTTCTTCCTGTTTTCACACAGACCCTCAATCAACAAATAACAGGAACCTCCTGTGGGGGATGGAAGGCGGGGATGGCACAGAGGTGTAAACAAGTAAGAGACGAGAATCTTAACTAAGATATTATCCACAACTAAACATACCACAACAGAATGCATCCAGATACCTAGGAGGTTTCCATTGAAATTTATCTCAGTTGTCCACAACATCAGAGGAGATTTCCTCAGCTTCGGAACACTCATACTGCTACAAGCTGATTTATAAACAACTGTAAAATGACCCAGATGAAAACGTTTGAGTGCTCAAAAGTGGGCTTGGTCTTTTCATATAAATTAAATAACTACTACAAAAACTTTAGTGCATTCTACAGAGCTATTTAACATTTTAAGCAACGCTTTCTTCCAATTTTTAAAAACACAAATCTAACTTTATGTCTAAAAATTATTGGGACTCTTATGCCAAGGATTGGAACAGTACATTAGCAATGGAAGATCTTTGTATTCTAGAAAATTTGCAGATTATTCATCAATACCATATCCCACCTAGAGCACGTATGACAAATGGATGCAACATTGTTTGAGAACGTGTAGCCTCTTTGTAACTACTTTCAATTCCAGGGTACAGTTACAGCTCCCATGTGCTCACACAGACTTTCATTGTCCTTCCTAACCTAACAAGAGCCAGAAATTGAGTTATGTCTAGTCATTGCTTCAAAACTTTCTCATCATCTGTCAATGCCAATTTCTCACCAGACTTGAGCACCACATGCTTGTTCAACAAGAAGGAAGATTTCCAACAAGGAAACAACTGAGCTTAGTTCCTGTTATAAAATGGCATCTAGATGATCATTTAAACATTTGTGAAATAAAATGAGGGAAACCTACGTACTCTATTTTTAAATACACTCAGTTTCCTCTATTTCAGATACATTTTGTGGAGAAAGTACACATTTGTCACGTTATCCATTCTCCTGGTCAAAAATACTTGAACTCTGGTACAATGAATCAAAATACTTCAAATACGGAGAATGGCCTTCTTCAGATGAAGACTACCAAACTGGTCATTACACTCAGGTAATCTGTATCCTTCCAGATGCACACATGACTGGATATATGTGTGGGTCAAAGATAAGTACTGGTTCTCTTCTCAGGCCTAAGGAAAATGACCCATGAAATCCCAGAATACAGTTGTCTGAACATGACCAGGATAATGATAACACTACTTGATCTGCCGTTACAGACACGGTCCCACCTTTTAGGGGAAGAACTGAAGGCTAATGAGCAAAAGAAAATTATCTTCTTCCATGGACTAGTTCCTACGTAGGATGTTCAATCCCAAATGTTGAACCTGAACACACTTACACGTGAGAAATGCTAAATGACATCAGGAGGTTGAATATACAATGTGCATACATCTAGATATGCATGTAACAATAATGCTTAAAGAAGTAATGAAGTATTCATACAAGGAGTTTGAAATGGGGGGGCATAAGTGCTACAGATAGGACGTTCATGTGCTAGATTCTAAGTAAACAAAATTTTTGTTTGTTTTTTATGTTTTAAATGAAAATAAAAGACAAGCACTAAATTACTGGTAAAACACACCTGCTGGAATCTTTACATGGATTCTAGTGACTGAACACTGGACTTTATATGGAGAAGGCAAATGTCTTGTCAGCTGAGCCATTTTCCTAGCCCGGGTCATAATAGTCAATATCTGACACTATAGGGAGCAGCATCCATTTTCAAACCACATCAGACCTTCTATAATTTCTCTCAACAAATATTGGTGAAAATATTTAAGGCTCTTGGCTAAGAGTCAGCAGTTCTCAACCTGTGGGTCACAATCCTTTGTGAGTCGAACAAGCCTTTCACAGGGATCACCTCAGACCATCTGCATATCAGGTATTTATATTACAATTCACAACAGTAACAAAATTATAGTTATGAAGTAGCAACAGAAATAATTTATGGTTGGGAATCACTACAGCATGAGGACTGTATTAAAGTGTTTTAGCATTAGGAAGTTTGAGAACCACTGTTCTAAATAGTTCAATATATATATGATATATATACATATATATTGCTATATATATTATATATTTAATATATATTTATATATATTTATTTTTATATATTTAATATATAATATGATATATATGGCATAATATTATGTCTTTTAAGAAGAATACTTCAGATTATTCATCCATTCTTAGTGTTACAGAATGCTAGAGAGTAATTAATAGGACGATAGCAGGTATTCACAACAAAAACAAAGCGGTGACATATGAGTAAAGCCTGTTTGCCTTTATAAAATTTACATCTATTTTAAATTCAATAAAGAATCAGTGGAGAACAACAGACAAGGGTTTGACTTAATTTGATTAAAACTTTTAAAGGATCATTTGCCTGCCATACAGAGACGAAGTTAATTTTGAAGAAAAACAATTGGATTTCTAAATATAAAATAACAAAATGTATACTGGAAGAAAGATAGCATTTAAATATTGAAAATGGAAAACATTAGAAAATAGTTATTGTCCACAAAAGCAGACGACTCAGAAGTATTCATTAGTAAGTCTCAAGACTTACATCAAGTGAATCCTAGTTAAGATTGATGTTAAAAGTTCCCAAAGATAAAACAAAAATAATCAGTCTCTATAGACTTATTAAATAAACACCAGGAAATAATATTTTCCTTCAATATTAGTTCTGTTGAGCACAATGGTTTGTGCCAAGAATCCAAGATGTTTTAATAATTAACAATTTAATCATGTGATTTATGCTACCAAAGAATTAGAAGATGTCAACAGAATAAAAACCTAAGAAAGAAAAACACTCAAAAACATTTTGATATCAGCTCAAACCTTGTAATGTATTCATTCAAATGTCAACTTGATCCTTTATATTATAAGGTCTTCAGCTTTTTTAATGTGTCAAAAGAATTCAATGGTATTCCAAATAAATTTATAAAGTTGACTTCTCCCATTTGCCAAGGTGAGAATGTAGAAAAAAATCATATGCATGTAAAAAGAGGGTCTGGAGATAAGAAGGGAAAGAGAGAAATGATTTAATTATATTATAATCTCAAAAAACAAAAGTAATTTTTAAAAATCAGAGTAATTAGTCTTTTTTTGCTTAAATTTGCTTAAAGTTTAGGAGGAAAACATACTATCAATATCTGTATGTAGAACCATGTGAATGCATTAACATGATCATAGAACTTTTTCATAAAATAAAAAATTTCTCCCATACTATTTGTGCTTTTCCTTTGAAATGGGTTGAAGGAAGAAGTGGAAGAATCACACCCTCTAATTTTACTAGTAATCAATATATAATATGAATACAACAAGATAGGTATTCTAACGTATCCTCATTGTAATTTTTTCTAAGTATCTGTTCTATGACATTCTGAGTTCAACAAAATTTCATAAAGGCAAATACATATTTGTCAGAAAGAACGAGAAATGAAACATGAAAACATTGAGTTGTAGTATCTGATGTTTACACAGTGTGTGGAATAAGAGATTTTGGTGCAGGCATGTTCTTACTTGGCCATGGATAAATAAATACAGAATGGTGTGGAGAGGGACTGAGACCCAGGAAGGCCTCCCTCTGAGAAGAGAAAGTAATACTTTACAAAACCAGTCAAATCAAACCACTATGATTAAAAAAAAAAAAAGGTAAAGAAATATGAGTAAAAAGTCCAGTCCAGACTGGGGAAATCCTAGCAAGTCTCCTTCAGTGGCTGCCGAAGATAATGGGCTCCTTATTTCCTCTTACAAATTCTGAAACGTTTTCTTATTTATCCTTTAGCATACATGTGCAAGTAGAAGATTGTGTTATTATACCCATCTTAAAGATGAGAAAGTGAAACTCTAACAAAAAACCTGCTAAAAATTAAACAAACAAACAAAAAAACAACCACCCAGTTTAGAAGTACAGAGATAGAATTTAAACTCTGCTCACTTGCACTGGAAGCCATTTGAGTATTATATATTCTACCCTATGCTTGACCAGTGAGAAAACACCCTTCCTTGATTAGAGTCTTTTACAAACAATCTGTATTATATTTGCTTATTCACCCCACAGTTTTGACAAGGAGAGAATGTACATACTGGATGCTGCTGCCCTTACTTTTTAGTGGAAAGTAATATAACAGGCTTCTTGTTCCTGTAAGATAACCTAAAAACATGAGATTTCATCTGTTTATCTTCTGAGTCAGTCATGCTGAAAGCAAACTAAAAACATGATTATTTTAAAATTAATTTGTGTGTGTGTGTGTGTGTGTGTGTGTGTGTGTGTGTGTGTTTGTGTGTGTGTGTGCTAAAGTGTGTCCAGCAAGATAAAAGAGGTCCTTGGATACCCTGGATCTGGATGTAGAGTTCCTTGTGAGCAGTCCAGGTGGATGCTGGAATCAAAATCATGTCCTCTAGAAAAGCAGCAAGCTCTGTAACCATTGAGCCATCACTCCACACCAGCATGTTCATATTTAGTCATGAAAATAATGTTGCTATTGCAGTCATTTTGTGAGGATGAAAATCTGTACTCAAATCACCTCTTATCTTTCCAGATGGTCTGGGCCTCCTCCTACCTCATTGGCTGTGATGTTGCAGCATGTCGCAGACAAAAGACAGCTATATATTTCTATGTGTGTCACTATTGTCATGAGTACGTAATACAGGTTTATTATACTTTTTAAATATATTAACTTCCCAAACAAACTTGTCTAGTTTTTCAAACATTACAGATGAATATTCTGCTTTGTTCCAGTTAGGTTGGTCACTAGGGATAAAGTATTATATGTCATATAACAGCAAAGGTCACGAATACACCCACAACCCTGCATTTTTCATCATGTTTTTACTAAGTAACGATTATTAAGAGATGTAAACATTGAGACAATTTATCAGTGACCTTGCAATGTATCATTCACTAGAAAGTACTGCCATACTTTTAAATAAATTTAAATTGGCTTAGGCAAAGAAACAAGAATTTTCATCAAGCAAAGCAAGAACAATTTAAGGCTCCAGGAGAGAATCTTGAGCAGAGACTGAAGAAGATACTGAAGAAAACCACCAGAGCTGCTCCCTGTGTTCAGCTTTCTGGTTTGAATGTTGATGCATGCATTTCCTTTATAAGGGATATTTACATAGCACCAGAGAGGTGGCTCAGTGACAAGGAGTACTTGCTGCTCTTGCAGAGGACAAGAGCTGTTCCCAGCACCCCAAATCCTGGAGGCTCAGGATTACCCAAAACTCTACTTTCTAGGAATCTTATACCCTCTTCTAGCCTCCACTAGCACCTGTATATACATACATACATAGGTACAGACATACATAGGTACATACATATACTATAGACACACAGAATGAAAAGAAATCATGTTTTAAGGTAAATTAAATTTACGTTTTCTAAATGCTCCCATCACAGATACTAGTCACAAATTCTAGAACATTTAACCCAGCTGCTTCAGGGAGGAGCAGATAAATATCCTGGTCCTAGCAAATGTATTTATGCCGTGGAGTCCAATAAGACAAGCACGATTGCAAGGGCTAACTGCTGTGACTCTTGCGAAGGACAATAGGAAATGAAGGCTCTTTAAGTCTAGATATAGATCTAAGATGTTTGAATTTGGTTGCTAGTTTGAAAAAGACTTTTATTGATAAAAGTTGGTGATAGTTCCTCATGTTTCTTTTAGCTGTATGTATTTTCTAAGTCAACGTTAGTGTCTAGCCCAAATGTGTGTTTGTGCAGAATAGTAAAATACCTTGTAAGTCCATGAGCATGAGGTAGTATTAAAAAGAGGATCATATTTACATTTAAAATATGGTTCCTGAACCATGGTATATTCACAGGCTATAAAGTGTTCCTAACAAAAGATGTCTGATACCACCTGTCTTCATTTAAAAGTGACATTAATTAAGAACTGCATATTATCTAAATAATATTTAAATAGCAACAGGCAAGAAGCTTTTGCATTTTTTCAAATTTCAAATATTCCAGAACTATGGATTTCACCCATACTTTTCCACATCCCAATAGTTTCTTTAGTTTTCTCCATGCTTATGTGCTTTTATGAGTTATATAGATAGTGTAACAAGACACAATAACAGGTGTCATGCTTTTCCTCACTGGTGTAAAATGAGATAAACAGTAAGAGTCAATGCAAATGAATGTTTTTTACCTTAACACTATTGAAAACCATACATCTTCTATAACACTTTCCAAAGTTTTATATATATATAAATAAATATATCACCCAAAAGTCCCATTTTCCAGATTTGACTATACATATCTTGAGTCTTATTGGACATGACTGTTCAGAGATAAGGGAACAATGACTGCAAGTGCCCTTAAACAGAATCACTGGTGGTTCAGTGCAAAGGCAATACTCATATCCCTAAATTTGAACCACATACCCATTGTAAATACTAACTCTGTTCACTTACATACATGCTTAAACAATTTATCATTTGAGTCGGCTCTTGACAATGAATATAAGTTCATAAATATTTTCCAGTGAGTGTTTCCATTATGCCTCTACTTACTTTTCTTTTTTTTTTAAAAGGGGAAATTATCCTGACTCGCTAAACATGCCTTATAAGGAGGGCTCACCATGTGATGACTGTCCAAATGACTGTGAAGATGGACTGTGCAGTGAGTTGTTTTTCTTGTTGTTGTTGAATTTGGGATCCTTAAAGTTGGTATTTTGATATTGGGACCACATATCCCTTAAATTAAGCATTACTCCATTTCTACTATTTTTATATCACTGTTGCCACAAAATATACCTACATTATTTCTGCTTCCCTATCCCTCATGCCCATGGTAAGCAAAACCCTTTGATTCCATTACTGTAAGGGGAATTAGAATAGCTTGGTGTGAAAGCTCAAGTTCCCATTCAAAGTTTAAAATTATGAGTTAGAGCCAGCCTAGGTAAAATATTAATATAAATGTGAATGTAGTCTCTGGACAGTTCTTGGGATACCATTATGCTGACCACAAATTATGCATATTGCTTTTAGTTTACCAGTCTCTCCCAATGCTTTCTGTCCCATACCTCTCCAACTTGCCTGAACATGGTGTGGAATTTTTAAAGGCTGATTCTTATTCTTCTGATAAAGAGATGCATAAAAACTTTCCCTTCAATGCCTAAGTAAATTCTTATTTTTTTCAATTAACATATAAAAGTTGCATATGTGGAAGTTAAAGACATATTCTGACTGGTAAATATTGTATGTTTCATGATCAGGGTAATCGTATCTGTTTTTGTTTTGTTTTTTTTTCAAATATTTTGTCATTTCGGAGCAAACTGTTCAAAATCCAACCTTTTAGAAGTTAGAAGTTTAGAAGTGAGAAAATGCTCCAGTTCCTAAGAGCTGATTAGTTACCTCTTGAAGAGGCCAGTTAGGACTCCAGGAGTCTTTTGAAATGACTGTTACATTGGCTCCTGAGTCTAACAAACCTTTAATTAAAACTCTATTTGTTTGTAACCTCGACTTAGGCCTTGAATCATTTATAGTTGTTTGCCAAAATATCTGTTTTTTATTATTTTTTAAATCACCTGTTTTATCCTTGATAGTAAAGTCTAGAGCATTACTGTCTTTAGCAACAGGCACTACATGTTTTAATCTCTCTGAGGGTGAGTCACTTGCTGGTAAGAAATTGTTGGCATCTTTTTTCTGTGATAGGCACTTAAGCCAGGCCCCCTAGGGTGTTTTCCCCACAGCAAGGAATTACCTTGAATATCTGTTACAGATCTACACTCATTAGACCAATGTCTGCCTTTTCCATACCTTCTACATATACCAGGAAACTGAGGTTTTCTTCCTGGCTTATTATCAGAGAAAACATTATTTCTAGGATCCATTTGTCTACAGTCCTTTTTAAAATGACCTGACTTTCCACAGCCAAAACATCTAACCTTTTGATTTTTAAGACCTTGAACAATTGTTTGTCCAATCAAAGTGGCATTGTAAGCATTGGATCCAATATCAGTAGTAATTTTAATCCATTGATCCAAAGAAGCTGTTTTTAATGGCCTTATTGCCTTTTGGCATTCTGAATTTTCAAACGCCAGAGATTTAATTAACACTACCCTTGCTTCTGAGTCTGAAATTGTCTTATGGACAGCAGAAGTCAATCTCTGTAAAAAATCAGTGAATGGCTCATTTGGACCTTGCATGATCTTAGTAAATGACTCAGACTTTTTTCCTGGCTCTTCAACTTTATCCCAAGCATTTAATGCCGCTGTACGACATTGTGCTAAAATATTATCATCAAACTGAATCTGCACTTCCAACTCAGCATATTGACCTTCACCTATCAACTGATCTTTGAAAATATTAACGTCTCTAGCTCGGTTAAGTTGTCCTATTGCCAAAGCTTCTTCTCTCCACCATGTAATCCATTGTAATTGAGGACCGGCTTCTAATACAGCTTTTCCCAAGTCCCTCCAATCTTGAGGAATGACTCGGTGTGGAACAGCCCAGTTGTTCAATATCTGTTTTACATAAAGAGAGTGCATTCCATAGGCTACTATTGCCTCTTTAAATCTCTTTAAATCTAGCATTTCTGTAGGTTGCCATCCAAGTTCATCATAGCCCTGCATCCTGTTTATAGTCACTGGATAAACCATAGTTGGTTTTCTTAAAATCTTTGGCTGCCATATTGTGTTATAAGGTGGAGCAGTAGGCTCTGAATTCTCTGACTGAGGTAGGCTTTTACTTCCTTCCATCAAGTGTTCTAATTTTGCTACCAAAGTTTGCATTTTCGCATTCCACTTCTCATCTATTTCTTTTAAGGCTGCTTCTTGTGAGAAGCAAGTAGATTCTGCTTTTCTTTCCATCATTTTAAAATTTTCTGATTTTGCTCTGAATTTATCTCCTGTATCTAAGTCAATATCCTGTAAAGGGCTAGGAGATTTCCCTTTTCCTTCCACACTAACAGTTTTCCTTGATAGAACACAGTATACCATGATGGCTATTGATAATACCATGTGAAATACCAGAATAACAAAAACCATAATCTGTATTATGCTAGTTTCAGTTGAAGTACTTATCTCTTCATCTACTGCTTTCATACCTAGAACATCTATAACAACACTATACAGAGCCCAAGTGCCCTGTGTCACAGTATTTTCCATTTTAAACATGGAAAAATTTTCTTTTCCACTCTTACTTATCCTCTCCTTCCTTAGGAGACTCCTGTGTATTTTTCTTTTATTTTTTCTATCTTTCTTACTGTGGCTCCCACTTTCCAAAGAGCATTCTCTTTATTACCCTCTCTTCTTACAGAAGGTCTATAAATCTGTGGTTCCTTTCCTGGAACTTTATTAACCCGCACCTGTGTGCACTTTTTCTTTTATTTTGTCTCTTTCTCTTTAGCTCTCCTCTTTCCATAGGAGGCCCTACTCCTTTTTTATTTATTTATCCTAAATAAATAAAGGTATCTTACTTTACCTTTCCTGCGTCTTCTTTCTTTTTTTCTTCTTTTTTCTGCCTTGGATCTCGCTGTCCCGTGTTGTCTGTCGTTTCCCTGTAGACTCTGCGTCTGGATTCTGCTGTCCCGCGTTGTCTTTTTTCATTTGTCTTCTTTCTTCTTTTCTTCTTTTCTCTCGTGTGTCCTTGCCACGCATTGGTGCGCCAAGCGTTAAAATAACTTTCTGGCGCTTAACGGAGAATTTTCCAATGCTCTTTATTAATCACAAACCATGTCAAATCTCAGGGAATTCTAATACCCAAGCCACTAGGCAGGGAACTCATTCCAAGGCTTCCTCACCCCATGTTCTCCTCTCCAGAAGTTCAGCTCCTCCAACTCCTACTCCCTGCTCCCTCCTTGCTCCACCCCTCAATCCCCAGGTGTTTTCTTCCTGTTTTTACACAGACCCTCAATCAACAAATAACAGGAACCTCCTATGGGGGGTGGAAGCTGGGGATGGCACAGAGGTGTAACAAGTAAGAGACTAATCTTAACTAAAATATTATCCACAACACCTGGCTATCTAGTCTCTAGTTCCTGGTTTACCTTAGGGATCTGGAGACCAAGGATAGTGGAAATTCACTGGATTCCATGATGGAGACTTATGTTGAAGTTACTTCTTTCTACATATGATTCACTCTATGTTTTGGTTGTGAGACAAGTTACATCTAATACTGGACAAAGATGCAAAACATATACACTAGGTAAAAGACAGCATTTCAACAAACAGTGCTGGGAAAATTGGATGTTCACATGTAAAATAATGAAATTGAGCCCACATCTAACACCCCACACAAAAATCAACTTGAAACTGAACAAATGCATACATAAGAAACCTAAAATACTAAAAAACGGAAACATAGACAATCCCTTCCATGATGTATGTTTGGTAAAGGATTCTGTGACTAGGACTCCATTCACTCATGAATTAAGGTCAACAACTGACAAATGGAATCCCATAAAACTAAATAGCATCTCCAAGCAAAGGACACAATAGAGTGGTTTCCATCATGGAGTGGTCACATAACCGTTACAACACAGAATCAGTTCAGTGAAAAAGAAGCTCATGAAGTGAGAGAGAATCTTTGCCACTTGTACATCTAATAGAGCATTGATATCCAGAATGTATGAAGAATCCAAAAAAAAGTAAGATTCGACAAAAGAAATGATTCAGTTAAAAATGGGCTACGGGGTTGAACAGAAAATCCTTAAAAGCAAAAATAAAATGGGGAAAAAAAAGATTTTTTGAACAAATATTCAACAACCTTAGAAATTAGATAAATGCAATTTAGTCAGAATGTCTATGATCAAGAAAACAAGTGGAGGGCAAGGGAAATGTCATTCATTGTTGGTAGGAATACAAACCACTATGAGAATCAGTGTAGAGAATTCTCAGAAAATTTAAAGTAGATCTACCATGCCATCCAGCTATACCAATCCTTAGCATGTGCTCAGAGGACTTGACATCCTTCTCCACAGATACTTGCTCAGCAATGTTCATCCCCACTCTATTTGCAATGACTAGAAATGAAAATCACATAAATACACTTTATCACATTAATGGATAATGAATATATGGTACATTTATACACAATGGAAATCCATTCAAATGGGGGAAAAAAAACATGAAATCCCAAAATTTTCACGGAAATAGGTGATACTGGGAAATATTATATTGAGTGAAGCAACCCAAGCCCAGAAAATAAATGCCACGTATACTCTCTTACATGTGGGTCTTAGCTCTAAATCTTTGGATGTAAATATATAACCTGGAGTAATCTGCAGAAACCAGGAAAATCAAAAGAGATCAGCGGGTAGGGGAAACTCTAGAAAACTGGATAGTAAGGCACTGGTACTATCAAGGAAATTGGGAAAATAGGAAGAAGACTTTAGTTGTGGACAGGGGAGAAAGGACAATATATAGGGAGAGGGAGGAAGGACGGATAACTAACCAATTAAAAAACTGAGATGTTGAATAAAAGGGTGAAAAGAATTTTGTCTTTTACTTTAAAGGATTTGATTCAGCTCACCATTTGTTTTCCATTTGGACATAAGCAGCTCACCCTAATCAAATCAATCCTCTCTTATACAGAACATTTCTCTTTGCACCTTTAGGAAGATAGCCTTTCCTCAATGGTTGCTACTGTTTTAAACACAATGTTGTGTGTTATTCTTTTTTTGCAGCTAACCCCTGCCTCTACTATGATGAGTTCAAGAACTGTGATAAAAAAGTGCCACGCATTGGATGTACACACCCAGAAATTCAACAGTTTTGCAAAGCTACTTGTCTGTGTAAAACTGAGATAAAATAATCTTTTTCTATTCATGACTATGCTGTGAAGATAAAGAATGATTTCCACGGCCTTTATTTTACCTTAATGTGCTGTAAGATCTTCTATTGAAGTTTTTAAATCTTTTTAAATTTTTAATTTTTTTATTTTAATTTTACTTTATTTTTAAATTCTTATTAATTAATTTTAATTTTATTTTAATATATTCCTCAAGCACCTAAGTTTTAATCATCATTTATAGACGTGAATATATTTTTATCAAGACCATTCCTCTTTTACATGATCCATTCTATAGTAACACAGTTTTAAATTTCCTTGTTTTAATGAAAGATCAAGTTAATGCTTGCCCCAAATTGAATACATGTGGTGTATCTGTGGTGTGTGGTCTCTTTCAGTTGGCCCCCTTTCCAACTACCCTGTTTTCCCCATACCCCTGATGTTTTCCCTGCTTTACTTTTCAAGTTCAGTTCTATTTTAAACCAAGCATTAAAAATATTCACTAAGCAAACCACAGACAAGCCTCAACTTGAAGGGTAGATTTTACTCAACCCTAGAGTGGTTTAAAAGCCTTGCTGATTCATCCCTACCCCTGCATGCATGTTTGTGAATTGAGAAAATGAGAGCCAGTCTATCCTTGGGTAACTTTTCCTTTCCCTTCTACTTCTCCAGTGTCCTCAGATTTCCTGCTCTCACCCTGAGCAACCCATTCCTAGATTTTTGTGTTTCTAGCACCGTAACTGAATGGCGATAACACCATGCCGTCAAATTATTAAAAACACCAAATCCTTTTATTTGGCCTTATTATATTACTTCACTAGAAAAATAGCGTTGTATAAATTGTTCCGCAAACAAAGTTTTCATTGAGGTAAACTGAAAGTGTAACACAATAAATGATGGTGCTGTGATGTGCTCTTTATACATTTACCTATTTAGAAGCCATGAACCTTGTCAGTTTCAAATGGGATATAATAATTTGTGAGTCTGAGCAGCAAGGGAATATTGCAAGTAGCCTAGCTACGTGCAAAGTCCGATACTTGGTATTTTCAGTTTTGCTGGGATATTTTTCTTTCAAAGATTCACTCTTTTCTTCTGAAATCTTTCTAAAGCAAAGTGCTTCAGGTTGTCGTTTTTCATACACTTTGTAAGTGAGAGTGAACAGAGATCATGTTTAACTTCAAAGATGGAGATTTTATGCAATCCCAAATGTGCTTTATTGGCCAAATATTTCCACAAAATGTGAGGCATATGGTGGAGAATGGAGTACTTTTCTACACACTTCCTGGACAAGACTTCATGCAGAGCTTTTTTATATTCAGCAGCATTCTTACATTAGCATATGGTAAGTGATATGGTGTGTTTCAGGAGAAGACTGTCTTCCTGTGTTCCCTGCAGCCAACTCATGGCATGTATTTCTGGGTACATGTATGTATATTAATGAAAGTTAGAAGAAATGTAAAGCAATGTGGAAAAGAATGGCATTCAGTAAAAGTACCCAAGTAGGAGATTGTTTGGTCACAGTAAAGAAGAGGGAGGCAGAGAAAAACAAAGATGAAGAAGAGAGAAACTTGGTGGAAATTTTCCAAACTATGTCCTGTGTCACATCTTTGACGCTCTGCAGTAGCAACTGTTCAGCAGCACACTGTCTTCCCACTTTATGTGGAGGTAAAAATAATGGCATCTTTAAAATGTCAAGAGTGAATACTGATTTACAGTAATGTTAATTAATTCTATAATTTTACTTTTTTTTTTTTCTCAACACAGAAGGGTACTACTACAACACTGCAAAGAGATGAATTCTAAGATATGTAATTCTGAGATCATACATCTGAAACTGAAATGATATTAGAATTAAAATCCCAATACACTATAGGTCGCAAGATAAATTCAATTATGGCAGCTGGGCCTCAGTCATCCACTCATGAGAGAGTACACACCTGCCAGCACATTTCTGTTCTCTTTTATACAAATCTTGCTGCTGGGCAAGCAGACCAAACAAATAGGTGACAAATGCCAGTTGAGATGCAGTTAGCGAAGCCATAATGTTTCAAAATTAACAGTTGAGCAGAGACAGGGATTTAGGTGGGATGTGAATAAATCAGCAGTAACTCCAGACAGATGCTATCTCCTTACTGTCTTCTGAGTGCTGACACTCGGACCTTAGACTAGCAGTTATACACACATTCCTGTTATCCCACTCTTTTGCCTTGGTTTACTGATTACCAGAAGGAAAACTCTGTACTGTGAGAACTGGCAGTGTGTGAGTGTAAGACCCAAAATTTCAACTTTTAGATGGTAATAAATGGAATAAAAGGTAATGTAATTGTTTATGAATTCTTCTTGCTAACATGGGGCATCATTGATGGGAAACCCCAAAAGGTTGGAATGTTGGCCAAGGCCAGGGAGTGCAAGCTGTTTCACTTGTTCTCCAGGTTCTGTGGAAGAAACAGCTTGGGCTAGAGTAGAGTAGAGCAGTCTTTTGAAACAGTCTGTGGTTTCACCACCTGGGGCAAGCTGCTTTGAAGCTGAGGGGTGTGCAGATTCCAAGGCAAACTTGGGAGCTAGAAAGTGCTGAAGTTGCTTGTGGTTGACTTTGTGGAAGATCTCCTTTGAAAACAACTGTAGAGACAAGTTAATCATGAGTTCATAAAAGAAAACCAGGTTGACCTTTAACCAAGGTTGCAGAGGCAAGCAACTTATATGGAGAAACAAGTTACCAGTCAACCAGGAAGCAAAAGGAAATCATTTGAAAATGGTCATTTATAATCATGTGCAAAAGAAAAACACACAATGGATAACAATAACAGGCAATAACAAAAGCCCTGTTATAATGAGGATGTAACATAACTCCAACTCTGACATAAGCCTTTAGTATTTGCATATTTTTATGGGAAAGGGAGAAGAAAGCAGCATGGGAAGTTTACTACTGTGAAGTCAGTAGCCTCATAGAGTGAATGGGTTTTCAGCTTTTCTTTCAATAAGAGTTCAGAACTTAAGTCACAGGAATTTTCCAGGCAAATTAATCTACAAGACCACTAGATGGCAGAGTCTACACACTGCATTTAGAAATCTTTCCAAAAGACGCCATCCTTGGGAACCTGGTTCATGTCTAGAATTTTACTTACTTTGTTTGCTATCTGATGGTGTTTTCGGCCACTCATTATCTAAAAGCCTCTGGAATGCGCGGGGTGGGAAGGGGAGTGGACTCTGCGTTTGTTTATAAGGTTTTGCAAATATCAGAGTTCCTTTAAACAAATAAAATGAGTTTATTTGAGAAGAACTTGGGGAATTACCTAGTAGAAAGTACCTCAAAGCAGTTCGTGTACTCTAAATAAAGCCGAGAAATGTGTGAAAATCACTTGCAGATTATTCTGATTCAAAGTCAGTTTCATTTGTGTTCCAAGCTTGGTATCTCTTATCTCAAATGGATTTTTCCATAGTAACATTTGATTTCTTACACTTGGCATGTATTAGGTGACATATTATTTCTCATATAAAAAGAATTAGAGATGAGGTTTATCTCTGTGTTATTATGAAAATAGCTACTTGCTGATTTTAAACAGCTTCCTACAGACAACACAGAACAAACCAGATCTCATCCACTTTGGAAATTCAGATTCATCTAATAATGTACCAGCAGAGGGCTCTGTCCCGTTTCTTAAGCCATTTTTAGCAAATCAGGAGCCTGAACTTTGTTCCCAGATTTATTTTCCTTCTCTTTTCTTCTCAGCCCTTTATTTGCAGGATTATTATGTACTCTTTTCATGTGAGAAACAGAGAGAGCTACCTACCACTGCTTGTGGTTTTGAAAGAGTAACTGAAACCTATGCCTGACTCCATTTGAATCTTCTCTTTCAGTGTAGAAGCTTGCTAGACAAGTGTGGACGCCCGCCTCGCCTGCAAGGAAGACGCCGCACACAGGATTCTTCTGGTTCACGCTTTATTGAGGACTGTAGCTTGATTGAGTGTTGACAGCGAAAGACCCTGAATGTGTGAGGCACCCTGCTTATATTGGCAACATGACCATCAACGATTGGATGCATGTCCAGAACCTCATTAGCATAGGGGGAGGCGGCAAACAACGTGACCATCAACGATTGGATGCATGTCCAGAACCTCATTAGCATAGGCGGCAAGGATTACTCAACTTGCACCTGCGCTGTTACTTGTTTACTAAGAACCCGGAAACAGGAAACCGGCACCATCTTATAATGGCGTTTCAACTCGGCTCCCAACATCTCCCCCTTTTATATTAAATTGAGGACAAAGGAACATGCTAAGTCACCGATCAACCCCCTCCATCTACGGAGGTGAGGATCAAGGAAGTTAAGCATGTCCTAAATACCCAGGTTACCTTATCTCGTGCAATGAGGAGAACCTCTGAGATGTGCAAAGGCTAACCTTGGGTCGAATAAGGGATGTGCCTATTCTTGGTGCAATGGGAACAAGCCCTCAGGGTGCAAAGGCCACATACCCAAAATTGTCTTGAAAGAAAACATGTGGGGGAGATGGACTTCTGTCTCCTTGGCTCACACAGCTTAACTATTAATAAGAGGGTTGGACAATACATATCAACCATCGACCCAACAATTAAGCGTTGCTAACCAGGCCGCAGGGGAATGTCCCACATCAAGGGCAGCAAATGCTTGAATAATACAGAAGCAATCGTCATAATACCCATAGTTCCCCGACCTGCCCATTCCTTGAGATACATGGTAGCATCCTTAATCCAATCCCAGAGTCCTGCTACCATGGATAAGTCCACACGAGTTGAATTGACATGTGCAATGGCCAGTCTTAGGTCCCTCATAGTAGCATCAAATTGTGATGACCAATCCGTCTTGAGATATTGAGAAAGTTCCCGTGACAAATTTGCAGCAACAGTATAATTATGATATTGAACAGATGTCACACA
Organism: Cricetomys ansorgei; assembly: GCA_026225945.1. Classification (NCBI taxonomy): domain Eukaryota; kingdom Metazoa; phylum Chordata; class Mammalia; order Rodentia; family Nesomyidae; genus Cricetomys; species Cricetomys ansorgei. Next base: position 44,127 of record JAMJFZ010001826.1, on the reverse strand, counting down.
AAAACCAAGCATCCTCCATTCACAACCTAATTGAGCCAATTGCCATAGTACGATTTTCCCCTATACCGCTATTTTGAGACTCATAAGGCAAATAGGCAAGATCAAGACTAGAGTTCGTCATGCATCACCGGCATTGGTTTGGGGAGTGTTGTTAGTATTCCCCATCGTTGTTCTGTGCGTATCGGGGGCCACTTTATCCGGATCATCTGGAGAGCCAGTAGCGTTTTCAAGATCCTCATCCTGTTCTTGATCTTCTAAGGGCTGTTTCACCGTTCTCGTCAGACGAGCAGGCACCCAAATGGGGTTTTCTTGATCCTGAGGAAAAACACAAACAGCTCCCCTGGATCTTATTAAAACTTGATCCGGGCCCTTCCATTGATTAGACAATACATCTTTCCACTTGACATTTTCTAGTGGAGGTTGTGTAGACATAGCATGTCTATCTGCTGCAGATCTTCCAGCAGCATCCAAATTCAAAAAATTTCTAATAATTTTTTCCTGCTTGCTGGACGTTCATTTAACATGCCAGTCAAGGGAGTTGTAGCTGTGGCTGATAACAGGAACATCTAGCCACTGCAATGCTTTATGGGTTTTGTAGTCCACGACAACCGGAAGTTTGGAACTTTTTTCAAACATTAACCATAAACAAACTTCCAAATACAGGTACTGGAGGACCAGGACCAGTTGGCTGAATTTTTGGTCCAAACTCCTGAACATAGCGAAGCTTGTTATTTAGCAACCGTAGCCAAGCGGCTGCTGAGAGAAAAACTCTAACACAGGCAGTATAGATTCTGCCCAAGCTTTTTGAGTCAAGCTTGAGATCTAGATAATTTACATCTGCATTCTGTAATCTGCTTTCTACCTGAATTAACTCCTTTTCTGTTGCTCTGGTTAAACTTTTTTGACTGCTTAAATCTGAATCACCGTTCAATGCTTGAAATGAATTATTTAAATTTTCAAATTCTGCTAGTACTGGGTATACCCTTTTCTGACTATTTATTTGTTCTTTTTTCTCTTTTTCTACCCTTTTTATATCTTTTTTAGGCCTCTTCCTCTTTTCTGTTTCTGACATGCTGTCTTGATGTTTTGCTAATATTCGCTGTCCTTCCCTTACCCTCTCTTGACATCGCTTATTAACCATACGCCATAATGGCCATGTACCGGCACGGAAACTTCCCTTTTCCTTTTCTCTCTGCAATTCTCCTTCTAGTTTACCCCAAGAAGGGATTGTAAGAGACCCGGTGGTTACTGGGCGATGACAATTTAAACAAAGGCAACAAGCAAGAACAACAATAATCATACTAGCAAAAATGACCGCGCCTAGTGCAGGGTCAATCTCACAAAACAGCATACCTCTCAGAAAGAGTCTGGATCCACTTTCGTCCCGCGCTCCAGTTCTGAATCCTCCTGAAAACAGGGGTCTTCGCCGGTGCTGAGCTGATGGTCAGGTTCCCGGGTTTCGGCACCAAATGTGGACGCCCGCCTCGCCTGCAAGGAAGACGCCGCACACAGGATTCTTCTGGTTCACGCTTTATTGAGGACTGTAGCTTGATTGAGTGTTGACAGCGAAAGACCCTGAATGTGTGAGGCACCCTGCTTATATTGGCAACATGACCATCAACGATTGGATGCATGTCCAGAACCTCATTAGCATAGGGGGAGGCGGCAAACAACGTGACCATCAACAATTGGATGCATGTCCAGAACCTCATTAGCATAGGCGGCAAGGATTACTCAACTTGCACCTGCGCTGTTACTTGTTTACTAAGAACCCGGAAACAGGAAACCGGCACCATCTTATAATGGCGTTTCAACTCGGCTCCCAACAGACAAGACCCAGAAATCATACCAGTTCATTGGTCAGAAACATTTTTTGAGGCTTTTCTGGAATGTTGTAAGGTAATATACTAGACTGTGTTGTCTTACCAGAGCTCATACCGTAGCCAAGTTTCAAATGCAGCTGAACTAGGTCATTATTCTTCCAGGGATTCTGGGTCCTCCTTTTACCTCAAAATATTACTGGTGTTTAACCTTCAGTCTTATTATTTTAACTGTGTGTGTGTGTGTGTGTGTGTGTGTAAGCTTCCTTCCTCTGTTGTCCTTCCTTGATTTCTCTGAGTCATTTGAATATTTTCAAGGGCTGCATTTCAAATTAATTGGTAATGTTTTTGAGTGTATCTTTGTGTAATGTTTATAAATTCTCTCTTTAAATATTGTGCCGAATAGTTGTATGTCAATTTGACACAAGGTAAAGTCATCTGAGAGGAGGGAACCTCAATTAAGAAAATGTCTCAATAAGATAAGTCTGTAGGCAAGTCTGTAGGGCATTTTCTTAATTAGTGATTGATGGCTGGTGTCATCCCTGTGCCGGAAGTCCTAGTCTATAAGCAGTCTGAGCAAAATAAAGGGTGTAAGCCAGCAAGTAGCACTACTCCATGTCCTCTCCATCAGCTCCTGCCTTGGGCTTCCTGCCATATTTGAGTGCCTGTCCTCCTGATTTCCTTCAATGATATCAACAGTGATAAGACAATGTAGTCTAAACAAACACTTTCCTTCCCAAGTTATTTGATCATAGTGTTTATTCACAGCAATAATAATTCTAACTAGGACACACACACACAAGCTGTGGTGGGAGATATATATATATACATATATATATATGTATATATATATGTGTGTGTGTGTGTGTGTGTGTGTGTGTTTGTGTGTGTATCTGCAAGCTTCACTGTCAACAGGGAAATGATCTTCATGATGTTAAGAATGAAACGGGTCAGCACAATTTTAGCCCCTGCTGGATCAAAAACCTGTAAAGTCTGACCAAGCTTTCGTTTTTCTTACATATGTAAACACAGTAAAACTTTAGGGAAAAGTTTTCATGTGACAGTTATCAAAACAAAGCATTAGACATGTCTACATAGAAACTCCCTTGCGAAGAATATCTCTTCAGTAAAGCACCTGTGATCTTTACATGAGAACGAGTTATTGCCGACAGAAACACAGTGTTCAGGGCAACAGCTCTAGGATGGTTCTACTGATTGAGAATGCAAATTATGGGAACACTTTGGTAAGGCTGAGTTCTATTCACTGAGGGACAAAGCACAGAGTAAGAGCCTAAAGGATACTCAGTATTTTGAGACATTCAGGTGAAGGCTGACTCCATTGAATAGCAAAAGATGATCATGTTGTTAGACAACATCCACTCCAGCCTTTCAGAAGACCAGATGTCAGTCATTTCCGTGTCGTGAAGAAAAACAATCTGGTGTTTACAATTCTCTGATTTCCCTGGTGCTTTCTGTAAGCTGTGCCCTCTTCATGTTTATGAAGGTGTGGGACTAAGTGGGTACGAGTGTAGGTATGTGTATGTACATATAAACTCACAATCATAGTGATTTCCTAATATTAGGTGAAGTATAGACTGTTCCCTTTCTTGGAGTTCTCTTTATCCTTTAAAGTTCAAATGTGTGATTATTTTCTGTTTATGTAATACAGCCCTGCAAGTAGTTTTGAGTTATTTTTCTTTCAACTAAAAAAATAAGAAATTCACTCTTCTTCCTTTGTTTCCTAGATCCAGTCCCCTACTCTGATCTCCAGCTCAGCCCCAGAACATTTTCAGCAGCCTTCCCTGCCCCCATCTCCTGTGGATCCCCTGGATCTTCCTGGCTCTTCTGCTTCTTACTTCACTCTTACTACTCATGACTTTGTCTCAACTCCCAAACTCAGCAGACCTCCCCCCATTGCTAACCCAGGAGCAACTCCTGCCAGGGCAACACATAGGCTGACAGTAGGTAAATGCACCTCTCCTTCTGCTCCTTCAGATTCAGTCCCCTCAGTCTCATCCCCATCTCTGTAGCAGAACACCTGTTGTGCCCCTCCTCTCCCCTCTAAACCCACCTGCAATGGATCATAAGATCTCCAATCTTCCTTCCCTCAACTCATCCAATTATCCCAGTCTCCAGCAGCAGTAGCCCTTCACTGGGAACACATTAGCTGAGCAGGTAAGGGAAATGAGTCCACAGAAAATTTTCTACCCGGTAGCACATAGCCACCACACACTCTTAAAGTGCAGGGAGGAAGCAGAAGCCAAGGAACAAAATACTCACCAACAGAGACAAAACCATATACCATCTCCCAGACTTATAATCATCCCAAACACAGATGCCTAGAAGTCAGCATAAAAACACAATCAATCACAGACAGGTCAATACTTCTCCACTGGAGGCCAGCAACTGTACTACAACAGGCGCTAATACTCAAACAAAGCTGAAGACCAAGAAAAAGACCTAAAAGCCAGTTCATATGAAGATGATATGGCCCTGGAAGAGGAAATGTACGAATTCCTTAAAGAAATCTAGGAAAATACTATGAGGAAATGAATACATCCCTTTAAAAAATCCAGGATACACACACAAACAGTGCAAAAGTGGCATAGATGAAGAAAACTCAAACAGGGAATTCTGAAAAAAAAAAAAAAAAAGGAAATTCGAAACCAAACTACAAAGGCAAGCTTCACCAACAGAACAAGAGATAGAAGAATCTCAGGCATTGAAGATATTATAAAAAACAATTGATACATCTGTCAAAGAAAATGTTAAATCAAAAATTCCTTCACAAGAACTAGATCTAGGAAATCTGGGACACTAAAAGAGAACAAATATAAAAGTAATAGGAATAGAGGAAGGAAGGAGAAGAAGCACAGAAAATATGTTCAAAGAATTAATAAAAAAAACTCCTAACCTAAAGAAAGGGATGCCCATAAAGGTACAAGAAGCATACAGAGTACAAAATAGATTGAAAAAAAGCAAAAAAGAAGGTCACATCACCACATAATATTCAAATCGCTAAATGTACAGAACATAGAAAGAACATAAGGCAGACCTAGCAGAAATACACTAGACTTCTCAATGAATATTCTAAAAGCCAGAAGGACCTCAACAGATGGCCTCCAGATACTAAGAGAGCATAGATACTGGCCCATTATATTATTCTCAGCAAAACTTTGAATGATCATAGTTGGAGAAAATAAAATATTCCATAATAAAACAATTTAAGCAATATTTATCTACAAATCCAACCCTACAGAGGGTGCTAGAAGAATAACTCCAATCTAAGCAGGTGAACTACAACCAGGAAAATGCAGGAATCAACAATCATTTTTGATTGGACAAGTTGGATGATTCTAATTTGTTACCGCAAACAATGTTTTGATTGGTATGTCCTCTTCGCAGAGTCCAGGAAGTCCACTGAAATGACTCATTCTTCCCTGTGAATGGAAAATCTTCTTGCCAAAAGGGCAAGTGTAGGCTCATCCTAATGTCTTCCCTGTCTGATAAGGTTTTACAAATCTCAGCCATCTTTTCAGTTTATTTTAGGACAGACCCTCCATAGTCCCTTCAATTCCGTGTTAATCTCAACTGCAAATTGAAAGGGATTTTAAATTTCTGACACTAATATTACTTTTCTGACACATTTAAGTGATAGGTATTTTCATATAGATTTGAATTATTATTTTTTGTTGTATTTTTGAGACAGGGTTTCTCTGTTGTAACTCTGGTTGTCCTGGAACTCATTCTGTAGATCAGGCTGACCTCGAACTCACAGAGATCTGTCTGTGTCTACCTCTTGAGTGCTTGGATTAAAGGCATGTGACACCAATGCCTGGCTAATTCTTATATTTTTAATATTCATTAAGAAAAATAATTTTCAGTATGTCCAGGTGTCTGTATGTGGTCTGTGTGCATAGTATATTGTTGTTATTATTGTTGTTGTAGCAATGGTAGTGGTAGTAATGTATGTGTGTGTGTGTGTTTGTGTGTTTGTGTGTGATAGTGTGTGTGTTTATATATGTATGCTCCTGTGCCTGGGGTCAAATATCTATGTGTCATAACGTATGTGTGGATATAAAAAAAACAACCTTTTTTGTCAGTCCTACCACTTCCACAGTGTTTGAGACAAGAGTCTCCTCCCATTGCTTTAACCAAGCTAGCTGACCAGCTAACATCTGGAGGTCCCTCCGAGCCCTCTTATCATCCATTAGGGGTACACTGTGGTTACAGATGCCTATGCTGCTGCTCTGGATTTATGTGGCTGTTTAGGATCTACATTATAGTTGTCAGACTTACACAGAAAACTAACATTTTCATATACTGGGCTATCTACCCTGCCTTCATATCCTTACTGTGTGAGGAGTTGTGTGTTTGGGATAGCAATCTTTTCTGAAACTAAATATTACACATTTTTTCCTGTAATGTTAGTGTGTCTTTCTATTCTTGTGAACTAGTTTTTAGATAAGAGATTTAGTTTGGTGTAGACCAGATGATCACCTATATTTTTTTTCTGAATGATTATCTTTTGAATTGATCCAAAGCAGCAAGATCATCCTGGCTTCCCCCCATGTTTTACTTAAGATCTTTTACATTGTTACAGATTGTATTTATGGTCATTTGAGTTAACTTTTGTAATGGATGTGACATCTAAGTCTAGACAAATATTTTTATGGACTGTATACCCACTTACTCCAGCATAATTTGTTGAGAAGACTCTACCTTTTACAACAAATGACTTTTGTTCTTTAACTTAGGCATCATCTTTCTTAGTGAGTCTTTGTCTTAGTGCTATTTCCTTAGGTTACGCTAACTTCTACGTTAGGATACACAGACTAGCAAAGGGTAAACTTTGGTCATATGTTTCCCTCCCCAATGAGGACAACTAAAGGGGACTGACACAGAGTATTTCATTTCATCAGGTAAGAAGAATTCTTTAAAATCTCTGATAGGCTGGGTTTTATTTTTTAAAAAAAAACATAACTTTTTAAGTATAAAAAGTCTTTCAAAATATTGGACACACCTCAAGAGAAAATATTGAGGTACAAAAGAAATCTTCATGATTTGGAATGAAACCTACTAGATCATCCTGTGGGTGTAATATATATTTATATACATATGTGTATATATATTATGCTATCATATATACATATATATATGCACAAACATACACACACACATACACACACGCATATACATATATATACACATATATATATATACACATATATGTATATGTGTGTGTGTGTCTGATATAATGGCAATAACAGAACTAAATAAGTTGAAGCAATGTTAAATGTGTTCAAGTGTTCAGAGTCTGATATTATTGAGTTTATGGCTAATATAGTAGTTCCCAAAAGAGATCTGAGGCCATATTTAAATGAGATATTAGTGATTCCATATAGAGAACTTTTCTATTCCAGAATCAGATCACAACATCAATGCCCTGGCCTTGACCTCACTGTTGAGAAAAAATGAGACACAGAAACTTGGCAGCCATGGAATTGAGGGGCAGCACCTGTCCAATTGACAAATATCTGGGCATAGAAATCTCAGTACAAATAGTCCATTTGTTCTATGGGGAGGGTGCAATCATCGGATTCTATTGTCTGATAAAGTTTGTAGGCTTCTTCCATTGCATAAATGTCAAGATCATAAAATCTGCTACAGATATGAATTATTTCTAGGACTAACTACACTCCCGTATAAATTTCTACCTGTGGTCACGCACATTTTTGTAGGTTTGATGTCAACAAACCAAGTCCAAAGGGTTGGTCTGACCCCAAACATAAATTCAACTCCAGAAGTCAGATAAAGGATTAAACCTAGATGGACTAACAGGTGAGTGGATGATTGTCAGCCCTATTAGGACACATCACCAGTGGGGACTAATGTTTGCTTGTCTGTCTTGGACAATCAGGGATTCTCTGCATGTCTGTCTCATGACATACACAGACCCTACACGCTTGTCAATGATGTGCCTCTTATATTGGTGACCAGGTGATGTTGCATTTCCTTTTTGGTCTGAAGTTTCTCAACCTTGTGTCCCTGACATGTTTTGAACACTCTCATGTGCTCAGATGGTTCCAATCTACTTTAATCAATTAATAACTCCACAACACCCTACTTTAGAATAAATCGTTTATTGTACTCTTCCTTGTGAGTGGTCTAGGCAGAAATGGTTTCCATGTTCACAAGAAGGCAGAGAGTCAGTTGACCACCATGACAATTTCTGAGTGAAGAGAATTACTACCTGTTTTACTTAGACCTTAAGATGAATGAATACCATGAATACCAGGTAGTTACAATGAGGAACATCTTTCAGCAGGACATGGCCCATGACTCCACTGAAAGTGTGGGGAATGTACAGAGAAAGAGTAGAAAAAAGATTCCAAATCATCGTCTCTCACTTCTTCCCTTCAATAGAGTACAATTTGCCTACCCATGATAAGGTGACTGAACTGAAGCTTCAGAAACAAAGAGGCCATATAAATATTTTTTTCTAAAATGTTCTTGGTTATTTATCCTGGTGAGAAAAAAGTAAAACAAATTCCATTTGATTATGAACTCAAAAAAAACATTCAACATAAAAATAGAAGACTCAGCAATGACAAAACTAAACCAATTGGTTTAGAACTATATTTTTAAAAAATGGATGTTACTTTTAAGCAGCAGGATATAGATATTGGAAGAGGTAAAGTTATGTTTTCTCATGAGAAAATTGATGTATTCATGCCCACAGAGAAGACAGGAATATATACAGACTATCAGTTAAAATAGTGCTGAAAATTTGGTTGTTGTTATTGATATAGAAGAATGTGAGTCTTTGGTAAAATGTGACACATTTGTACAATCTGAAGACAGTGTGAGGTATGTTTTAGAATGAGAAGTATCTCTGAAGTATTTTAAATCTACTGATAAAATTTGTATTGCTCCATATTTATTTGAAGAAAAGCCATTGGTAGTAGATTAAAAATCTTTTTTTTTACTTTCCCAATTTCTTTTCTCTCATACAATGTATGTGAATGTCTATGTTATGTTAAAATGTAAAATCCAAAGTTAAAAATAGGCTACATTGTTTTCTACAGTAAAATAAAGCTTTGAAGTTGATAGTGTTGATACCAAAATGAACTTGGTAGATGGTATCTGTCCTACCAAGTTGAAAATTCAAAAGCATAAATCCATAGTGTTCCCAGATTTACTGTTCAAACAGGTCATGGCATAAGAAGATGGAACAAGGCAGGGCACTAATCTCCACATTAAGTTTGGATTAGGGCCCTCAGCAGGAACCAAAGAATTCCAAGGGCAAGTCAACCAGACAGAGATACCCCACCCCCTCCAGCCTATAGGTGTTATGCATGAACACCAAGCAAAACAGACACAACATATATCTAAGGGGCCCTGCAGTTTCCCTGTCTGCCACTTCTGCTTCTGTGAGCCCTTAAGAGTGCTGGTCAGTTGAAACTGTGAGGCTTGTTCTCTTGGTGTCTGCCACCCCTCTGCTCCCTGCAATCCCTCCTTCCTTTCTTCTTGGATCTCTGCAAGATGTTTGTCCCTGGGCCTCTGCATCTGCTTCCATCAATTTCAGGAGGGTGTTTCTCTCATGAAGACTTGTTAGGCACAGATCTCTGAACAGAGCATGAGATCATTACAACTTATCTCTGTGCTATCCAGCCTCTAGTTCCTGGCCTGCACTTCAATATCAAGCAGGGGGTTCCCTCCTTTGCCATGGTTGTCTGCACATTCATTGTCCCAGCTGATCCTTCAGGAAGGATAGGACATAGGTTGGAGGTTTTGTTGCTGGGATTTTGTCCTTGTCCTACCAATGAATACCTTGACTGGCCCACAGGATATGGCCTATTCAGGCTGCATGTCTCTCATTACCACAGATCCTTTCAAGGGTCTCTCTCATAGATTCCACTTAGTTTCCACTGTTGGGATGGGTTGTTTGATGGCTGTGGCAGGGGCAAGATATGAAGAAGAGGGGAGATGGTATAACTTGGTTGGAATGGATGAAGGGGAGGAGAGAGTCGAGATACAATTTATAAGGGATGAAAAAAGTTTAAAAATCATAAATAAATAAAAAAGAAAAGATCTTAAGCAAACAAAAAAAGAATCAACATGCCATTGGGGATAACTGTCTAAGAATTGGGGACAAGAATGGACAATAGCAAATTCTCATGGCAAAGTTCCACCATCACAAGCTTTTTAGGAATTTGTATCATATTATGAATCCTATACCTGCTTTCAGGATTTCATGAGGAGAGGGTGCCAAGGAGATCCACTCTCTGAGTAAGACCCTTATACTTTCAAAGTTACCTTCAAGTGTTCTACCACGTATGGACCGTGAAGCTTTAGGAGATTCATAACACTACCAGGGATCCTAGATATGTTGGGGGAAGATCACCCATTTGAAATGGAATAGTGATGTTTTTTTCTATTTAAAAAAGTCAGACTTGAAGAGCAAATACTTTATTGACACTTATCCCAGGCTGTAAAACTTAACTGATCTGAATGAATATAAACATCCACAACAGACTTATTTTTCTTTTAATTTGGAGAAAGTGACATAGCTTTGTCAGTACAGGGTCTACACAAGAATGGACTTGTCAACATTCATAGATGGTGGGGAGTCTCCTAAGACCTGAAACCTCTCTAGAGTGGCATTGGCAGTTGATAGCTGCTGGATCAGGGAGGGGTGTTGGTAGTTTAATATGTCCAGAGGCTTGACCTCAGGTTATTTGATTTTGCTCCATTGGATTAACTTAATACAAATGAAATGTTTGTTGCCCTGGATAAAACCAGAGAGATAAAAAGAACGAAACAACAACAACAAAAAAAAAGTAGGAGAGTGACCTATTGGGTAGAAGTTATAGTTCAAGGAAGATGGAGGGAAATAAAAGAATCTGAGGTATGATCATAATCCAAAGTGTATCGTATACTTGTATGTGATTTTCAAAAAAGAACAAAAGGTAAAAATGATAGTAAAAGTTTCATAACCACAAAGGATCATAGTCTACAGCATAGAGCATTGTTATTCACACTTGATCATATTAACATAAAGAAGATTGAGAGACCCATGAAGATTTTACTGGAAATCATGCCAGGGAATGACATTGCATTAAAAGAAAAGAAGGTTATGGCATTCTTTCTGAAGTGAGGCTAATTCCTAATTGCTTGATCACAGCTACTTCAAAAAAGTTTCTATTATTCCTCTCTTTTTAGCATTTTAATGGAAGATTAATAGACTGATTTCCTAAGATATTGTGTTTATTAACAGTCTCCACTCTCCTTGTATTTGGGTGGTTTACTAAATATGATATGGCCTTGAAATTGAGACTAATCATTACCACAGCAGGCTAGACAGCAGAAGGCTTTTAGTTAATTATATCTGGATACCAAAATTCTATCCAGTTCATTCAAGAATTCATCCAGATTGAGAATTACTAAGCCAGTAGGATTGTGTTTTTGGCTTCTAAATTTTGTCCCTTGATGTCTAGAAGACATGCACCTAAACCTTACTGGCTTCATTGGAGACTTGTGAGCACAACAATTACTCAGGGCAGTCAAGACAGTAGGCAAGTCTAAGACATGTGGATTAGCATTGGCCAGATATTCATATAATGTTCTGTCTTGGTAGGTGCCTTGGAATATTTTCTCCAAGACCTCTGTGATATTTCCTTCACCTGGGTAGTCAATCTTGTTCACAACAACTTCAGCATTTGATTTGTTTTCAGCAGATGTGGTGGTGAGTTCTTTCTGTGCCATAACCTGAGGATGAGATTATTTTTATAACAAGGATTATTGTAAAGGATTTTTTGTTTAAAATCATGTATACGGCTGATTTCTGCTTTTGGATGTGGGCTCCCATAGATTGCAGCCATTTCTAAACTCTGTATCTAAGCTATGAAGCCTTTGTAAATCTTACTTTTTCATTTTTCCCTGGAATCCTAATAGAACTCTACCCCCTGATATTAACTCTGTCCAGTTGAGTGGGACCATGTGTGGGACCCGGGGGCTGGAAAGCAGTAGAAGTCAAGGCCAAGTGCCCCTACTCCCTGAAAAAGGTTGACGAAGGATGAGACGCTGGCAGATTCCTGCTCTCCCAGCCCAGGAAGGTCCCTAGCCAGAATAATACAACTTTCTCGCTTCACAAGAAGCTAAAGGAACATGTTTGTCTGCATTGGGGCGGGTCCCTTGCTTAGGAACACTCCCCCTGCCATGCTAATTAAGGCTTCCTCGCTGGAGGGGAGAAGCCACGCCCTTATGGGGAGAGGTTATTTATTTGTGGAAGAGCCTTGGAATAAATGAGTTCGGGTCCACCAGATGTCGTCTCCCTCATTCCGGACTCCCGGGCCTTCTTCGTGGCTCGTCACACATTTCTCAGGCCCGCGGGTGGACGGCTCCGTGAAAAGTCACAGAACCACGGATCCCGGGCCCCCACATGCCGCCCGCTGCTTGGGTCTGGGTCTACCCACCCGGCCAGTGGGACGGATGCCAGACCACCGCGGCGGGACAAGTACAGCGCGGCAGAATAACGACAGCCATGTAGTACTGCAGTGCCCAGTTATTCAGGACATGCTGTACATAGGGCAAGTGCATGCCCTCCAACAGCAGAGCTTTCTTCAAGTTCTATAAATCACTCATTTCAAGCAGATGCCAATTTGTTTCCTTATGACCTTGGGAATGATCCTTATCCTTATCAGCTATCCTTATAAGAATGTCCTGGACCACTAATGGAAATGCTGCAGGTGATTTTTTTTTTTTAAGCCCATGCTTCTTTTTCTGATCATTTTACAATACAGTCTCTTCCCTCATTTTCTAAACCACACCATCATCCTGAACAATCTCCACCTTGAATCTACTCTGGAGAAAATCATTCTCTCTCTCACTGGGAAGGAGCCCAGCTGTGTTCCCAGCTCCTCAGTCTGTACTCTGATTTCCACAGGTTTGTTTTTTTCAACCTCAGCAGTTCCTCCCAACCTTGTATTCCCAGTTCCTTTTTTGAAGAGAATGTCAACATTGAGACTGCTTGTTATCCCTTTTGCTCTGTTTTCCCAGTCTTGACTTTTCTCAGTTCTCCCTTCAACTCTTCTACTTGCCTAGCCACTTTGTTATTGTTTTTTAGTTAATATAAAACAAAACATTAGCAAAAGAGGAAAAAGAAAAAAGCAACTTATCACATTGTAAATCAAGGTAGAATATATTCCAGTAGAAGGAGCCTTTATAAATACTTGGTTGGCTTCTTGAATTAAATAAAAATCTACCCCTGCTTCCTTTGCTTTTCTCCCCATAATTGAAATAAAATTTCATATTCTTTTATTTTTTAGCTACTCATATGTGCTCCAAAATGTAAAAGAATTTTCTTTTAAGTGGTGTATATAGCTGTTTTCTGCCATTTGGGTCTGTGGACTCTGCAAAGCTCTATATCTAAGCTTAGGAACCTATTGGAACTATTACTTTATCACTCTTAATTGGACTCCTAACAGAACTCCACACCTCAGATTCAGTTTCTTCAGTCAATTCTTGAGAAAGTTCCAATCTGTAACTTTTGTAAACTTCAGTTAGCTATACTTTGGATCAGCTCTTGGGCTCATTTTTTCTCTGTCACCATCCAGCTAACTCTGGAGCTCACTCTACCCTGACACCACCCAACCTAGTGCTCTCTCTTCTCCTGTCCTCACCATAGACATCTTTCCAAGGGACAGGGCTCTCTTAAATGCCTCCACACAAGCTGTTCTTAGAAGGACAAGTAGCATGGAAACATAAGGAAAGCTGCATAACACAAAAGGCCTCCTGGAAAAGTGTTACTTTACAGATCAGAGTAACAAACATAAAACATATGGATTTGTATTTGCCCAAGATTCAGTAAGATGGAAAGAGTCTGGGAGTGTTTGACTTTCTCTAGAGTTCAGGGATACTGATCAACATGTCCTCTGCATTTAAAGAGGGTTTGACTCAGTGCATGAGCAGGTTTCCCTTTCAGTACTCTATTTGGCCTAATTCGTACATTTGGAGATCATTCTCCATGGCTGCTCAACATCCAGCTTTCACATATTAACAGAGAAATTCTTCCAGTCTTAAGGGAATTACTTAAGGGAAAGTAATTTGATCTAGTGAAGTGACGTTTACTCACTGGATTAGTGATAGAAATGTACCTGATAAACTATAAGTTCCAGTTCAAAGTATACATTATTTTGTAGGTATGCAAATGTGAATATCAAATGCAGGGATAGATCAACACTTGTGAATTGCTGGAATATGTTCTAAGGTTGATTTCCCACAGTAGTGTGGTAGCCTATGGGAATGAACAATATTTTATTATCATTAATATTTTATGTGATATTTTCAGTTGAGTTCTTCATGTCACCATAATCAAAGATTGATTTCTCTAGCATCTCAATATTCTGTCTTCATGGACATTGCCATATAGTATGGCAATTGTCTGTGCTCTCTATGTCTATCTCCTTTCATGTTCCCAGAAACAGGGACATTAGTGATTGCTTGGCAAGTAGACCCAACACATTTACAATTGCCGGTTGAAAGAATGCACATGTGCAGATCTGTAACACTGGCTAACTGTATTTTGCCTGTGGTAAGGTTAATATTAGTATGCAATTCTATTAATCTCAAAACCAAGAATAAAACAACTTCATTTCCAAATTCAAATTTTTGACAGGGGTAAAAGTAGTACTAATCTGATTCGTTGGCCACGTGCCTTGCATTTAAAAATTATTCTTTAGTGATGTAGGTGTTTTCTAATGAGTACTGTGGAACTCTTATTGGAGGGCAGAAATATTTAAAATTGTTCAGATTAATACATAAGTATTGCAACCTAAGTGTTTGGATTAAATAAACAGTTTGTCTTGATGAGGAAACATCTGTATGGTAGAGTTGAAGAAGGGACAATTTATGTCTTGAAGCAGACTTCTCATGTCTTTAGCAGACTAAAGAGTAATTTTGACTGTTTTTCCTTAAATCCATTATTGTTTTCGAGAAAGAGCCTTGTTCACTGCTGGAATCTTCCTTCTCTGCCTCACATTTCATACTGGGGTCACTAGAACTGAGGACAAACTTTACACATGAACTCAATTCGTCATACTTCACTAACTCACACATATCTCAAGCTTCCTAATGTCCATCATTGATCTTAGTAAGTGCCACATATTCCTAATACATGTCACCTTTCAAATGTCCAGTCCCACATGTCACTGGAGGCTATTACTGCCCATTTTCCTGTATGGATTTCTCTACTCTCAAAATAGTGTACCATTTTACAAATTTGTGAGACATATCTGAGATGATTGTCCACTTTCCACTTACCGTTCCTTCAGTGAGCATAGGTGGCAGCAGCAGAGTAAGGAGAAGCAACAAAACTGGGAAAGAAGCCATGGCTGAAACGATTCAAAGAAAAGTCCTGGTTGTAGTAAGCAGTGTGTGGGACACAAAGGGAAAACAACGCATTGATAGAAGTTATGCCAAAGTAACTCTTTCTGGCAAATACCTTAACTGTATATAAAGGGATGAGTTGCCATGTGAAGTCTCTGAAGTTTCAGGCCCCCTTGCCTTTAATAGGGACAATTAAAACTTGACTGTTGTGTCTGCTCTTCCTGTTTTCTTTCTGCACAGTTCTATTACCTTGTATTGAATAGCAAAATGTGAAAAAAATGTATAACTTCAATTTTTTGAAAGTTCCTTTTCACTGTGTACTATCTCTTTTGCAAATCCCTGTTTCTAGCATTCATCTACATTGGATGAGTCAGGGTTCCAGGGTTGTGCTTATGCAAATACAGTAAACAACAAAAAACTCAGTAGTGGCACATTTGTGAAGATCAATTGTAATTTATGACTATTTTTTTATGCTTGAATCAATTTTCACTTTTTTCTTTAATAAAAAATCCAAACACCATTCTTGAATTCCACGTTAAGCTCATTCAATGTGTGGTTTGATAGATGGGTTGATTCATATTTTTGTTAAGTTTTAACACACCTTGCTCTTTGTATATAATGTCCCTTCTCATTGAGTCCACATGTTCTAATTTCTTTACAAGCTTCCAATGTTCACTCAGTGTGGGGATGTATTAGATTTCCTGCTGGAATTCATATCTTTGGCTTACCTTCTAAATAAATGGGTGGTGCCTTCCTTTGCAAATTGTGTATACCTTTAAATTCTCAAAAATGTCTTGTAAGCATGCAATTTACTTCACATTTTATCTGGTTCAATGAGACTGGAGAGCCAATATCAACAAAATATTAGTAAATTTTACAATTTTATTCCATTTCCTTTCATCTGTCTCCCTTTCAAGCCCTCTCATGAAATCCATAATGCTTTCTTTTAAATTCATTTCTTTTTTTTTTTTTTCAAAAAAAACTATTTCCACAGAGAACTGCATTGTCCTTTCACTTTTTCTTAACTCATAGACACCAATAACTTCTTAGCACTAAGAATCATTCTAGGCTTCCCTGTACCTTCATATAGGCAGTGACCGTACCTTCCGGAATGATAGTCTTTCATTTTGTTCCTGATGCAACAGTAAAAGTGAAGTGCAAGTAAGTTCTCTGCTCCCTATGACACTGACTTTAGGCAGAGGGAAGCCTCCCCTTTTTAAATGTGGGCAGATGAAGATATGCATTTAATTGAGTTTTCTAGCCACCAAAATAGTATGTGGCTCTATATTGCTTCTCCCCTGATCAGTTTCATTTTTAGTATTTCTCAGCAATCCCACAATTTCCCCATAGATTTCAATGACTAAAGATTTTAATCTAAACATTGTAAATAAGGCAATCTTACTGCGGATCTTGTTTTCCTATCCACAATCTTCACTTAATTACTTGTTACAGAGACTTTCAGTTCTGCTCAGGCCCTGTTGCAGGCTGCTGTGCTCCTGTTGTTCTCTGGTTCCCCTTCTTTTATTGGGGACAGGCAAGTTATTAAAGAGTTTTAAGGGGAGGTGTGGTTTTTCTGTATGGGCTAGCAGAATGTTTTGGTTGCAGTGTTTCTCTTGGGTTCTGCTTCTTACTCATCAGAATATCTAACAGAATGACATGGGACAGCAGCTCTCAGTAATTTCCCAGCCTCTGCTTCCTTGTTCAATAATCTACTGTTTGTGTGTGTGAGCCGGTTTTGCTCCAAAGGATTTTCTTTGCTCTTTATCAAAGTAAGATATGGGGAGAGGAGATTCACCTTGCCCTTTTTGTCTAGCATTGTAAGTCACATTTTACTATTTCCAATAGAGTCATTATTACTAAATATTTCTGTATTTTATCCAGTCTTTCTTATTCTGCTATTAACTGCAATGCTCCCTGGGTTTTACATGCTTCTCACATTTCAAATACATAGATTTACTCGTTTTTATTTGTTAGATTTGAGGGTATTTTGTAGAATACTTCTCACCTCTATTCTTCCATCTTTATCAACAAATATTTGTTGAAAGGAAGAATTATTTAGCCTAGACATTATTAAGGAATTTTGTACTTCATAAACTTATGACTCAGATATGACAGTTTATTCTCATAATATGAAAGGGTTTTAACAGAATAAAAGATCAATTAAATTAAGGGTGTTGGAGATTATGGAAAAATTCTAAGTAAAATTCGAAATATTTTGTAGAATCAATCGACATGTTCTCATCAAACAAAGAAAAAAAGTGTATTGATTCATTTCAAAATTTCATCATCATCTTAAATATTGCTTTGGTTTATTCTAATTTTCTAAGACATTACATCAAAATTCTAAGTAGTCCTTATTCACTGTCACCCTATTCAATTAGATGATCTCACTTTAGCTTAGTATGTTTATTAAGTGTAACGATGCAATATCAGATTCAAGGCATTGCATTTCATTTGCATTTCATCCATTTTATCAACATGTCACCTTTTATCTTCCAGGATTTGATTCAAGACACCATGGTACATTCTGTTGTCACATCTTAGTCTCCTGTAGCCTGTAATTGCTTCTCAGATTTCTTCATTTTTCTTGATTTTTAGAGTTTTGTGAAGTACCCTCATACTTCCGTAGTATATTAAAGAAAATCTCACAATTTGAGACTGACTTTTCTTAGTATATAATTAAATCCACACTACCTTAGTCTCTTAAGCACCTGGAATTACAGCCTAAGTAATGTTTACAAAACATTAACTATGTAGTTTTCTGTCCTATTTCCTATATGGGTTTCAAGTCTTTGTTAAAAACACTTGATGCACCATAGGGTCAGATAAATAAAGAACTGATGCAACTCAATGGAAATGCAACATTATAAACCAGGCAGTAAAAAAACAAACAAACAAACAAAAAACGCAGTGAAAGAACAGATTAGAATACGGCATTAGAGTGTCTCGCAATGTATAAGGCAGATATAAATCAAGATGTTTCAAACCATTAAATGTAAAGCTAAATTGCCATATTTTAAATGTGTAACTACATAAAATATTTGAGCAAAAAGTAACTTATGGGCCAAATGATCGAGCAAATCACTGGTCTTCACAGTCAATAGGGAGCAAAGAGAGCGGAGGGACAGGGTTCCAATATTCACTTAATCAATACATCAAAGGATTTCTCTTCATTTACTAGTCTCAACTTCTTAAATGCTACATCACTTTCCAGTAATGCTACAAGAGTGCACACAACATTTAAGGGTATAGAATTTGTTGCTATTCCAGCACAGTTAGCATCCTTCATAACTCATCTTACTTAGCAAGATCTTTGTGACTTTTTACTCTCCACAGAGTTGTGGACTGTACATGATCAGATAATAACATTTCGACTCACTGTGAGTCTTTAACACCTCTCTTTAACACCTTTAACACCTTTAACATATAACACCTCTTATCCCATTCTGTTCTTAGACAACAAAAGCTCATGTCCATTTCCTAATAAAGGAAAACATGACATTATCCGTATGCAAGAATCACAAAGATGTGAACAGCTCCAACGTTGTTCAAAGGTCCAAGACTCTTTCTGGTGACAAGAAAAACTCACAGTTGTAAATTATTGAGGAAACTAATGATAATAGTCACATATTGCTTTGATCAAATACCATTTACAAAATATTTTTATTCCAAAAGGAAGAAATAATAAAATACCCAAGAGGAATCAAACCACTGAAAGACACAAACTTGGAAGGGAAGACTCCAGTTTGGTAGTTCTATGACCAGCACCCAAGGCACTTGTTGCTAAGATCTGAGAGTAAGTAGCCATGAAGTTGGACAAGTTGGACAAGAATGGGAGGGCCAGGTGTTAGTATAGAGGGATGATGGATTAAAGGAGGTAATGAGGGAATGACAACTAGAATTAATGGACATTTGAGAGGCAGTATGGAAACCTAGTGCTGTGGAAAATTGGTATAATATATGAAGCCAATTCTAATGAGAAGAGAGTCAGAACCACTACTGGCCATCTCTTGTCACCAAATGAAGATACAAGTGCCAGCACTGGGGTTCATCCAATTTGGTCTTTGGTCAAAAGAGTCCCTTGCGTATCCCGCCAAAATCAGGATGTCGCCAAGACAATAAGTAGCTCTTCAGAGACTGACAGCAAGACCCCATTGCTGAAGACAACACTGATACAACTCATTGAATATGGAGAGGTCAAGGTGATGCCTACTGATAAGCTTCTCCCCTATGTTTAGTGTCTATGATACAGAAACGTACTCTGTAGACTACCAAAAAAGAAATGTAAAGAATACTCCAACCACAAAACTTGGATTGTCCAAGTATGATATGATGGTTTCCAATTTACTTTATTTTCATTTACTTTGCTAAAATATTAAGAAACTTACAAATGGGATCTGCTTTTTTACCTTTATTTTTACCTGTTCTGTTTTGCTTTATTTTTCTGAGATCACAATTGTTCTGCTGTTCCAATTTCAGTGATTTCAATTCTATATATATTTCAAGTGTTTTTCATCATTTTATGTATGCATAGGACACATTGCAGGTCCTCTTACATCCCTTGCCCCCTACGTTTTCCCTCTTATTCCTGTTACTATCCTACCGCAGTCTCTACAATTACTTTTCATACATTCATGTCTTTAAGTTTTGTGTCAAACTGAGTAAAAGACAGCAATTTGTGTGACTATGGTTTTGAAACTGTTCACTGTCGTCTGTTTGGCTCATGCATGAGTCCTCTACTGAAGACAATGACCACTCTTTCCTCAGCATTCACCAATAGGCAATAGTTCAGCAGGAAGGAGAAGGAGTACTAGAACCCATTTTTTATATTTGTCTGACCAGTGACCAGCACATTCTGGTACAGGCCCATTCAAGGAAACCTCTACTGCTGTGGTTCATGATTGCAATGACTGTGTCATGCTCAGAAGACAGCGTTTTGAAGTCTTTCTAATGATTTTTCATTCTAACAATCTTTTGTGTCCTCTTCTGTAATGTTCCCTGATCCTTGAAGACATGGTCTAAGTGTCTTCCTTAGGGCTCTGCACTCATCTGTCACTTATTCTCAGCACTAAACAACTCTAAGTCTCTTCATTCACTGGTGTTTATTTCAATGATAACATTAGAAGAGCAAGTGCGAACAGATTTGTCTATGGTATGAATGTGAGTATTTAGTTGATGCTGGCATCATGTCCACTTACTTACATAGCAATAATACAATCCCCTATTAGGGCTTAAGAGGTCCTCAAGCATGGGATTTTGACTGAATTACAGAACCAGAAATAAATTGCTTCTGATGGAGTGGCCCTGAAAGACCATCAGAGAGCAGCTTGTACACCCACAACACTCATGCCATTATTGCACAGGTAGGCACATATTGTCTGGAGTTAGGTACTGTCTGATACACAGCTCGATAAAACTGAGGAGACTTCTGTCAGATTTGGTACATGAATATTAGCCTGTAGCATGAATCAGGCAAAATACTATTTGGTTTTGACACCAAGACTTGTAGAATTCCTTTCTGTTATTCTAATGGTTCACAGTTGTGAGATTGTCATTGTCTTACAAAGGAAGCTTGACAATGGAATTTTCTCTAGCTAGATAACTTATACACAAAAAGTAAAGAGAATCTTTTAACAAAATGTGTTTGCTGAGAAATTAATGCCCCAGGTAAAAGTAATTTCTGCCACCTATCACTCCAGCTATACAAGTAGCAATATATCATTCTTATTCTAAGAATGTAGCATAAAGGCAAAATATCCATTAGTATCTTCTGACCGCTCTGTATTCGAACTGAATAGTTCAACCTTAGATATTTTAGAAAAACCAGGAAAACAATCATTCTTATGATGTGTGTATGTGTGTGTGTGTGTGTTATTGAGAGAGAGAGAGAAAGTGAGAGACAGAGAGAGAGAGAGAGCCAGACAGAAACACAGAGGGAGAGAGAGAGAAAGTATCAGAGAGAATTTTATGATAACTTGTTTCTTCAACTCTGAGAATATATATTTGGCCATTGACAATGATAGGATGATTCCTGAATAGATCAATGTTTAAAGAAAAATGCTTGACTGTTGCATGTAACCCTGTCTCAACATTTTGGGCTTTCCAATCTGAGCTCATTTTAGGCTTTGGGCATTTATCCTCATCATTCAAAATGTGATGAAATTCTGTCTGCCCCTTAAGCACTTGACTTACTGTATCAGTCCCTTTAGTAGTAGATTCTGCTTATTACAGCTCCACAGGCTTTAGCAAAAGGCACAGTGGGAAGATGAGTGATGACCACATTTCAGCTTATACTCATAAGTTCATGCTCTGTCAACGAAACTCAAGTGAAGGCTGTCTAGTGGAAGTGTGTTATTAAGCTTTATGAAGTGCACATAATGATTGCCACATCACAACATTGTGAGGTAGTATTTCTCAATCACGGAAAGATTCATATATTAGGAATGTTCATCAAGTAGGGCTTTCTTGTCCTGATCTGTGTTCTTGCAGTGACACATAGTAGCAGTAGCTAAGCATGTTACTTAGCACCCTATGATACAATACAGTCTCTAGGGATAAATAATTATCCAGCCTAAAATGTGTTTAATAGCTGTGATCTTGACTCAATTAATGTAATAAATACAATGAGTTATTTTTTTCTTCTGTTGCATTCCAGGGTACATACATCCTGAGGTTGAGGACTCATCATAGCCATCATCTGCATTTCCTTTACATTACTAGAAACAGGAAGATAAATTCAATTGTTGCCATATTCTAGCCAAGTGAGCACGCAAGGGAAAGGCCAGATACAGCCTCTGTCTTTAAGAAAATGGAAAGATGGTCATACATATTAACATTGGTGATACGCCCTCAAACTTAGCATAGATGTAAGACTACATGTAGCTATGAGGGTATATATGTTTGTTCTGTAGTCTTTTGACAGAAGTCATGGGCCCAGGTAGTGCTGCGAGCAGGGCCATAATTACAAAATTCAAAAATACTGTACTATGGTGCTTTCCTAGAGGTGAGAATGAGTCAAAGTTGGTCTTGAACCCGGGATTTTCTCATCATGAGAATGGTAGGAGTTCAGGTGCTCCTCCTCACTTTTTAGCCTTGGCCAGAATCCAGATAAATATTAAATATTGCCTGCTTCACAGAAGGTCATTAACAAAAGAATGTGGCTTGGTTGGTGCTTATCTGTGCTGTAGCTGGAAGCCTAGGGATGAGTCCATTCACTGATAAGTTGTCTTCCTCTTTTTCCATGTGGGACCACACCTTATGCAAAAGGTACTCTTGCAAGACCTTGATGCTTAGACTTGAGCTCCACATGCAAATGAGGCTACCCCAGTATCCTTGTCATATGCAATGGATCCCAACCAGGGGTACCAAAGACATTCCCCTGCCTATACCCTATCAATGTAAGCACCCTAACTTTAATAAATGAGAAATGTGTTCCTCTGACAGCCTGTCCTGAGCGTCTGATTCGCATTCCTTGGTCTGATCTGGGACCTACCAGAATGTGGTGACCCATACCCTCTACTTTCCTTCCTGGGGGTTGAGCTGGTGGCCAATATTCAGCCATGCTCTGGTGAGGGAGGCAAGAGAGATAAAACAACACTATACAAAATAAGAACCTAAAAATTTTTAAAATAGACTGGAAGATGGATGGATAACACACTTTTGCATATGATTTAAGATAACAGTAAAGGAAGAAAAGTTTTAGATAACAAACAAATATCACAGTGAGGGAGTGTATGAGAGATGCTAAACTGTATTCAAATCACAGTAATATAATACATAAAATTCAATGACACAAAACATGAAAAGAAAAATCTTATTTCTATTACAATATAAGAAATGTTGATAAAATGATATAACACAATTATACCTTGTAAAGAATGTACTCTTACAGGCAGATATGACAGCATACACTTTTGTAATTGTGACACTCAAGAAGCTGAAATATGCGAGTTTGAAATGGCCCATTTAGACTGTGGTGCTCATGTGTAGGTCTTTTTTGAAGAGAACATGTGAAGAGTTCTGTATGAATAAAAATCTGATCTCAGACACACAAGGTTCCAAGTCCATATGTCACCTGTCTTGGCTGTGGTTCCCTCTGCTGTGCTCTGAAAGAGTCTGCACTTATGAATATGCCCCTGTGTCTTCATTGGTGAGGCATTATATCAGTGTACTTCTAAGGATTTTACTAGATATTGTCAATATGTATCCCCAAATGGCTTTGTTTTACATAATTATCATAAAGTATTTAGCTTTCCCATAGCATTCATACTTCACAGAATTTTGGGGGGCAGTATTTGAAGTTTGTACCTCCAAACATATTTGTTACTTCATTTCATTCTTTTATTTTCAATTCCTTGTGGGATTTCTCTGAGCAATTTCCTCTGAGACTTTGATATGGAACTGGACTCCACAATTCTGTATTTGGTTGGTGGTTGCTTTCTTTAATGGACTCTGTGCAAAGAGAAGTTCCCTTGATGAAGGGTAAAGACTACTCTTACCTGTAGGGAACGATGTTTATAGACTGTTGATAGTGATTATGCTGTCCTGTCCTTGGAAGCTGTCTTTTCATAGTTTGTCATTTGCACTATATTTTCAACTTCTATATCATTTCAATATTTGTTCATTCTTTGTATTTATTATATAAGACTTCCCTCCCTCTCTGCATACCTCCCTCCCCCCCGTCTCTCTTTCTGTGTGTGTGTGTGTGAGTGTGTGTATGTCTGTGTGTGTGTGTGTCTGTGTGTGTGTGTGTGTGTGTGTGTGTGTGTGTGTGTGTGTTTGTGTGTGTGTTTGTGTGTAGGTTCCTGTGTCTGGGGCCATATGCCTATGTGCCTTTGCATATGTATGGAAATAAGAGGACAACCTTTGTGTCAGTCCTACCACTTCCACAGTGTTTGTGACAGAGTCTCCTCCAGTTGCTTTAACCAAGCTAGATGACCAGCTAACATCTGGAGGTCCCTCTGAGCCCTCCTTCTATCACCCATTTGGGGTACACTGTGGTTACTGATGCCTATGCTGCTGCTCTAGGTTTATGTGGGTGTTTAGGATCTACATTCAAGTTGTCAGAGTTACACAGAAACTAACACTTTTTTTCTGAGATGATAACTTTTGGATTGATAGAAACAAGCAAGATCATTTTGGTGTTCTCCCGTGTCTTATTTAAATATCTTTTACACGGTTACAGATTGTATTTATTGTCATTTGAATTAACTTATGTGAAGGATGTGATATCTAAGTATAGATAGATGTTTTTATGCACATCTATATCCATTATTCCAGCATAATTTGTTGAGAAATCTCTATTCTTTAACATAGGCATCAGTCTTTGTTAGTGAGTCTTTGTTGTAGGGATACTTCTTTTGTTTTCATTAACTTCTTCTTTAGGAAATGCAGACTAGCAAAGGGTAAACATTGGTCATGTGCTTTTCAACCTCAATGAGAACTAAAAGGGATTGAATCTGGGTACTTCATTTCATCAAGTATGAAGAACTCTTTAAAATCTTTGATATGCTGGGTTTTAATTTTTTAAAAAACATATCTTTTTAAGTAGGAAAAAAGCCTTCAAAATACTGGACACGCCACATTCACTAAGAAAAAATACTTTGGTCCAAAAACAAGCTTGCTGCTTTGGAATGAAATCATCTGGTTCATCATCTATGGTTTTTGAAATGTGTTGTAGAATTTGGTTTGCAAGCATTTTGTTCAGGGTTATCCTACTATGATCGTCAAATACATTAGGCTATTTCTTTTGTTGCTGCTTTAATTTTTTCTTTTTTGAGAACTTCACACTAGCACCACACCTATATCAATCCTGCCCCTTCAGCTCCTCTGATTCCCCTTCCCGCTCCCCAATTCATGGCCTCCCCTTCCTCCAACGAACATACGACTTATTGAGTCCATTTATCATTTTCCAATAACCATGCGTCCAGGGATGACGACTTGGAAATAAATAAGCTATGGAGGGGCTCCTCTTTGAGGACACTGATTCTCTTTCAGCAGTCACTGGCCACCTGTCACTGTTCACTTAGATTTTGAGTCTTCTGCAAATTCCCTGATCCATCTCAGCACTAAGAGCTATAAATTTCCCTCTGAAATTTGCTTTCAATGTTTCAGAGCTTTTGCTATGGTATTTTATTTTCATTCAGTTCTAGGAACTTATCATTCATTTCTTGATTTCTTTGATCCATGATTCTTTCCACAGATCTAAACTGCTTACCTATTTCCACTCATACCTCACCATCTTGTAGTCCCTTGGTTCTATGAATTTTCCACTGCGGCTTTAATCCCTTCAGAGTCTTAGCTCCTGGTTCTTTCTTTCCAATTCTCTTTCACTGCCTGAGTTGACATGGTCTGGACAACAGTTTCCTATTATCTTTCAGTAATTACACTTTCTGCATCTTCCTTCCTAGACACAATGACAATAATTGTATTTCTTTAAAAGAAGTCATATCTTCTAAGTTGTGAATAGTGCACAAAAGCAAACATGTCTTTGAAGAAATATGTCTGCTTTAATCATATTTTAAAACCTCCAATTTAACATCACTGGTCACTTTTATTAATCTAAATGTAGAATTAGCTAGACAGTATCCTGTAGAATAACACACAATTTTTACACCTGTGACTTTCCAGCAAAGAGATTTTATTCGTGTTTGGATGTATCTGTGCATATGGTTTGCATATGTATGTGTATAACTACCCTTATGTGTGCTTCAACATGTTTGTTTGCAAGTATGTGTGGATTTAAGGAAGAAGTGTCCTAACCATTAGAACTAATGGAAATATTTTTGATGAACTTATTTCTTCTTTCTTCTGGATGAACATGAAGACTTTTATAGAAAAGAAAAAATGTGTCATGAGACTCCTATAAACCTCTTGGGGAAAATGAAGTTTATCATTTTATTTTTAATTTGTGCTTTTTCCCCTAATTTGCTTAAAATAAGAAAGAACCACACGGGCATTGTTTTGGGGGCAGGGATAAATTCATTATGAAGGTTTTTATAGAAACACACAAAGCAAAGAACATAACTAGAGATTCATTTGAGAAAATGTTCAGAGGAAATTGAATCTTTGTGTACTTGACTTTAATTACTTAGTCATTTTCTTATTTATCCTTTGGGACATTTTTGTTCTATGCAAATCAAGGATGTATTTACTCATGGCAATATTCCTGCCTTATCCTGATATGTGCTAGGATTTAAGGTGTGCACTGACAGCATATCTTCAAGCTCTTTAAGGCCTTTGTATGAGTCTCATGTCTTGAGAAACTCAATATGATAGCGTATTAATTTCATGAGAAAAAAATACTGGGCATTCAAGGTGAAGCTGGAGTCTCAACTTCATCATTAACTCTAAAGTAATGGGTG
The DNA here is from genome assembly GCA_026225945.1 of Cricetomys ansorgei. NCBI lineage: Eukaryota > Metazoa > Chordata > Mammalia > Rodentia > Nesomyidae > Cricetomys > Cricetomys ansorgei. The sequence continues at coordinate 17,555 of JAMJFZ010001826.1, read as the reverse complement.
AGCAGGATGGACTAAAACCATTTTGATATTATAGTGGGCAGCACTTAGTAATGATACTGGACTTCAAGTTCAAAGTTACTGAGAACTTCAAGACCACAGCACCTGATCTCTAAAGCAAATGCAGGGCTCTTTGGAGACTGGGCTGGGTGTTACATCTAGGAGCTCTGGAAGCTGAGCATCCATTCTGCATGCCTTCCAAATTGCAAAGCTCAGCTCATCTGCATTTCACAAAGGCCATGGGCTTTCAAGGAAGTAACTGTAAAGGAGACAGTATTCAGGAAACTCTGTTTATGTGATTATGACTTCTGATAAATCAGCCATGTTAAATGGTACTCATGACATCCATCAGAGACTGTTATGTGAAGGCTTCTTAGAAACTCACAAAATGTAAAAAGATATATTAAAAAATGAAGTGTAAGTGTGTAAGGGAAAAAAAGCAAAAAAAACAAGAAAGATTTTGAAAACAACATAATTCTACTTTCCCAGATAGGAGGGTGCCACGATCACCAGCCAAATTTTGGTACTTCAAAATTAGTATAATTTATGTTCCTTAAATATTTTATTGGCATTCCAGGCTCATGGGTTCTGAACTTATAGATTTGACAAACTGTAGTTTAGTACTATTCTATAAAAGAAATGCTGACTATTAATTTAAAGAACCTCTCACTATTTTATTTTATTTATTTTATGTTTCAGTTTTTTGAGACAGGTTCATGGTATAAAGGCTAGGCTAGATCTAAATTCATGGTGAAGGCCATGAATTGCTGTGTAGTCCTGTAGCCTGGTTCTTTATCTTGTTCTCTGACTAGAAGTCCTCCTGACATATCCCTCTCAAAGGCACAACACCATCTGACTACAGGTTCCTTTCTTTTGTCATTATTCCTCACAAAATTAATTGTAACTTCAATTTTCAATTGTTTATGTGATTTAGTAGGTGAACATAGTTTAATTGCTTCCAGGTGCTGATGGGCCCCTGTATTTGCTATAGTGTGGCAGAAACAATTGCTTCTTCTCCTGTTTTCTTCCTGGGTCTGGGAAATACTGGAAATACTGATTATGTCTTCTATTAACATTAAATATCATCTAAGTCTACAGAAAATTGCTTCTCAAGAATGAATACTTGAATGTTTGGTTAGGAGTTAATTCACTACCATGGCAAGGATTCACTAGGAGAACACATTAGATGCAATGCAGGAATGATATTAATACATAGGAGAAAAATTATTCCAGATTGCTTGATTATAAAACATAGTGGAATTGCTGAAACAATGAGAGAACTTGATATCTACCTAGGATTATCATTAGTTTATAGACTTTGAATTGATGCTAATTTTCTTTGCCATGACTGGACATGTTCACATTGTCACTCCAAGACTCATTTTATTTCAGTAATTTGTGTTATTGCCTAGAGGCCTTCTGTGGCTGCTAGGGAGTTATGCAGCCTACAGGAGTTATGCATGAACACCAAGCCAAAGAGTCATAACATATTTAGGTTACCCTGCAGGTTCCCACTTCAATATCTGTGAGCCCTTGAGAGTGCTGGTCAGTTGAAACTGCAGGGCTTGTTTTCATGGTATTCTCAACCCTCAGCTCCTTGCAATCCCTCCTCTCTCTCTTCCTGGAGCTCTGCAAGATGTTTGTCCCTGGGCCTCTGCATCTGCTTCCATCAACTTCTGAAGGTCTTCTTTCATAAAGACTGGCTAGTCACAGTTCTATAAGCAGATCATGGCATCATTAGAACTTATCTCTGTGCTATATAGCCTCTCGTTCCTGGCCTTATCTGTAGTATTAGGTAGAAGTTCTGTCCTTTGTCATGAGGTTCTGCCCTTCCTTGGTCCCATCAGAATCTCCAGGGATGATAGGTTCTAGGTTGGAAATTTTGTAGCTGGGATGGTGTCCTTGTCCTGTCAATGAAGATCTTGACTGGCCCACATGATATGGCCTATTCAGGCGGCCTATCCCCTATTACTAGAGGCTCTAGCTGGGGTCTCTCTCATAGATTCCACTGAATTTCCACTGTTGGGGTGGGTTGTTGGATGGGTGTGGCAGATATAAAGGAGAATGGAGATGGGGTAAGCTGGGTGGAGTGGATAAAGGGAGTAGGGAGTCAAGATGCATTTAACAAGGGATAAAAACGTTTAAAAAATAATAGATTAAAAAAAAACAATCTCAAGCAACAAAAAAAAATAAATAAATCATCGTGTCATTGGAAATCACTGTCTTAGAACTGAGAACAACATATAGACAGTAATAAGTTCACATGGCAAAGGTCCACTGTCAGAAGATCTATGGGAAAGAGTAGCAGATTATGAATCCTCTACCTGCTTTCAGGACTTCCTGAGAAGAGTGTCAAGGAGATCCACTCCATGTGGAAGACCCTTGTACTTTCAAAGATACCTTCAAATGTTCTACTGGGTATTAACCTTTAATATTTAGGGGCAAATAACACTACCAGGGCTCCCAGAGAATTTGGGGGGAGATCACCCTTTTGTAATGGAATAATGATGGTTGTTCTATTTACAAAGTTCAGTCTTGAATAAGAAGAACTTTACTGACCCTTATCCCAGGCTGTAAAATCTTAACTGACTTGAATGAATACGAACATCCACCACAGGCTTATTTTTATTTTAGTTGGAAAAAGGAACACAGTTTTGCCAGTACAGGGTCTACACAAGAGTGGAGTTGTCAAAATTCAGTCATAGATAGTGGAGAGTCTCCTAAGACCTGAGGCCTCTCTAGAGAAGCATTGGCAGTTGATAGTTGCTGGATCAGGGAGGAGTGGTGGTAGTTCAATATCTCCAGAGGCTTGGCCTCAGGATATTTGCATTTGCTCCATTGGATTAACTTCATACACATCACAATGCTTGTAGCCCTGGATATACCCAGTGAGATTAGAAAACAACAAAACAGAAAGGCATGAAGTAGGAGAGTGACCTATTGGATAAAGGGTTACAGTTTAAAGGAGATAGAGGGAAATAAGAGAGTCTGAGGTATGATTGTAACCCAACATATAGCATATATTTAATGTGATTTTCAAAAAGGGACAAAAGGTAAAAATGATAATAAAAATTTCATAACCACAAAGGATCATAGTCTGAAGCATAGAGAATTTTTATTCAAATTTGATCATATCAGCATAAAGAAGATTAAGAGGCCCATGAAGATTTTACTGCCAGTCTTGCCAGGGAATGACATAGTATTTAAAGAAAAAAAGGTTATGGCATTCCTTCTGAAGTGAGGCTAGTTCCTAGCTGTTTGTTCACAGCTACTTCAAAACATTCTCTTTGACGCCTTTGACGATTTTTAGCATTTGAATGGAAGGCTGATTAACTGATTTCCTTAGTTTCCTGTGTTTAACAGTCTCCATTCTCCTTATATTTTGATGGTTTACTAAATGTGTTGTAGGCTCCAAAATTGAGACTAATCATTGCCACAGCAGGTCAGACAGCAAAAGGCTTTTAGTTAAGGCTTTTTATATATGAATATCAAAGCTCTATCCTTTACATTCAAGAATTCATCCAGGCTCTCAAGTACTGAGGCATTAGAATTGTGTTTTTGGCTTCTAAATTTGGTCCCTTGATGTCTAGAGGACAAATTCCAAAACCCTACTGGCTTCATTGGAGACTTGTGTGCACAACAATAATTACTCAGAGCAGTCAAGATAGTAGGCAAGTCTAAGACATGTAGATTAGCATTGGCCAGACATTCAAACAGCGTTCTATCTTGGTAGGTGCCTTAGAATATCTTCACCAAGGCCTCTGTGACATTTCCTTTACCTGGGCAGTCAATCTCATTCAAAACAGACTTGACATTTGATTCATTATCAGCAGATGTGGTGAGTTCTTTCTGAGTCTGTGCTATAACCTGAAGATGAGATTATGTTTATAACAAAGATTATTGTAAAAGGTTTTTCTTTAAATTGACATTATATGGCTAATATCTGGTTCTGGGTGTGGGCTTCCAAAGGCCACAACCATTTCAAAACTCTATATCCAAACTTTGAAGCCTTTGCAACTGTTACTTTTTCATTCTTCACTGGACTCCTAAGAGAAATCTACCCTCTAAGGTTCAGGTTCCCCTGACATTTATTGAGAAAGATCTAACTTGTAACTTTTAAAAACTTCAGGTCCACTAAATTTATAGCTATGTCAGCCACAAAATGTCTTAACTTTCCCTTTTGATCTTCTGGTCCCAAACATTTAACCTAATTTATACTTTGCTTTACATGGGATAATCTCCCAATCCTATAAACGGTGTGAATACTTCCTGAAGGGACCAGTTTGAACTCCATGACTCCTGGGAGATTATTTTTACATCTTCCTGTATTCACCAACCCTTCTATTTCAATGCCCTTTATTTGCATTTTTAATTTTGACCTTTTATTATTAATCACAGCCTGTCAGCACACACATTTCTTAGTGCTCCCGAACTACTGCCAGTTCTCTCTACAGGTGCAGTTTTTTTTTGTTTTTTGTTTTTTTTTGAGAAGAGAAATAATATCATCTGTACAATCTTATGTCATTCATTAAATTACAGGTATCTTGTTACATAGACCATAATTTTAATTTCTCCTTTAAAATCTCAATCTATAATTCCAGAATGTACAAGTCACCTTAATGTTAGGCTGATCCTACCTAGGATTATTCTTACTGTCCCCGGTGGAAGAGGACCATAAATTCCAGTGTGGTCTTTAGTGAGTGCAGGTTTCCTTGAGGTGGTAAGTGGCACGGAGTCACCACTACCTCAAGGAACATACTCCAAGTAAACGCCTTCAAGATACAAATCCATAGCCAATTTGGCAGCATTGAACATTTGGGGATAGGGTAAGCTGTCTGTCTATAACCAGATTTAATGCAGAATTACATTCAGTAGCTTGCATCAGATGTTTTACATCAAGTTTGTATTTTTGGTTTACATGCTAACCCAGTGTTGACAGGATGCAGTTTTTTCTCCAGGGGCCTGAGTTCAGCCCTCTGGGGTTTAGCAAAAGCCACAGCAGGAAGAAGACTGATGACCGTCTTTATGCTTTGTATGTTGCTGTGCTTTCTCTTTCCCAGCTGAGACGTAAGTGAAGACTGTACTGAAACCTGGAAGTGCGTTATTAAGCATTGTAAACTGTACAGGACGAGTGCCACATCATTATTATGTGAACTAGTCGTTCTCAAGCAGGGACAGATTAAACCTTCAAGGATGTTCATCAAGAAGGAATTCCTTGTCCCATCCAGAATTTAATGCTGGTTTAGGAAAGATATTTGTGAATATTTTAATATTATATGATATTCTTTTGTGTAGATTTATGTGTAATGGTTTGCATAACTAATTATGCTAATTTTATAATTGTAGGTTATACTTACATACATTTTACTTTTATCAGGTAAAGGAAAAAAATTTAAAGTTGCAATTAACATGGAGCCACAGGAAGGCAACATTGCTTTCAATTTGTGCCGTGTTTTTTTTTTTTTCTGATACCAAATATTAAATTAGTTTTTACTTCTGTTTTAATTTACACTTCATGTCTTCTCTAGACATTTAAAACAACAAACCCCAAAGCAGTGTGCGTTCATGTTAAAACTAGGGTTGTGGGGACATGAAACACGTGACACAGAGTGGGAGTGAGTAATGACCATTCGGAATGATTCCTGAAATTTGATATGGCAAACAAGTGTTTGGATTGCCATGTCTCTCCTCTGAGCCCAGGAAGTCCACTCAGGCCACTTGAAAGCCAAGGCCACTTGTGAATGGAAAATTTTCTCCAGGAAGCCACCAGGGCAAGTGTGTGTTCCTCCTTGATTCTTTTCTGTCTGATGATGTGTCACAAATCTCAGCCATCTTTCATTTCTTTTTAGGACAGAACCTCTCCAGTCCATCCAATTCCTTGCTGATCTGCAGTGGAAATTTAAAGGACTTTAGAAATTTTGATCTTAATTTTCCTTCTGTAACAAATTTATGTGATTGATATATCCGTTTACATTTGAAAAGAATTTAAATATACATGCTAAACAATAATTGTTAGTGGGTCTAGGTTTGTGTGTGTGTGAGTGTGAGTGTGTGTGTGAGTGATATGTGTTCATGGTGTGTGGTGGTGGTCATACTGGTGGTTTTGTGTGGGGGTGGGGTGTGTGTATGTAATTTCTACGTGTGAGGTGTGGTATATTTGGTTCGTGTGTGTGTGTGTGTGTGTGTGTGTGTGCCTCTGGGCATGTTCCCGTGTCACACATTTTCCTTTCTCAACTAAATGGACTGAAACTGGGTATTTCATTTCATCAAGTAAGAACTCTTTAAAACCAGGTTTGATTTTTTTTTTTTTTTTGACTACCTTCTTAAGTAGACAAAACCTACAAAATACTGGACACAGCACATCCATCAAGAGGAATAAGAGAGTTACAAGAGCAAGCTTATGATCAGCTTGCTGTCTCCACTTGATGCAGTCCAGGATCCCATGTCCATGGAATGCTTCTGCCCATGATAAAAATGGGTCTTCCCAGAAAAATTAGTGGAGAAAAAGTTATCCCACACAGGTATGCCCACTACCTAGGTGATTCTAGAGTCTGCCAAAGTTCAAAGTTAACACTAACCACCACAGCTTTATTGCATTCACTACTTTTGAAATGTTGGAACAACCTTGCTGTTTTGGAATGAAATCATCTGAATCATGGTGTATGAATTCTAAATGTGTTGTTGAATTTCATTTGCGACTTCTTTGCCCAGGATAATCCTACTATGTTCATCAAATGCATTGGACTCTTTCTTTTGCTCTTGCTTTAAAACATTTATTATTTTTTATTTATTATTCACTTTTTGTCCCTTTTATTATTTAGTAACTAGCTGTTTAACCTCCATGAGTTTGGGTATCTTCTAGGAGATTGTTTTCTTTTCTATCAGTTTTGTTTTATTGCACTGTGGTCAGACAAGTTACAATGAGTTATTTCAATCTCTTTGAATTTGTAAGATTTGTTATATATCCCAGGATGTGACTATTTTTAGAAAACTTTCAGAATGCTACTGAGTAGACTGTGTATTCTTTTGGGGTTAAAGGGAATATACTGTAGATAGCTTTGAGGTCTTTTTTGTTTTTTTAACTGAAGTCCTTTTTTAAAAAAAAAAATGTTTTATTTATTTACTTAATATATCAGTGTTCTGTCTGCATGTACACCTGCATGCCAAAAGAGGGCATCAGATCACATTATAGATGGTTGTGAGTCACCATGTCATTGCTGGAATTGCACTCAAGACCTCTGGGAAATCAGTCAGTGCCCTTAGCTGCTGACCCATCTCTTCAACCCCTGTTGACTCCTTTTGATATACAATGTCAATTAAATTCTGATCTCTGTTTATTTTCATCCAGATGACCAGTCTGTTGTAGAAAGTGAGGTACTGAAATCACCTAGTATTAACAGATTGATATTAATCAATGACTTTAATTCCAATGCCATAATTTTTATACACTGGTGTCACAGAACAGAGCCTGAAATAACTTATAAGTGTTTGCAGATAGGTCAGGTCCTGGAGGAAACCCTAAAGGTCAGCTCACAAATTGCTTCCTTGAAGATGTCAAGGTTATTTTAATCTGTGTCTTTGTACTGAAGAGTTTCAGTAGACTCCAAATGCAAGCCATAGCTTAAAGTGTACTTAGCAGGTTTCAGAGTGGTGTAACTTGAGATCTTGATAGAATCTCAAGCAATACTGATGAATACTTGGCCTTGCAGAAAAGGAGGTTAGCCAAGTGAAAGCACTGCCACAGTTAAAACACTTAGACAGTGGCATGACTGTTGCAGAAGTTTTTTATCAGTTATTTTTAAAATGCAGGTTTTGAGCATTGTTTTGAGAAAGGCTGCCTAGGCCTTGGAATTTTGTGTGGTCTATAGATGTAATATTTATGTAAAAGATTTTTGATTCCTCATGGTCTGCATGTGATATCAATAGAACACACTGATACCAAGCGAGCTTAGGTATCAATAAAAGCCCCTGAGAGGAGAGGTTTAGGGTACCACTGTCCAGAATGATGCTGACCATGACAGGTTCACTCTGTTGAAGTTTCACAAGTTTTAAATATACAAAAAATGCCTCCCAGTCCTCCTTGGTGAGCCACCACATCAGCATATTGCTACAAGCCTCGTGGTGTAAATCGTGCACCAACGTGGTATGCAAAAAGCAAAGAAGGGCACAAAGTAATACCAGCTAATCCTCTGTTGGAAAAGGAAGAATGAAAAAGTAACTCCAGACCTCGTGGATCTGGTAAATGTAAGCTCAAAGCAGTTCCCAGAGGATATACATGCGGAATAACAATGAGTTTAAGTCTCCTGATGGAAGAGGACAGGAAGGAAATAAGTCTCTAAGAAGAGAGAAGTTTATGAAAGCTATTTGAGAAAGAGGGATCAAAAGCAAGAGCGCAGAACGGAGGCCCTTATCGAAAATCTTCATGGTAAACATGAAGAATTCATTGGAAGCCAGGAAAAAGAAAGATTTTCTTTTTCTCCTTTTCTGATCATGGAGCTGACTACAACGCAAGGAAATGCTGTGTTTACCTTCACCATGTGCCAGAGGATAGGCACCCTCCCTCTACCTGTTGGCAACATCAGGAGTTACAGGGAACAGGAGCCAGAGCATAGCGTTCTACTGAGTTTTCCTATAACTTTTATTGCATGTGTGAACCCAAGTGACTTTGTTTTTGAGATCTACGGAGAACAGTGTATGTGGTAGAATCGAATGCCAAACCATCAGGATGTTTCAGCCAGAGAATCTCCCACTGGCCAAGACCCCAGCTGTAGAAGCAGGGGCTTGGAGCTGAGAGCCACTAATTTAAACTGAACAGCTTTTTGTTTGTTTGTTTGTTTCCTCCTGCAAATTTGACTGAAAGCAAGATAAGCAATCTGGATACTGATGAGGCAGTCAGGGCATGACACTTCTGCTATGGTAATGAGAAACCCACCTGAAGAGGGAACCCTTCCTACAAACAAGGAATACTTGCAGTGATGCTGAGAAAAATACTTGCTAAAAGAATCAGGATTAACTGTTACTGCATTATGAAGATGTTTTTCAAAAGTTCTGCCCTTTGATACTTTGAGCTCAAACATGAACTGACTGCTTCTGTATGTGTGTGTGTGTGTGTCTGTGTGTGTGTGTATGTGCATGTGTTTGTGTGTGTTCTGAAAACCAGAATCTATTTTAAAATATGTAAAGTGTTTTCTCAGGGTCAGCACACAGAAGCTGTCTTTCAGAACTTGCTGAAGTTGTACCTCATACTTAGTGCCAGACTTGGTTCTCTATGTGTCACCCAGATGGTACTAGTTTTGAAGGCACAGAGGTGTCGTGGCAAGCAGCTGAGGCATGGCACCATGAAGAGAAGCCAAGAGAGGCCACTGGTACAAGTGCAGCCTCAATGGCAGTTGAAGGCCCAGAGGAAGTGGTCATGCTTGAGGCTTGGCACCATGAACAGAGCCCAGGAAAGGCTATTGGTGCAAGTGCAGCCTAGTTGCAGCAAGAGACCCCAATATTCTGAAGATATCGATACCATATGATGACCACCAAGAACAGCAGGATTGGTGATGGTGAGCCAGTCAGAACCTGGAAGTCAAGCTCTGTTTGTTGCAGAGGTCACAGCCAGAGAAGTGACCCAAGCCCTTTGGAGGAGCCCAGAAGACTGTAAATGCATTCCAGATAATTGGACATTGATAATGTTTTTCTGCTGTCCAAAGGTAATGTGAAAAGCTTGATAGATGTTTGGTTTCATTTGGTCCTGTCCTTGTGATTCTTTCTCTTATCAATAGTTTTGCTGGTGTAGTGTTAAATTATGTTATAGAGATGAAGTAATTTTTTTGGCTGTTTTATATGGAAGTGGGAAATGTTGTAGAAGTTTATTTTTGGTTAGGTTTAAAATGGAGGTTTTATGTACTGTTGGGAGAAGGGCTGCATTGGCCTTGGCATTTTGTATGGTCTACAGGTATTGATATTATGTAAAAAAGTTGTTTGATTCCTCATGATCTGCCTATGTTATCCATAGGACACCTGTGGAGTTTAAGGATCAATAAAAATCTCTGAGATGAGATTCTCAGGGTTCCACTGTTCCCTATGGCACTTGTCATGATAGTCATTCTATCAGTGAAGTCTGGCAGGGTCTAACTATGAATATGCCTCCTTGTCTTCATTGGTGAACCTCTACAGTATGTGTATTACTCCACATGATTCTCAGAAGAACTGGTTCTAGTTCCTTTTATGTGGTCTTTACCTTACTGCTGAGGTTCTCAGTCTCTTACAGCAGAGTGCTGGATTCCCACTTCCAGAGTTCATGATTCAGGCACTCTTCTGGATGACACAGCATTCTGCTTTTCTAATAAGTGTCTAGACGCCTCTGAGTGTTGATAGTCACGGTGTACAGTACAATTCTGTGGACCCAGATGATCTTAGTCTAAATCTATGCAAGGTCCTCATAAAAATGCACATGACTTTTTCTCACACACTTAAAAGCCTAAAGGATTTGTTAAGAAATTGGTCCATATCTAAGATTGTGGGGTGTGTGTATGAGTGTGTGTGTGTATGTGTGTCTGTGTGTACTCATTTTGCTTTCTGGATTTTTCCACTGTTGGTTCCTCTTCCCTTCTGAGTCTGAGCTCCTGGTTCTTTCATGCTGTTCTCTTTTCACTGCCTGAGATTTGGTGGTCATCACAACAGTATTCTATTATCTGGCAGTCATTATACTTTATGAATCTTTCTCCCGACACACATTTACAGTAACTATTTTTCTTTTAAAGAAGTCATACCTTCTAACTTGTACTACATTGTGAATAGTACACAAATATAAACATGTATTTTTGAAGAAATATATCTGCTTTATTTGCTTTTTAAACCCTGGTTTTAACATTGCTGCTCACATTTGCTAACCTAAATATAGAATTAGCTAGTCAATATCCTATAAATTAACATGCAACTTTCATATGTATGACTCTCTAATAAAGAGATTTTATTAATTTTGCATATATCTTTGTATGTGGTATGCATATACATATGTGTGGATAGCTACCCTTTTGTGTGCTTGCACATATGTGTTTGCAGATATGTGTGAATTTTAGGAAAAAAAATGTTCAAATAATTAGAACTCAGCTAGAATTAAAGGAAATGTTCTTAATAAATTCATTTTCTTCTTTCTTCCAAATAGACATGAAGAATCTTTATAGAAAGGAAAAAAATTGTCATGAGAACCCATAGCAAGTAATTTGGAGATAATGAAGGGTGTCATTTTTTTCACTAATTCCTGTTTTTTTCTTCCCTCAGTTTTATTAAAAATTGGAAATAACATATTGGCATTCCTTGTGGGCAAGAATAAATCCATTATGATAGTAAGAATTGCACTTGGTTTTTTTTTTTTTTAATACACACATATAAAGATTACAATTAGAGTTCATTTGGAAAAAAATCTCAAGAGTGTGTCTCAGGAAATTAAATCCCTGTGTACCTGATTTTAATTATCTGGTCATATTATTATTTATTCTTTGCGACATTTTCATGCTATATCTACCAAGGAAGGATTCTGTCATGGCAGTCATCATGCTTTAGCTGTCAATTGCTAGGTTTAGGTGTATACTGGTGGCACTAATCCAAGCTCTTTAAGGCTTTGTATGAGTTTTATGTCTTCAGATATTCAACTGTATTTCTCATAATGAAGTAGAAGCACCTGATTTACTTCCTGTTTTACTTATGGGTCTGTGCACTACTGGGAAGAACTGACTGTACCTTCCAGTAGCATTAGGTATGATGTAAAACTATAAAGAATGGCTTCTCAAGAATAAACACTTGAAAGTATGGTTAGGGGTTAACTCATGCCTAGGGCAAGGATTTGCTATGATTAGATTAGATTAGATTCAATGAAGAGTTGCTTTTACTCTTTAGAGAGAAATTACCCCAGGTCGCTTGCTCTAATAAACACAGTGGACCCGTGGAAACAATGAGACTATGTGATGTCTACTCAGATAATCATTTGTTTATAGACCTTGGGTTCACACTGATTTTCTTTCGCCGGACTAGATATATCCCAATGCCATTCAAGGCCATATTTTATTTTAGTACCTTGAATTATTGCCTATAGGCCTCCAATGTTTGCTAGGTATCCCAAAAGTATTGTTGATTCCTCAGAAATTTGTGTGTGCCCTTTAAGGGAAACCATGGAAGTCAATATAAAACAATCATCTCTAAAGTATCCGATACACAAGGACCAAGATTCTGAGAATCTGAAGGACGCTGTAATGTATGAGGAACAGAAGGGATTAACATCATAATGCTTGTGTCTAGACTGAGGCTGGAGAGATGGCACAGAGGATAAAAGCATTTGTTGCCCTTGCAGAAGACCTAGATTCTGTTCCCACAACAAACACTGTGGTTCACAAATATCTGTGACTTCAGTTTCGGTGGTTCAGACGCCCTCTTCCAACCACTGAGAGTAAACGGCAAGTACGTACTTCAAATGCGTACAATCAAACAAACAATCGTACAAATAAAACATACAAATCAAAAAATACTTCTGTTTTCAGGCAATGGACTTAATGCACTGCTTTTCAGATCATCTTTTAAGGTTTAATCTGTTTTCGTAGGAAAAACTGAAATATCACTTGTGAGTTAAAGCTTTTATAACTTAAAACTATGTTAGAAAACTAGCAAACCACTTCATTAATATATGTCATTCCTCCATAACATCTAGAATCAAGTCACAAGATTGTTATATTGATCCTGGCCTCACGGTTGTGGCAAAGTGAAATACAGGACCTTGACAGCCATAGAATAGATGGTCAGTACCTGTCCAGATGGAAAATTCCTGAGCACAGGAATCACAGTTCAGGAAGACTGTCTGTGCTATGGCGTGGGTGCCCTGGTCACTTTCTATTATCTTATAATATTCATAATTGCATAAATATCAAGATCCTAAAATCTGCTGATTATATGGATGCTTCAAGAACAAACTATAGTCCTATATAAAGGTGTACCACTGGTCCTACACATTTTTGTAGTTGTTGATGTTCCCAAACCAAGGGCCCAAGTATTGACCTGACCACAAACTTAAGTTCAGCTCCAGAGATGAGATTCAGGAAGAGATCTGTATGGACCAACAGGTGAGTGGATGATTGACAGCTCTATTAGGACATGTTAGCAGTAGAGACTAATATGAGCTAGAGTCCTTTGAAAAATCAGGAATTCTCTGTATGTCTGTCTCTTGACATACATATGGGCTGGTACCTCCCCCCCCCCCCATCTCTATGTAATGTCTCCTCTTTTTGTAAACAGGTGATGTTGCTCTGCCTTTCTTTGTCCATAATTCCTTGGTTTTGGTTCTTGACATTTTTGAGTATATGCTCTCATGTGCTCAAACGGTTTTAATATATTTTAATGTGTTGGTAACTAGATATCATATTCCTTTAAAATGAGTTATGTATTGTTCTGTTCCTTCCGTGTAGGCAGAAATGGATTTATTTTCACAGGAAGGTACAGATTTAGTTGACCATGTGTTAATTTCTAAATGAAGGGAGCCCTGGGAGGAGTGAGAATGATGAAAAGCAGTTGATTACTAGAGGGGCATCTTTAAACAGGGAGTACACCACGGCAACAGTGGAAGAGTAAGGAATGAACAGAAAAATGTCAAAGAATTATTCCAAATTTTCTTTCCTTTTCTTCTTTCCTTCAATACAGCAATCCAGTTTGCCTGGCCATTGTAACGTGACTGGACTGAAGTTGAAGAAACAGCTTCAAATAAAGACTTATTTCTTTCTTTCCAAAGAAGAAATGCATTTATTTTAAATACATATTATATGCTATATATATTTATAAATATATATCAATTATTTATTTATAAAGAAGATTTATTTATTTTTTTCCAAAGAAAGACTTATTTATTTCTTCTAGAATGTTTTTATGTTAAAATAACGTTATGGCACTTAACGGAGAATCCAGCGTTGAATTTTCAAATGTTCTTTATTAATCACAAACCACGTCAAATCTCAGGGAATTCTATACCCGGGCAGTTAGGCCGAGAGCTCACTCCAAGGCTTCTTCACCCCCATGCTCTCCTCTTGGTTCTTCCCCCTATCCTTCTGCTCCTACTACTCCTCCACCTCCTCCTCCCCCTCCCTCCTTGCTCCACCCCTCAATCCCCAGGTGTTTTCTTCCTGTTTTCACACAGACCCTCAATCAACAAATAACAGGAACCTCCTGTGGGGGGTGGAAGGTGGGGATGGCACAGAGGTGTAAACAAATAAGAGACGAATCTTAACTAAAGAATTATCCACAACTAAACATACCACAACATTTTTAGGTATTTTTCCTCATGAGGAAAAATGTGACTAATAATCTTCCATTACCAACCCCAAAAGAAATAAATATAAAAACAGAAGACAATGGGGGAAAAAGTCCTAGTGTTTAGAATTTTACTAAAAAAAAAATGGATTGAACTTTAAGCAACAGGGAACAAATACAGAAACAGATAATGATATATTTTTCCATGAGAAATTGATGTAGCTCATATCCTAAGAGAAGACACGAAAAATCAGAGTATCAGTAAAAATAGACTTACAGATTAACCTACTATCGTTTAGCTGGAACTAAACTTTTTTGAGGCTTTTGGTAAAATACGAAAGATTTTTGCAAGATGATGAGTATGAGCTACACTTTAGAATGAGAAGTATCTCCAGTGTATTTTAATCCTATTGATAAAATTTATATTCTTCCATATTTATTTGAAGAAAAGCCATTTCTAGTCTATTTAAAATCTTTAGTATTACTCTCCCACTTTATTTCCTGTTAGAAAGTAGTATGTGAATGTTCCTGTTAAGAATTTGAAATATGTTTTGAGGGTGCAATGTAAAATAAAAATTTAAAAGCAGATTTCAATGTTTTCTACAGTATAATAAAGTAGTAGATACTCTGTCATGTCAAGTTGAAAAGTCCACAAGCAATAAGAACACGTTACACCATGATCATTTACTGTCAACACTTTGGCAGAACATATAGACAATAAGAAATTCACATGGCAAGGGTCCACCATCACAAGCTCCATGGGAAGCCGCAGCAGAAATGGAATCCTTTATCTGTTTGAGGACATTCTGTGAACAGAACCAAGGAGTCAAGGAGATCCATTCTCTGAGGAAGACCTCAAACATTCAAAGATTCCTTCACGTATGATACCAGGCATACACAGTGAAGATACAGGGGGAAAAATAACCCTACAATGTTCTAGGAGAGATTGGATAGGGAGGAACAGTCATTTGACGCTGAAGCCCACCAAATTCGGTAACTCACCACCTGGAGTGGAAAATTCCCAGACCCTGCATAAGGAACTAACCTGACCTTTAGAAGCTTAACTAACCATAATTCCCTTATCAATAAGTTTTTGAAACTCCATGGAACAATAAGTTCCATGAACTTGGCTGTGTACCTTTTGCGGTTTTTGCCCACTCCCACTCCCGAGTTCCTCATTCTAATCTGTAAACGAGTTCCTCATTCCACCCTGTAAGCGAGTTCCTCATTTTACCCTATAAAATTGCCTGTGAAATTCAATAAAGTTGAGAGCTTGACAATATCTTGCTTGCTCTCCGTCTCTCTCTCTCCTTGTCCCCTCACAGGAAAAGACCCTCCTCGAGCCCCCAAATTACTGACCCTCGCTGGCAGGGGCAATTTGAAATATAATAGTGATATTTGTTCTATTGGCAAAGGCCTTCTTCAAGAACAAGTGATTTACTAGGCCTTTGTTGTAGACATTTATTTTTAGTTGTGTTTAAAATATTTTGTGTGTTGAGTGAAGATCCATCTAGTTTTGCCGGGTTTTTTTGTCTGCAGATGTTGGGTTTATGTGGTGGATGTTTGATTGCTAATCATCTGCATATGCTATCAGTAAGAATACCCGAAGAGTTCTGAATTAATAAAAATACCTGAGCTCAGATGCTCAGGGTTCCAATGTTGAATATGGCATTAGCCATAGAGGTGGTTAACTTTGCTGATGTCTGGCAGAGTATGTATGTATGAAAATGTCTTCTTGTCTTTGGTAAGCCTACACAGCAGGTATACTGCTACAGCACTTATTCAAGGTTGTAAAAGCTTAACTGACCTGGCTGAATATGAACATCCACCTCATGGTTACTCTTCTTTTCCACATGGAGATAGAGACACGGTTTTGCCAGTACAGGTCCTGCACATGACTGGTCTTGAAAATATTTAGTCATAGATGGGAAGTGTCCCATAAAACATGAGAAGGGTTTTCTTCTAGGGAAGAGGCATTGACAGTTGATAGCTGTTGGAACAGCGGGAGTCATTATATTCAGTGACTTAGCCATTGTTGATTTGCAATTGCTCCAGGGATCACTCTAGACACATGAGCATGTGTGTTTCCCTAATTAAACCCAGTGAGTCACAAAACAACAAAAAAACAAAAGCACATGAACCAGGAAGGTGACTAATGGAGATGAGATAAGAGAGGCTGATATGTTAGTGGAATCAAAATATATTGTATACTTGTATGAAAATATCAACATGTAACATAAAAGAAAAATTGGTGATTACTATTTTATTAGCATAAAGAATCCTAGTATGGAGCATAAAGTATTTCCATTCAAATTTGATCAGAGTACAGTAAGGAAGTATTAGGGTCCCATGAGGTTTTTACTGGAAATCCTGCAGTCAAATGGCATGTACATTTAAAGAAAAATGCTAGGTTAGGTGTTCCACAGTAATGCTAATTCCTAGTTGCCTGCCTCTTCCACAGCTGGCTCAGAACACTTTCTTTGTTACTTCTAGCTATTTTAAGCATTTTATTGGAAGGTAGAGATGCTGATTTCCTTAGTTTATTGTATTTATTTTCAGTCTCCGCTGTCCTTTTGTTTGAGTGGTTAACTCAATAGGATGTAGGACTTGAAAGAAGCCTAATAAGGGGTGATTAGATGGAGACCAGGAGGTTCCTAGTTTATTCTTTTGGAAAACAATAGAGATTTCACTAAGTTCATGAATTCTTCTATAGCATTGAGGACTTTTCTACCGAAATTGCCTTGTTGGTGCCTATGTCTGATCTCATGCTGTCTATTAGTGATACCATTGAAGCTTAATGGGTGCACTTGATGCTTGTGTGCACAATATTTACTCAGGGCAGCCAAGAGAGTAGACAGGTCTAACTGGTGTTCATTGGCATTCTCCAGTCTGTTAAACAGTATTTGGTTTTGACTGGATCCATACAACATCTCCAAGGCCTCTAATATTTTTAAACGTTGGCAGTGAATCTTGTCCAAGATAGCCTTAACATTTGTTCTCGTTTCAGCAGATACTGTGGTTCTTTCTCACTCTGTGTCAGAACTGAAGTGAGATACTTTTACTATAACAAGGTTTATAATAAGAAGCACAATAAATATCCATTTATATTTGCCAAGAAACAGTAAGATGAGAAAGCCTGGGAGCTCAAGACTTATCTTATAATTTATAGGGAATGTTGGTCTCACATGTTACCCTCATTAATGAATATTCTGACTCATAGTAAGAAAAGTTTCCATTCATACTCTCTCAGGAATACTTTGCTCATTTGGAGCACATAATTT
>JAMJFZ010001825.1:282500-303119 GCA_026225945.1 Cricetomys ansorgei | reverse complement strand
TTGCCAACTCCCTGCTTGATAACGCCTTCCCACCTCACAGACCAAGACACCACAGCTCACGGGCTCAGGTGACCCCGAGGTTCATTGCTGTTATGGTGGTCGTCCTCTATCTCCAGGAGAGGGGGGGTAGGTCTTTCTTTGTATTGTGCAGTAAACCTGCTGACAGCCTTAGCTTGTCAACCAGATGCTCTGGACTGTGGGTGTCTCCACTGGAGGAAGGAAAGTGCATTGGGGTCCTGAGGTGAAAAGCAAATGGCTTGAGGCTGGGCCAGCTACAGAAACCTTAGCCAAACAACAGCCTGTGAACAATCAGTTTTCTTATCTCTACTTGGGGGGCTGTAGAAAGCTGAGTGAACTTCCAGAGAGAAAACAGACAACGTCCTTGAATGGGCCAGGATCAGTACACAAAGGCACTGTTTGGGGCTCTCCCCTGTCAGCCTTCGAGGCTTCTGTATACTTACCTCCCAGTCCGTCCCCCATGCTGGTGGGACAGACTTACCTGCTGGTGGTTGTCCTCCTGACCCTTCAGATGGCAGGTCTAACACGCTGTGGCCTCAAGCCTCATGCTTTCCAGCTTAGCTCTCCTGACACAGAGGCTCACTGAGCTGCTGGCGAGCTTACATCTTGGACAGGCGACTGTTTCCTGGGAGCAAAAATCATTTAACAGCTCTAATCTCCGGTCTGCTGGTTTCATTATTTAAACCAAAATGAAATGTGACCCCAAGTGAGGGACAAGAGCGAGCGTGCGGTTGAGAGTCATAATGAGGCACTTAGAGCCTCGCCAGAGACCCGCAGCCTCCTCCAGACAGGCTCAGGAGGCCCCCAGGTGGGAAGGAGACATCAGCAGTGTTGCCAAAGCTAGCCGGTGGGAAATCGAGCAATAATGGCACATTTTGGAGGGAACAAATCAGCTCCCACGTTATTCTGATTGCAGAGTTTCCGGGCTGGAGCCTGGCATCTGCAGCCTGCCAGCTAATTACCACACTGGTCTCATTCCCAGCCCCAGAGACTTCTGAATCAGCCTCTAAAAAGAGGCCTATGGTGTCCGTTTATGAAAGGATGAGGCAGAACGCTGCTGAGCAGAGAGCACGCCCTGCACGGGGAAGGGCCTTTCAGGGGGTCAGGACGGAACGCTGAGTCTCTGCTGTGTGTCCCCATCCCTCGTTCCAGGTGGTCAGAAGACCCCCGGAGATGGAGTGGCGGCATTGTACAAGCGTGGGTGCAGTGGTTGGATCTGAGGGCGAAAGGAGAGAAGCTATCGGCTGGGGAGGCCATGACCATGGTCATGGTGGTGGTGGTAGTGACAGCAATGGTGATGGTGGCAGTGATCCTGCTGGAAACGCCCCAGTCTCTCAGCAGGCAAGCTGCTGGTGAGACCCCATGAGCTCTGCCAGCCCACGCTTGCTCCAGCATCTGCCTGCCGCCAGCATTTTAACCCAGCTGCCCCCAGGAACCCTCCACCACCCTCCCCTCCCCATATCTCTCCTGCCTGCCTGGTGTGCGCCCCCTGCCCCCTCCTATTCCAGGGTACCACACCCCATGCTCAGTTCGTGCTCGCCTCGCAGAGTGATCACCATGGTGGTGATGTAGTGAAGGTCATGGTGGTGGCAATGATGGTGACGATGGTGACAAGATACCCATGGTGGTCTTGATGGGGTGCTGGTGATGACCGTGGTGATGCCGATGGCTATGGTTATGATAGTTGTGATATGGTGATGGGCGTGGTGATGGTGGGGATGGTGAGAATTGTGGAAATTGAGTAATGATGTTGATCATCACCATGTTGGTGATTACGCCGATGAAGATGGTAATGGTGATGACGGTGGTGATGTGGTGGTAGTCATGATGGTGATACTGGTGATGGTGGTGGTACTTACAGTGATGATGGTAATGGGGTGATGGTGATGATCGTGATGATGACGGTGATGATCGTGATGCTGATGGTGGTGATGGTGGTGTTGGTGATGGTGGTAGTGGTGGTGATGATGATGATGATGGTGATGGTGATGGTGATGGTGGTGGTGGTGATGGTGAGGGTGGTGGTGATGGTGGTGGTGATGGTTGGTGGTGGTGATGATTGGTGATGTGATGATGGTGATGGTGATGGTGATGTAGTGGTGATGGTGGTGGGTGAGGTGGTGGTGGTGTGGTGATGGCAGTGATGATGGTGATGATGATACTGTTGGCAATATTGATGGTGGTGATATTGGTGATAGTGACCTTGGTGATGGTGATGATGGTGATGATGAAGGTTATGGTCATGATGGTGGTGGTGATGAGAATGCTAATGGTAGTGATGGTGTTATGGTAGCAACGGCAGGTTGGGTGACGGGTGGTGGTGGTGATGGTGGTGATGTAGCAACATCGATGAGAAGTTAGCAACAGCACTATTCTATGCCGGCCACCATTTCCCCCCAGGGCGTATGCACATGAACTCGTTTGATTGTTACAAGAGTCTTGTGATGCAGGGCTGTTATTATTCCATTAGATGAGGGAACTGAGGCCTATGAGGTGAGTTCTTACATTCACTCGACTCCCCTCTACTCCAGCATCTTTAGAAATTCATGCAGGCACTTCCTTGAACAAGGTGCTTCACGAATCTGCAGCACTGTTGACTGGAACAGTCACTGAGGAGAGCAGGGCTCCGGAGAGCAGCAGCCGGCCTGCGGCCTGACCCCTGTGGGCAGTCAGAAGTGAGGAAAGCGGAGTACGCGGACAGCTCTGTGCTTGGCGCACGGCAGCGGCTCTGAACCGTCCTGCCAGTCCTCCATGGATCCCCAGACACGCGAATCTTGTTTGTATTCCTCTTTCCATGTTTGTATTTGTCTTTTCCTGTCCAGGAAAAGCTATTGTGAAATACTTCAGCAGCTTGTCCTGCAGGGACAGAGGACTTCTGAGAGAGACAGCAAGGGACCATTTATTTTCCTTTCTTAAATGCCACAGGCAGATTTTATGCCCCTGCTGACAAGGATGTGCCATCTAGTTAAGCATTGTGATGCCAAGGGAAGTGGAGGTGCTGGTGGGAGACGATGGGGTGGGGGAGGGGGCAGGGGTTTCCTCTGGGGGAACCGTTGGCGCTTCACTGGCGACGGGCAAAGATCACCTGAAACCAGAGGGATGAAAAAACACGTTTAAAAAATTATTTCACACACACTTAAAGAACACGCACACGTTGCCCACTATTTCCTAGGACTTTAACATTAACTTGCTGAATTCTCATGGTGGCCCTGTGAGAAACATAGAGACCTTGGCTTCCATTTTACAGGAGAATCAGCAGATGCACAAGGACACAGATGCTCTGCGGTCCTTGGGGTCTCTCGTACTCTGACACTATACAGACCTGACTCTGGGCAGGAGTGTGGCAACTCTGGAGGAAATTCTGTGGCTTCTAGGTAGGACATCAGATCACAGATGGAGGAGAGGGTTGACACCCTAATCAATTCTTATCAAGTCTTGAGAACCAAGCACTGTGCTGGGCACCCATGGTAGAAATGAACTCTTATTGGGGTTCATCCTCCACTATCTGGGTGGCCTCTGCTAAGGAAATTCCCAATCTCAAAGCTTCTTTACCTCAGTGCCTGTCTCTAAAATGGGAAGATAGCACAATCTATTGGGTTGTTTCAAGGGTTAAATAGAACGGACAGGGTGCAATGCTGAGCACAGGTCCTCCGATCTAATAAAGGCCATTTCGTTGTCAGCACTGGCTTTCTACCCATTGGTTGTATGAGTTCCCAAGATGCTGATGGCTTCTGGCCTCCCAGCCTCAAAGCTTCAGAGCAGAGCTTTGTGGGTTCACTTGCACCAGGCTTAGGACAGAGAGGCACTTTGCATGGCTGCTTGTCAGTAGGCCTCTGGCAGGGGCTACAGCTCAGAGGGTGGCATCTTTACCCCTTAGAATGCTGGGTAAAGGCTGGAGATGTGAAGAGGAAGTGAGTGAGAGACCCTTGTTTACAGTTTTGGAGGTCTGAAAGGGAAGCAACCCCTCCCAATGAAGACCTTTGACAAGACCCCATATTTTTCTCTTGGTGGCAGGACCTGTATTAAATAACATAACCCCCAAATAGAAACGACATGCAATTTGGACAGTTCTGTCTGCAGAGAGCTGTCTAATCCTGATCAATGGAGTGCTATCTTTCTTACTGTGCAGATCCAGCATCAGATTAAACTTATCAATCCTCATTTGTTACCTTCCCCAAGCCACCGGATAGCATCCGGTGATCCCTGGGGAGCTGTCTTCACTGGCCCTATGCAAGAAGTGACAGAGTTCAGAGCCAGAGATCAGAGATCAGGGAATTGGCTGTGTGCTCATCCAGGGGGACGTGGCCATCAAGGGGGCCATACTGTCACCAAGACAAGGCTAGGCAACACCCCGTGGGTGAATGCAGCTCTCCAGGAGTCCCGTGACGCTTTAGCAGAAAACGTATTTCTGTAGTAGATGCTACTTGTGCCCAGGGGTGCATACTCATCAGCCAGTCTCCAGGTGCCCTGCTCATACTCACCAGCCTGGTGTCCAGTTCCTAGCTGCCCCCTTGCTCAGGAAAACTGTTCTCTGCAGATGGAGCCACCTTACTTGACAGCAGGTCACTCTCTGCAACACATACACACACACACATCATGGAATCACCTCTTCATTAGTGACTAGCTTGGGAGTGCACAGTTCAAATGGCCATCCCTCTCCTGAAGGAACTCCAGGATTTCCAGGTCAGACTGAGGCTTCCTTGGTCCCAAGTGCTTTTCTCTGTTTTCAAATTTTTTTGCTCTATTTTATTTGTGCGTGGTGTGTGTGTGTTGGTGGGGAGGGCACACTTATGCTATGGTGCATGTGGACATCAGAGGACAACTTCAGGAGGTGGGTTCTCTCCTTCTGTCATCTGGATCCTAGTATTTAAACTCAGGTCCTCAGACTTGGTGGCTAGTGACTTTTTGCACTAAGCCATCTTGCTGTTCCCTCGTTCCCCCTTTTGAAACAAAATTTTAAGCTTATTCCCAATAGGTAGCATCCCACAGCAGACATCTGCGTCCTTCTCTGAGAAATTCCGCATGTTTCTCTCTGTGTTACAGATCCCCATGGTCTCCAGCAGTGGGACCATTATAGTTTGGGTCACAGGGCAGTTTGAACATGCGGAGTCAAAGAGTTTCAGGAACATTGAGACAAATGCTACCATTACTATTTAATGTCAAAATGATAGATTCTTGTAAAGGCAGCCTCAGGTGTTTTGAAGGGTCAGCCTGCAGGAAAATGGGTTGTCAGAAAGAACACAGACCTCCATATGACTGACACTAGGTCCCATAATTGTAGCCTGCCGATGAAACATTATCCTTGGCCGGACCAACAGGACCACGTAAGGAAAGGTCACAGGCCCTGCAACTAAGTTTCTTATTAATTTCTGTGCCGTAGGTAGCCTGTGCTTTTTGCCTGGCTCCTCATCATCTCGATGTGAACTCAAAGACACAGCCAAGAGTCTTGAATTTCCAGGCCGCGGGGAAGGATTGTCTTGTCGTGTGAGTTCATCTCACACCGGCTCTGCCAGACACAGGTGCATGGCATTGAAGAAGCAGATCTCATGAGAGCAAATCAGAGAACCGTGATGGAAGGGTGTTATGGATCAGAGCCTGTAGCTTCATGAAAGCCGAACAGCAGAGTGGGGAGAATGTTCTGGAGGGAAGACACCACTTATCGGCACTTCCCCAAGGACCTACACCCTCCAGCCAGCTCCCACCTCTTAATCCTCCATTCCGCTATGAGCTCATCAATGGTTAATCCGTTGATTAGGTCAGAGTCTTCATGACCCCAACCACCTCTTAATAGCTTATCAGCTGGGTGCCAAAATGTCTACGTAGGATACCTCAGGGATATTTTAGATTGAAGTCACGAGAACTCAGCCAGGCTTGGTGCGACTTCAAAGGGGCCAGGAAGCAGTTGATGTTTAAGGTCTTGTCTCAGGACTGTATACTCTGTCAACCTCCATTTCTCCGTAGTTGAAGGGCAGTGGGCTAGGCCAATTGCTGTGGGAGCAGGTTGGGCCCACCCCTTGAGACATCTTTTTTTTTTTTTTTTTTAGTTTTTTAAGACAGGATGTTTCTCTGTTGGAACTCTGGCTGTCCTGGAACTCACTCTGTAGATCAGGCTGGCCTCAAACTCACAGAGATCCACCTGCTTCTGCCTCCCCGGTGCTGGGACTAAAGGCGTGTGCTACCACCACCTGGCTTTGCTTGAGGCATCTTTTAAAAGACCTCATGCATTGGAAGAAGCAGGCACACTGAAGGTGTTAGGGAGATATGAAGGTCTGCGGAGTACAGGGTAGACATGATGATTTCAGCACCACCGTAGCAGAAAGTTCAGGACTATAGTTGTTGGACCTCAGAGATCCAAACTGGAACCCCCAGGGCCCAAACCAGAACGCCGCACCCCCACAGAGACTCACAGATGGAATATCGATGCAAATAGCAAGAGGATTTATTCCAGTATACTGGGGCCGTTCTAAACACGCAGGATAGAAACGATCATGAGGAGCAATTGGTGAAGCTTTTTATACAGTTGAAATGGTTGCTAGGCACAAACCGAGTTGGGACAAGTTGATTGGTCCCCAAAATTGTTTTCCCATTTTGATAGGTAGGGGCCAGTTAATCTTATAAACTGATTGGTGCTGGCATATAGCAAGGTTTGCGGGCTCCTAGAAAATGTAAACTTGAGGGTCTTTAGTCTAAGTGGGCGGGAGAAGACCCTTAGTTCGAGGCCGTTGGCTGTCTACGTGGGGAAACTCTTTTAGCCCAAGGCCGTCTTATTTGTCTTAGAAATTGTTTTCTTACAGAAATTGTTTTTTCTTTAACCCTGGGAACTGTTTTGGGTCACGGTGCTCCTGGCTTGGGCCTACACAATTTTGGTGCTTCTTAGAAGCCTGACTAAAGTTTGGCTGCTTTGGTCTTGTCCTTTCATAGTGATTTGGGGCGATCCAGGACACCCCCCTCCGAACTCAAGGCTTGGTTGAGGAATCTCTGACTACTGAAGGAGGGGTATGCGTGTCAGTACCTCTCAGATTTTGGAGGCAGCACCCTAGAGGCTGGGGACGCCCAGCGGTATGAGTGATCAGGCACCTGGTACTGCCGGTTTTGAGTCTCGCCCAGAGTCAGCCTGTTGGGGTCACATGGGGTTGCCCATAGCATAAGCCAAGAGCCCTGTGGGTCTACCCAAGTCCGCAGCGTGAGAAACCAAGGCCTTTTCTCAGTTTGCACACTGTTGTGCTCTGGGAAGCACCTCTCTGCAGACCCGGCTTTCTCCCCATGATGGAGGAAGCTCATAGATGCAGCACCTCCAGATTCCTCTCTTTGCCGTACAAATGACTGTCTGAACAGCGTGTCTCCATTGGATGACTGGAAAGACATTCCTGTCTTCAGTTTGGCTTAGAGTCTCTCTTCCCACCCCCACCTGATCCCATAAGCAGCCCCTCTTCAGGATAGGTGGTCTGGGGATAACTCACTCAGGTATAACCCTGTATTTCCCCTGTTTTTGTTTGTTTGCTGTTTATTTGGTCACTTTAACACAAGCTCCAGTAATTTGGGAAGAAAACTTCACTTGAGGGATTGTCTCCATCAGACTGACCTGTAGGCAGGTCTGCGGGGTATTTTCTTGTCTGGTGGTTGATGTGGGAAGGCCTAACCAACTATGGGGAAAAGCAACCCCTGGAAAGGTGGTCCCGGGTATAAGAAAGGTAGCTGAGCTACGGGGAGCAGGCCCGTGAGCAGCATTTCTCCATGGTCTCATGATCACCTCCTGCCTCTGGGTTCCTGCTTGAGTTCCTGCTGACTTCCTTCAGTGACGGGCCAGGATGTGGAAGTGTCAGCCAAATCGACCCTCTCCTCCACAAGTCACGCCTGGTTATGATGCTTCATCACAGCAATAGAAAACAAGCTAGGGTGCCCAGCCCATAGAGCCGCCTTTCATTCCCCTGCCTGCATCTCGGACTTGCTAGGATTCAAACCTGCCTCCTTGCCAAAGAGAAAAGCTCTTCCTGCCTCCATTGGGCATGCTTGAGCAGGAGATGAGAAAGTCAAGTGATGTCTCCCCACTGCAGTATCCCTCTCCCCTGTGTCGGTAACCTACTGTCTTAGTCTGAGTTCTTATTGCTGTGGCAAAACACCGGGACCGACAAGCAAGTTGGGAGGAGAGGGTTTATTTGGCTTACACTTCCATCATCAAAGGAAGTCAGGACGGGAACCCAGACAGGGCAGGAACCTGGAGCCAGGAGCTGATGCAGGAGGGGTGCTGCTTACTGGCATACTCCCCATGACCTGCTCAGTCTGCTTTCTTATAGAACCCAGAACCACTAGCCTGAGGATAGAAGCACCCATGATTGGGCTGGGCCCTCCCCTGTCAACCATTCATTAAGAAAACACCCTACAGCTGGATCTTATGGAGGGGTTTTCCCAATGGAAATTCTCTCCATTTCAGTTAACACAAGTTGACACAAAACTATCCAGCACACCCCACGGTTCCGTCACCCCAACATCGCTCCCCTCAAATTAGCCAAACCAATCTCTCCTGGTGTCTTTCTTTGACAGCAGGTGACGCCATAGAATGCTCTAAGGTGAGCTGACAGCTTTTTCTGAGAGTCAGGAGTATTCTCTGACCTTCCAAATGTCAGATTTCGTCAGCTCAATACCCTTCCCAGGCCCGGCTCTGACCTGCCTGGAGGTCTGCATGCGGATTCTCCAGGTCTGGGGCTGTCTTAGGAAGTGGGCAGGGAACAAGACCCAGGAATTGTAGACACCCAGCTGAGCTCTGAACCTCTTCTGCTCTGATACGGTCCTGAAGGCCTTGTGTAGGGTTGGTGTGCTGGGGTGCAGGCCCCAATCACAGAGTCTCAGAGTATTATATTGGGCCAGCTGCCTGTGTGTCCCAGGGTCCTGGTAGAGGCAAGTTCAGGAACTTTACATTCTTGTGGGCCTGTCCTCTCAGCCCCCATCCCCCAGGGTTCCCTGACTTCTCCTGAATCACTGACCCATTGACTTCAGGCTAAATCTAGTCATGGATTCCATGCAGAGTGATGGCTCTGTCCCTCACTGCTTGCATGGTCCCTGCTGGTCAACAGGGATGTCCTCTGAAGACAAAGTGTGAGAGGAGGTAGAGGGACATCTCAGGAATGTTGCCTGAGACTGTCTGCTTATTGCTTATTGTAGGGTAGCCTTTGGGTGCCGCCTCTAAAGCTGCATGGAGCCTTGGGTAGTTTTGAACTAATTTCCAGCTGGACACTGTGACACCAGAGACTGGTCCTCTGCTGCCTGACAGACTGCATGAGACTTACAGCTGTGTGCTGATCCCTTTCACCTTGAGGTGCAAGACAAGTATCTCAGAAGAAGAAAAGGTACCCATGCCTTGTCTCCCTGTCCATCCGAGGGCTTCAGGAAGTCTTCTGCCTCCTGGTGGCTCCCTGGCTGGTGTGACCCCCACAGACACACTCTCTTCTCATGCTGAGGAGCCTCAAAGAAGGCAGACTAGTGGGGCCTCAGAGCACTGGCCTGGCCTCTGTTGAGCCAATGCTGAAATGGGGCGTTTCCTCATTTCCTCCTTCCACCCACCAAGCCCCCATGCCTGGGTTTGTCTGGATCGTTGACAGACAGCAACCTTCCAGATGGCAGACTTTCCTAACCTCCCTGGTGCCGCTGTCAGTCAACCTCGGCGAGCAGGGTCAGGTGTTCCCAGGGGCTGAGCCTGCTGATCCTAGTCCCACGCCACACGCTCTTCCGCGTGCCCCTCTCCCTTCTTGTGCCCTTTGCTCTGTGAGGCGCTATGCCCACAGAGAACAGCTTTCCTTAGTTTTTATTATTATCAGTTTCTGTAGATGGACTGGGTACTTCTTAAACGTTAACAATGACAAATCGCCAGCCCGACCGCAGAGCGACCATGTAATGACAGTCATTACCTAGTTGGCGGTGTGGTGGTTGAAATACATCAGGAGCTGCCATGCAGAGTGATGGAAAGGACACCTGAGCTCCAGCCTCAGGGGTTGGAGAGCTGGGGACCAGCACCGCCATATGAGGAGGGAAGCCACGATGGAGGCCTCTGGTTCTCTATCCTGGGACCCAGGCTCAGGTGGCAGAGTGGCTACGCAGCGTGGTGTGAGCTCCTGGGGTCGTGACATCACATGTCACGTGTCTGCAGAGAAGTGTCTGATCCCATGGTTTTTGACACAGGAAATCTGTGCTGGAGTCATGGAGAGTCACCGGTCTCTCCTCTTAGAGCACACGGGAGAGTTCACCGAAACCATCCTGCTGCCTGGTGGTGCCCATGTCTGCAGCATTTTTCCCGTGGGTATCTGTGTCGCTCCAGCCCTCCCACCCTTTCCCCATTCTCATCCTCACAGGGCACTTTTCCACCCTCTCTGTGTCTTCTCCTTTTACAGGGACACCCATCTCTGGATCAGGACCCCTCGATCCTGTGTTACCTCAGCTTACCTGGATGATTCCCACGTGGGCCCCATTTCCATGAGGTTCCATGAGGTCACATCACAGGATCTGGGTGGACATGAATGGGGTACTGCCCTGTCTGCTACCATCATGGAGTCAGATTCAGCCCAGGTGCTGGGGCGCTCAGCCTCCTCCATCCCTGGGAGAGCCTGCTTCCTCCGTGCTCATGCCCCACTTGGGCATCTTGTCAGCCAGATGAGCTAAGCGGTTCGCAGTCCTTCCCGCACAGCGCTGCACACTTGGCTGGAGAGGGCCCCTGTCAGCACCCTGCCTTCTTGCTCAGCTGTGGGAGCCTCCTGAAGCTTGACGAAAGGCAGATGTCCTCTCCTGCACCCTGGTATTTCTGAGAAGCTGACGGCAGGCCAACTCTGGAATACTGAGTTACTGGAACAAGTACACCAGGAAGGGTGTCCAGCGGTTCCCACAGTGGGAACTGGCCTGGAGAGCAGCTTTTCTACACTGCATCCTGCAAGGCTCCACCTAACCCTCCTCTCTGTCTGCACTGGCTCGTGCACGTCTATACCTAAGTGCACATCTGTGACTGGCACCTGGTCATGTATCTACACTTCTGCACATAGCCATAGCTGTGTTTGTACCTGTGTGCATTCCTGTGTCCACACTTGCTATTGCATTGTGTCCATTTACACAGGTGTCTGCCTACATGTACATCTGGCTGTGCTCATCTGTGTCTATATCTATAGACGTGGTTTTAACTTTATCAGTTATTTCAGATGGGGAAACCGAGGCACAGATTAGCTTAACGCAGACCAAGTCAACGCACATGATTTGGGGATGCAGTCAAGCAGCTTGGCTCTAAGTTTGGTCTGCTTGTGATGGTTATGCAGAGCACGTGGTGTCTCCTGGGTGCTGGCTACACATAGTAGGCGTCCAGTAGACGGGAGCATGAACACAGGGATGAGCAGGCTGCTGATGGGAGTGTAAACTGTTCTAACCTTTAAGAGAGCTACCTGATACTCAGTTAAGCCAAATTCCTCACATTCTGCAGCCTCCAGTGCGCAGCTGAAACTCAACTTGGAGAAACACCAAGATACATGCTTAGATAGCATACACTGTACTGGTGCCCCCAGGAGTACATGGGAAACAGAGTGAAGTTACATTGACCTGGGAAGGGCGTAGGAATTAGGGGGTGGGGGGGTTGCTGAAAACATCTAGCATGACACGGTTAAAAACATACAGAGTACATCAACATTTGTTAGGATGGATGGGCCTCACAGTGGTACACTTGAGGGGTTTGTATGATATTGCATTATTTGTGGAAGCTTATAAAGTACCTTGTGTAGAGACGTGTAGGTGTGCACATGTGTGTGCATGCATGCATGTTGGGGAAGTTTATTTCTAGTTATGCTCATGTAGCTTTAAAACAATTGCTTTGCACATTGTTGGGGAAAGTCTGCTTTATCTGCAGGTGTTGGCCTGATGTGAATCTGTGATTCAGATGATTGCTTCCTCATGACCCGCACCTGCTCACAGCTCTCTGGCAGAGCCATTGTGGTCCAAATATCTTTCACTCTGAAGAGTGAAGTTGCTGTGGAGGAATTCTTGTAGTCCCTCTGCCACAATCTCAGGCAACAAGGAGTGAACATTCCCCTACAGCCTTGAGTTCCTCCTCCATAAAGGTGACATAGCTCAGCTGCTAAAGGATTGTGGGATGAGACTAAGCTACAGGTTTCCTTCATTATACAAACAGGCCCTTGGATGAAGGGTAAGAGTTTTTGTATCAATAAAAACACCTGAGATCAGACAATTGAGGCTCCACTCTCCAGGATGGTGCTTGACAGACAGTTCCCTCTGCTGAGGTCTGGCAGGTTTGTGTCTATGAAAATGCCCCCTTGTCTTTCTTGCTGAGCTCATGCAGTAGCTGTCGGCTGCACACACATGCATGGAGGTCACCAGAAGAAAATAAAACATGGTGTGGATGGGAGGGAAAGGAGGAGACCAGTGAGTTAGATGTCGGATCTCCAACTGTTACCTATGATGTATTGATTAAAAAAAAAAAAAAGGTCTGGCCAGGCCTGGTGGTACATGCGCACCACTGCATACCTTTAATCAAGCACCCAAGCTGGGAGACAGAGCGAAAGGAAGATGGATCTCTGTGAGTTCAAGTCCAGCCTGGTCCACATAGTGAGTTTCAGGCCAGTCGGGGATATATAGGGAGACCCTGTCTCAAATCTCTCTATCTCAAATCTCTATCTCTATCTCTCTCTATCTCAAATATCTATCTATCTATCTATCTATCTATCTCTCTCTCTCTCTCTCTCTCTATATATATATATATATATATATATATATATATATATATATATATATATATCTCAAATCCCTACCCCATCTCTAGCCATATCCATAGCCCTATGGCGCTAAGCCTGATCTCTACCATCTACCTACATTTCTCTATCTCCATCTCCAATCTACGGCAAAAGTCTGAAGTACTCCCAACGAGGAAGGTGCTCCACACAGGATGGGGATGGACATATGAATTCATATTATATTGGTAGTTTTCATGATTTTAAGCTTTTCATGAATGAAAATGCTAGACAGAGACAGAGAGAAGAGGAATCAGATTTTTCTGGGCTGAAAGTGGGTCAAAGTGCCCAGTGTTGAGACAGCACGGTGTCGTCTCTGTGACTAGGGATGCGGGGATCTGGTCACGTAAGACCTTGGAGACGCATGAAGTCAGGGTTTTATTTTATAGGAAATGAAATGTTAAGAGCTAAATGAAGGCTTGCATATTCTGTGTGATTTTTTTTGTCTCTTAGCATGTGGTGGGCAGCTTACAGACTGTTGGATTCCTGTGGTTACTGTATAAATGACGGCATGTTAAGTTGCTGGACAGGACAGGGAGGTGCACTCCGAGCCCTTGAGGCCAGAAGTCTGAACTGATACTTCTCTGAAGGTTGCAGGATAGATACCTCCTGCCTCTCTCAGTCCCTGTAGTGTATAACTTACTCTTGGTGAACTTGTGTGTGGGGTGGGGGTGGGGGCCATGCCGTCTTCAGTGCTCCTGGGACTCTACATAGTTCTTGGTATTCCTGGGGTTTACAGAACCCTCTGTGCTCCCAGGAGGCACATGGTCCTTGGTATTCCTGGTCTCTCTAGTCTGCTCTCCAATTGGGCAGCCTTGTGTCCAGCACAGCTGTATCTGAATCTCCCTGACAGCAACAGGTGTTGTACTGGGGCGGGGGTTCCTACTATCATCCATGCTGTAGCCCAAAAGACCCAAGTCCTTGCGGGGCCTGGGACTGTGATGCGTTTGGAAGCCATGTTGTTATAGAGGAAGTCACGCAGGTTAGAGTCATGGAGTAGCCTTGACGAAAGGGTAGTCCCTGTAGAGTGACAAGAGAAGACACGGAAGGGGAGGCAAAGCAGTGGGAACTGCAGTGATGCAGCTCTAGGGCAAGAGATGCCAAGATGGCTGCCCCGGCAGGCACCAAAGAGGCACGAAGGAGCGGTTAGGGGGCATAGCCTGCCAAGCCCTGGGTCTCAGACTCCTGACTCCCATAACTGTGGGGGATGCAGTTCTGTTGTTTTGCAGCCGTCTTCCTCCCGCTTGCTTGCAATGGTACCAAAACTAATAAAGAGAATCAGACATTCACACCGTCAGGAGGAAGGTCATTGCTTTATCTACGAGCTCTTCATGTTCTGTGTACTCTTGGATAATTGTTGGATTCATTGAGCAGGGACTGGCTGGGGCTTTTCATCTGAAAATGAGAACGAGGCTCAGAGAGCTTCCAAGGTTAGCCTCAGGCCACCTCGAAAGACTCAGTTCTTCTCACTGTCCCTGACATCATGGAGGCCTCCATGGCTGGTGAGCTTCCTTGTCAGAGGATACAGATAGGCCAGAACTCACCAAGCATTGCTGTGTTTAAAATAGAATTCTTTGAGGTGATCAAGCAGTATCCCATAGGCTCTAATTTCTTTTGCATTGCATGATGGTTTCATTCACCCCAAGGTTTGCCAAGGGGAATGGGGGGCAGTAGTTTCCTCCCTCCCCTGCAGTGTTTAAAAGGGTACCCCACGCATGAAATGAGGGTTTCAACATCCCAGGAAGCCTGTAATTATCATTAAAATGCATAGTGCCTGTGATTAGACAAGCCCCTGCTCCGATAGGGTCACCATGAAGAAATGGAGTCGGTGTGGTTAAGTGGACAGAGGGCTTCCTACCTAGCAGATCCAGGAGGCTCAGCTTAGGACATTTGTGTTGATAGAAAGGGGGACAGAAAGGTCTGGGGAGTGTTTAGTGTCTGCTTTCAGAGCCCAGTGTGTCCTCCTGGGCTGATGGTGCACAGGGAACAGGACTCTCAGACCGAAGGCTGATCTGTGGGGTGAACTGAAGGCCTGCATCTTGGGAATGTACCTAGACAGGGATGAGATGGCCCGAGGAGCTGGCTATGCCTTGGCTGCCATCTCAGAGCTGGGTTCATGATCCCAAACCAAACATTTTGCTGTGTACCCCTGCCTGGTACTTAGGTGCCAGAGAGAGATGAGAGAGGTGGTCCTGAGACTCCAAATAGTCTCTAGCTTCATCCCGTCCATCAAAGTCCAGCTGGCTTTGGTCCTTCCCTTTGTCCTGGAAAGGTGCAGGAAGCTGCTCAGCTGGCCACATTGCTCTTACCCCACCTGGGACTCACCCATCTTCCCCTGAAGCAGTGCAAAAGGAGCTCAGAGCACTTTCCCTAACTGACCACTGGCCACAGAATCCATCGCCATCCCAGTGCTGGGGACCAGTGGCATTGTCCCCTAGTGCATGGTGAACACAGGTTTCCAACCCACTCATACCTGCTCTGCTGCCTTGATGGAGAATGTCCCCCATAGGCTCAGACATTTGAATACCTGGTCTCCAGTTGGTGGTGCCGTTTGTGAGGTCAGGAAGGTAGCCTGGCTGGAGGAGGTGTGTCACTGGTGGCAGGTCTTTGAATATAAAGGCTCCTGCTATTTCTAGTTTGTTCTCTCTGCTTCATGCTTGTGGTTTAAGACATGAGCTCTCAGCTGCTGCTCCAGCCACCATGCCTACTACCTCCTCCTTCCACTCCACCATCACGGACTCTAACCCTCAAGTCCAAATAAACTCTTTCTTCAATTTGCCTTCGTCATGGTGTTCCTCATAGCAACAGGAAAGCATCTGATGCAGCTGCTAAACCGTAACCCGTGTGTTCCAGATCTCTGCGGGTTGGTTGGTTGACAGCAGACAACCTCTCATTCCCTCCTGCCACTGCCGTCCCTCCACACTTGCCTCAGCAAGTCAGAGGGTTCGGAATCTATGGAGATGGGATGGCAGAATGGCGCCATCATCGAACAATCACTCAAAACGAAGCATGTAGTGAGTCCCCTCCCACCACAAGGTCTCTGGCAACCATGGTCAGAGAGGTGTAATCAACCTCAGGTTATTTGGGTGGTTGGTACGGCCTGGGTCCTACCTGGCTTGTCCCACAGCTATAGGGCTACAACGGCACATTGAAGACTCAGGACACCATCCTTCCTGTCCAACCTCAGGTCTGTTGCTTATCCCCTGAATGTAAAAAGAATCTTAGAGCTTAGCCCAGGCTAGCCACGCTTGCTTTGGAGGATGGGGTTCGGCATCAGTTGAAAGTAATTTTCTCTCCTCGTGTTGTTTCCTGTAGGATTTTGTTCTGTGGGATCTTTCTCATCAGATGCAAGGTCCCACAATGCAGCACATTAAATATTAAACATTAAACATTAAACAAACACAGATTCCCACTGTGATTCATGTTGCCTCGTTGTCAGAATGTTCCAGAATGAGCTCTGAGGCTCCAGCTCTTACTTCCCATTTTTTATCTCCCACAACTTTATACATCACCTCAAGGCTGATCCCAGCCACGCTGTGGAGGGAGGCTAAGCCAGCCCACATATCCCAGATGTCTTTAACCCTAATGACTACTGGCCTTTCAAGAGACAAGAGAGGAAATTATCCAGCAAGACACTGGGATAAAGGCTTTGTGGAGATGGAGGTGGAGCCTGGACTGACCCAGAAGCTAGCCGAGGTGTCAGGGAGCCATTGAGAGCTAGAAGAGGCAAGAGGAAGCTCCTGAGGATGGGAAGGGTGTAGCCTTGGGTGCTCCAAGGTCAGGCTTTAGGTTCCAAACCGTGAGGCTATGAAACTCTTATCACTCTTCATGGTGTTTTGTTACAGATTGCCCTTGAATACAACTGGAGCTTCTGATGAACTTAGCCTCTGTGTTGCTCTGGCTGGGTAAGCCCGCAGGATCATGGTCACCAGCTGTAGAGAGGACATCTGGGTGATTAGCTCCAGGGCTAGGTGGGAGTTGAGGAGAGGGTATGAGAAGCTAGGCTACTCCCCAAGAGTCACCTCTGATAACACACATGACAGGACAGAACAGGACAGAGAGAGATCTGAATGAAGGGGCTGAGTGATTTTATTCCTGTTGTCATTCTCTAAGGACTCCTTCAATCTCGCCTCAGACCTGCTAACATTGTAGGAAAGAGAATTGAGTCTCTGGACCACAGCTTGTGCAAATGCAGATAGCCTTCCTGTCCCAGAGAGCACTCATTGTTTCCCACGAGAGCTAGGCTGCACCCTTGGGACATGGATTTGGTTCGAGGTGGCTCAGATGCCCTGGTAATAATACCTAGGCTTGTCATCTCTTCCCCGATTTCGAGAAAACATGAAAGTCTGGACTCTGCTCAACCGAGCTGGCAATTGGGCTAATCCAGGCTCAGCCTGCCCTTTGAGTCAGTATTGATTTTGCTCAGGCTTCTGGTCTAGGGCTGTGCTGGGTGACATCCTCAGGCTGTTTGCTGGAGGCACCTGGAAGCCTTTTAAGTCCTCGTTCCGCGGGCTTAACCCGGGCTCCCTCTGCAAAGCCATTCTCCTCCTGCAGAGCCTGGCAGGTGGAGGCCATGGAGGGTGTTGCTCTCTGGGAATTTATTTTTGAGGGTGATATCACAGGACTCAATCAATCCAAGGGTCATAATGGGGTGAGGAGGAGTTAATACAGCTAAGCCCCTAATGCAGCACGCGGGTGTGCTCTGTCTGTGAAGTGTTTTCAGAAGGTGTCTCTACCAGCTCCCTGTGTGACTCGAGCGACCAGCAAGCCTGATCCCACAACTGGCAGAACTCTCTGTCCACACATGAGTCAGAGATACCAGTGGGGAGGAAACCTGGACACCACAACCTCCTCTCCCTCGTCTAGTTCAGGCATCTATGGCTCCTTCAGTCACCGTGTATCCGTTTCTTCTTAATTACACTGAAATGGGGTGGGAAAAATAGGTTGTCTTAGCTCTACCTTCCTGTGGCCCTGGGTCTGCCCTACTTTCTCAGTGTGGGTTCAGGGGACTGGGCTGACCTGAGAGGCTCCATCCTGTCCCTGCCTGCTACAGGAGTCTAACAATGTCTTCCCCTTAGATTAAGTGTCCTTCCTGTGCTTTTAAAAATCTTTTAATTACACTGTTGATCCATGTCTCTGCTGATGTAAACATCTCAGCTGGGGTATATGCATCAAGAGCCTATTTTCCTTACATTACTAAATCCTTAATGAGATGGTACATTGATTTAATGGCTGCCTTGTGGCTAAGCTACTGAGCTGTATTGCTGTTGCTCTCTTCTTCTTTAATGATGAGTCCCTCTAAGTTTGAGATAGACATAGGATTGCCTAGAATAAATCCATTGCCCGGCTCTCTTGCAGCTAGATATAGGCAGTGGGCTGAGCTAGAGCCTGTGGACTGTAAGTGGCTCTAGGAGGTGGAACTTCTGGGAAGTGACATTAAGACTGTCCTATCTTGCTCTCTAGTGCTGTGGTAAACACCATAACCAAAAGCAACTTGGGGAGAGTGGCTTTATTTCAGTCCATCGTGAAGGGAAGTCGAGGCAGGAACTAAAGCAGAAATCAGAAGAGGAATGCTGCTTACTGGCTTTTTCTCCATGGCTTGTTCAGCCTGCTTTCTTGTACAACCCAGGAATACCAGCCCTGCAGTGTCACCCTCCACAGAGGCCTGGGATGTCGACTCTTCCTCCCTCAGGAGCCATTAGCTGCCGACAGCTCCTCAGCCAGGGGCGGGGTCAGGGTCCCTCCCTGGTCCTTGCTGGGATTCTGAGTGGCTTGATGTTGTGTGTGTGACCGCAGCTGCTGTGTGCGCAGCTCTCATTCTCCATCAGTGCTCACACTTTTCCACCCACTCTTCAGGGATATTGCCTGAGCCTCGGAGAGGGGAGGCTAATACAGATGACTCATCCATAGCTCAGAGCTCACAGTCGCTTTTGTATGTCACCTTGACCAGGTCTGCGTCTCTGTTTTAACCACTACCCACTTCAGACCGAAGTTGAGAACAGCCTGGATCTATGGGTGTGAACATTTAGAATGAGACTTGACAATAAGACGGGTTGGTAATCAGCAGCAGTAGGATGCCCCCTAGGCCTATAGGGGAGGAGAGGTGTTGGTGATCACAGTGATGAGAAGGAGCCATGTTTACCAACCTCACACAGTAGGGCCACAGGATGGATCTGAGAAAGGACAGAGCTGTTCTTACCAGGGTCTCCAATGCTCCAGGTTTCTGTGCTGCATGTGTGAAATGAATCCTAACAAACAGAGCTGATGGTAACTGACCAGACCCAGGGGTGAGGTGGGGTGGAGGGGTGGAGGTAGGGGTGGGTCTCCCTGTGGAGAATAAACCCTGCTGTGCACAGTGGGGACTCTGGTCTCTCCGGGTCTGGATCAAATAACAGGACCAGTGTCCCTAGAAGATGGAGGCCAAGCTTCCTTACTCCACGTGGTCCCAGAGCAGGAATCTGCCGTCTGATGCTCAGGAGCAGCCTCCCTTCCCTCCAATCCGATCCCCAGCCCTTTAACTGCAGGCCTCCATCCGTCTCTCATGTAAGCCCCGGGCTGTCACACTTCGTTGTAGAAACTCTGAAGATAAGAATCAAGGGCAAAATCCCAAGAGGATCCTGACCCCAGTGCCAAGGCCTCAGGCGGTGCTGACAAGAGGAGCCTGGTGAGGAGAAGCCATGGGCAGAGAGGATGGTGTGAGCATGGTTGAGCATATGAAGAGCACGTAGATCTCTGTGGTATGTGTGGAGCAGGGCTTCATGCCAGCACCACGAGGGCTGGAGCCCGCACGCCATAGCTGCACTGTATGTCAAGGGTTGGCTTGTGTCTCTGCGACAAAGGAGACATTTGTTTTGGCTCACGGTTTCCGAGGTTTCGGTTGGTTCACCGTCACTTGGTCCCCTCATTTCTTTGCCTGTGGTGAGGCAGAGAAGTGTGTCAGGGAGCGTGTGGTGGAATGCAACTGCTCATTCTGGGGCGGCCAGGAGGCAGAGAGCGCAGAAGGGCAGAGTGTCCACTTTGAGGCCACGCCCAATGACCTAACTTCCTCTACTTAGGCCCCGCCTCCTAAGGCCCCTCTGTCTTCCAATAGCTTCACAGTCAGGGAGCAGCCCTTTAGCAGGTGAACTTTAGGGGACCTTCAAGACCCAAACTCTTGCTGGTCGTGGTGGCATATGCCTTTGAACTTAGCCGGAGGCAGAGGCAGGTGGATATCTGTGAGTTTGAGGCTGGATCTTTCTGTGCATTTGAGGCCAGCTTTGTCTACACAGTGAGTTCGTGGCTACAGACAGAGACCCTGTCTCACAACACATTCAAAAGACAAGCAAGCAAACAAACAAAATGACACAAACTCTCACAGATACTGGTCCTTCCCTCACCCTCCAAGTCCATATTTGAGGTCCAGATGCCCAGTGTCCGACCTCTGTAGGTGACTCCTTATGGCTCAGTTAGGGGCTCACCAAGGTGAGCCCTAATCCCACATAAGTGACAGAGAGGTAAATGGGGCCCGGGGTCTGGGCTCGTACTGATGAATGTGGACGATGGAGCTTGGGGTGTTTCTAACAGAGAAGCCAAGGGTTTGAGGCCTCACCAGCTCCCAGAGGCTGGAAGAGGCCACAGCTGATTCTTCTATGCCTTCTGGACTGACTTGGGTCCATAAATCTTGCTGCTGGGCTTTGGACAACAATTTGTGAGAAGATACCTTCCCTGGGTCAAGCCCTCAGCTATGGCATTTGATTATGGAGGTCCCAGGAAACCCATGGGGACCATTGTGGTCCTGTTCTGGCCTAGACTTGCAAACCTCTAACACTGTCTCGGATGGCAGGCATAGGGT
>JAMJFZ010001825.1:265000-272500 GCA_026225945.1 Cricetomys ansorgei | reverse complement strand
CAGGCTGTCATGTGGAAGTTGTGGACAAGTGCTGGGGCTTGCTGCCATCATCCCTGTCATCTTCAGCATCGACACAACCACCATGCTGTCATGTTGACATCTGTCCCTGCGGGCTAGGGGCTATTCTGTGCCACAGGCTTAGTGTTCCCTTCAGGCACAGCACAATGCCCACCAGGTAGAATCTTTAACATCTGTAAGTTATGACCTAGGAGGTGGAGATACAAAGAGCTTAAATAATCTCCCCAAGTCACTCAACTTGAAAGGTGCATCCATCTCAGTTGACATTGGAGTTTACATTCTCTAGTCTGGGATGGGCTCCAGGGCGATTGCAGAGGAGACAGGAAGACACATCTGAGACCTCAGCTCCTGAGTTGGGCATTTGTTCCTGGTGCTTTGTTCTTGAGGCCCAGGATTTCATTAATCTTGACTGAAAATGGAGGGGGTCTTCTTGGGAGCCAGAGGAACAGGAGTCCTATTACTGGAAACCTGGAAATACATCGGTCGGAGCCTGGCACCTTACCCTCAGGAAACCCATGCATTTCCTAGAGAGATGGCTTTCTGGAGTTTGTCAGTACTGGGTATGCACTTCTGGGACTCAGCTTGGCAACATGGCAGGAACTCAGATGGATAGCACCGTGGAGAAAGGCAGCACCACCCGGGAAAACTCATTTCAGGTTTTTACAAAGTTGTGCCTAGCCTTCCCATCCACCCAG
The DNA here is from genome assembly GCA_026225945.1 of Cricetomys ansorgei. Lineage (NCBI taxonomy): Eukaryota > Metazoa > Chordata > Mammalia > Rodentia > Nesomyidae > Cricetomys > Cricetomys ansorgei. The sequence continues at coordinate 271,787 of JAMJFZ010001825.1, read as the reverse complement.
CAGCCTGGCTCCCAGGAATTCGCCCAAGAGGATGATAAATGAGCCACCCAGAAACGCAACACGAACTTTCTAGCACTTTCCCTCACAGCTGCCTCAAACGGAGCAACAAACATAAAACGTCTCATCCCCAATTGAAGGGAGACAGAGGGGTTTCCTAGGCAACAGTGGTTAAACCAAGGCTCACACAGCAGGAATGAAGTGCAGAAATGGCTTCCTGTGGTCCCACTTGTATGAAGTTCTGGAAGAGGTTATCTGTGGTGGCAGAGAGCAGACCAGTGTCTCCTGGAAGGGGCTCTTTCTGGGGTGCTGGGATGTTTTGTGTCTCAGTGGAAATGGAGCTAGCATGCTGCATGATGGGAGAGGAACTGACTAGTCCCTTGATGAGAACCTATGGAGTCACAAGATGAGTGACTGCTGAGGTCACACTCCTGGATGTGAACTCAATCCCAGGCATGCATAGCCCTCTGATTTCAACCTACTTCCAGATGTGATTGTGAGGAGCTGTGTGGACTGATGGAATCTTGGAAGCCCTTGGCAGGACCTCCAGGAGCCAGCCCAGGAGCCCATCTGCTTGTATGAGCAAAACATATCTTCTCTTTGAATGACAAGTAGCCACTTGCAGAGAACGTGCCCTTGTGGAAATCATGCCTCCTCGGGAAAGTGTTAGAGCTCGGGCCAGGCTGACTCTCTTGTGTGCCTAGAGCCTTTGGGGTCCAGCAATCACTGCCCACTCACCCGAGCAAGTGGGCAGCTTTCTGGGGAGCAGGCAGAAGAGAGAATGCCTGTCCCCAACACCTGGAAAAACAAAGGAGCATGCCCAGAACATTCTGCCAGACTAGCTGTTGCACTGGCAAAGGACACTGTTGGCTGAGATGCCAGAATGTCCACAAACACCTGGACTCACTCAGGAGCCAAATGCATTTGCCCACAGGCAGCAGAAATAAACCTTGTTTCTGGTAAAGGAGAAAAATGAGTAAATGCAAAGAAAAAAGTACATGTTCTCATTACCCTGGGAATCCTGGGATAGGGCTGGACAGGCATAAGTGGCTGAGGATCTATGAAGACTGGCAGAGTGTGGGGCTGGACACAGGAGGCACATGGATCTGTGCACAGGATGTGGCCAGGCCCCTGGCCAGGCTGGATGCTCCTGACACCAACCCTCTCTAACAGTCCCAGATGCTAACAGTCACTCCCTTTGCTGTTATGTCGTACTCGAGGCAGAGTCCGTCCCATTTTGTGAATGACCCAGGTCTCCCCAAGGCTCCACAGTGCTCCTGTGCTCTGGCTGCAGAGTGGAACCTGCAGCTTCCACCGCCTGCTGACAGGATGTTTGTGTGCAGAGTCCTGAGATGAATGCCACTCACTGTCCCTGCCAGGAGAGCTGCTCCAAGAGAGGGTCAGAGAGGTGAGCCAGGCACCATGAACAACATGTTAATGGGGCATCACTTGAAATAAGTCATGGGAGACACTAGTTCTTCCCAAATTAGAGGAGACAGGAGTCCCAGATCCTTCTTGGTGTGAACTGCTGGGTGGTCACTGGAGACCATTTGAAAGACATTTAAAAAGCGTAACAGGGAAACCGTTGCACATGGTACTTAGTAGGAAGGGTTTAGACGGATGATCTACCAGTACCGGACTCCACGCAGGCTGAAACGTAGTCTTCACAGTCCCTGCAAAACTGTGTGCTATTTGTTATTATCCGAAGCACAAGGTGTGAATCAGACCGGGAAACCCAGGTTCCCTTCCTGATTATTTCCTCCCTCTGCTTCTTTCCCCATCCTGCTCCACGGGGTTGGAAATGGTGCCAGGACTTGAGAGGGCTGTGTTCTGGAGTCTGTCTGAATCTCCCACTTCAGTTCAGACAGCCAGGGTCCATTTCTCTTTCTGTTCTCTCTCCCCTTCTTCTGACTACGCTGGATTTGGGACAAATGGAAAGCTTTTGTGGCTCTTCTGGATCTTGGATGATGTGGGCTGCCCATGTTCAGCTCTATGATCAGATATTCATAGAAATGCTGGTACTAGTCACTCTAAAACTGCTACGTTCCCTCAACCAAAGCGTATAGGAGAGGGGTGTGTGGACAGGCACCCAGCTCACAGGGGGATCCTTCCTCATGCGCCCCTTTCTTCCTGTTCTCTGCCAGAACCACAGCCACCAACCTCTTCCTAATTCCGGCTGGCACGTCCCTTCCCTCGGCCCTCCCTGCGTCCAATACCCCTGCATGAGTTTGCAATAACAACATGGTTCAAGCAATAACAGAGGCTCTAGCATGAGTCAGGATGCGGGCCGGTCCTTCTCCCGAAGGCTTCTCCCCTCTGTTGATGCCGTCTTTCCCTGCGCTCTCCTGTGCCTGTCCCTTTGTACGTCTCTGTCTGAGGCTCTTGATATATGGACACTGATCCTTTGGGATTAGGGTTTGGCCTCTCCACCATGCCTTCATCGAAAGGACCCTGAACTAATAAAGTCACGGCCCTGACACTGCAAGTCAGGACGTCAACATAGTAATTATGATGTGGGGGCGCAGCCGACCCCCAACACAGCTGCTGGTGTTCTGCTTCTTTACCAAACTCTGTCTCCTTGTAAAGTTGACCTTTGGTAGATGAAGACTTTCATTTCAGGATTTAAAAGCAAGCTGGTGGGCTGGTGAGTTGGCTCAGCAGAGGGTGCTTGCCTAACTTATGGCTTCCAAGCCACGCCTAACTTATCTGAGATCATTGCTAATTGATTCACATTTTAAATTTTTCTCACACATAAAATATTTCTCACATATAAAATATTAAAGGAGAAGACCCAGATGAAATCACGGGACCCAGAAGAACACACACTGTAATATGTGTTCATAGGTGACGAATAGGTGACAGGGAAACTCCAGGCTGAAGCCTGCTCTGGCACCTCAGAGCAGGGCAGGGCCTCCTGCCATTGGCCTGGACAGCGTCCACCAGTGCTACTGACCCGGGGACTCTCTGAGTGAAGGTTAAGCACACCCATGGGTAGATACAATGAAACAGACCTGGGAATTAAATGCCTCCTTTAATACTTCAGAGTTAAAATGGGCAGCGACATTCAATGAAGTCCCAGAGGAGGAAGGCAGCTGAGCCAGCCTCCAGCCCTCTCTGTTTCCGGATCCTCTCACGTGTGAGCAAGCTCCTGTCACCACCATCGTGAGCCACCCCTATGGAGAGCAGGGTAGAAACAGGGGTATGAGGTCGTCTGTGGATGGGGTAGACTGAGGATGCTTCTTAGAAACAGGGGTATGAGGTCGTCCGTGGATGGGGTGGACCGAGGATGCTCCTTAGAAACAGGGGTATGAGGTCGTCCGTGGATGGGGTAGACCGAGGATGCTCCTTAGAAACAGGGGTATGAGGTCATCCGTGGATGGGGTGGACCGAGGATGCTCCTTAGAAACAGGGGTATGAGGTCGTCTGTGGATGGGGTGGACCGAGGATGCTCCTTAGTTGAGGTGGGGCAAGGAAGCATGGGGACGGCAGAGGGGCAAGTCAGGATGTGTCTGAGGCTCCCTATGTTATCTTGCTTTTTATAAATTGCACTTTTGACTAATATTTGGCCAGGGGCCTCTGCATCTGCTTCCATTAGCTGCAGAAGGAAGCCTCTCTGATGACGATTGGGCTAGGCACCGATCTATGAGCAGAGCAGAATATCACTAGGAATTATCTCCAGGCTATCTGGTCTGCGATTCATGGCCAGCCCTGCAAGGTCAGGCATGGGCTCCCTCCCTTGGCGTAGGGTTCTGCCCCTCCATTGGCTCAGCAGATCTGGGATAGGTTATAGGTTGAAGGTTTTGTGGCTGGGCTGGTGTCTTAGTCCCATCTCTGTTAGCTTTGCTGGAGAGTCCTGATCACTTGCCTGCATGTATGTATGTGTACCACATGCATGTCTTGTGCACTTAGAGGTCAGAAGAGAGCATCAACGCCCTGGAACTGGAGTTACAGATGGCTGTGAGCCACCATGTATGCACTGAGTCCTCCGCAAGAGCAGCAAGTACTCTTGACTGCTGAGCCACCTCTCCAGCCCTAGGACCAGGAGATTCCCATCTGGAGATTCCAAAGAAATTATGAAGAAAGTTCCCTGGCAAGCCGACAGCATCCTCTACAGGGCTCTGGGGAGCCCCCTACAAATCCACTGTGAAACTTAGCTTTCACTCTCACCGTGACACAACCTGCAACAACCAGAAAAGAGGGTCTCAGTTAAGGGCTTTCCCAGATCAGATTGGTTTGTGGACATGTCTGTGGAGGACTGTTTTTAACTGTTAATGACATCAGGAAGACTCGGCACACTTTGGGTGACACCATTTCCCGGGCAGGCAGTCCTGGTTATACAAAAAAAGCTAAAGCTGAGAGCAAGCCAGTAGCAGTGTTCCTTGTGGAGTTTGCTTCAAGCTCTTGCCTTGGCTTCCCACAGTGATGATGGCGCCCTGTAAGCCAAGTAGACCCTTTCTTCTCCTAAGTTGCTTTCGGTGGGAGTGTTTTACCACAGTAACAGAGGACTATATAACAGCTGCTTTGCTTTTCATTCTGAAGTGAATCCCCAGGCTCTATTCTAAGAATCCAGGGCCAAGGCCAAGGCCAGGCTGGAGACAGCTGAATCGTTCCCACAGTGGTTCTGAGCGACTCAGGATGCTCTGTTCGATTTCTGTGTCGTTTGACCAGTTCCCAAACATCCTATTTTAATTGCTTGAGCCCACGTGATTGGGCTGTGCCAACGAAACCACCTTCTTTTCACACTGATGGGAACAGGAATAATGATCAGATATGGATATTTTTGGTTGGGTCAAAATTATATTCTGCCTCTAAATGTTTCTTTTTTTTACTACTGTGTAGTTGTTAGCTGCCGTGGCAGTTCAGCCGAGAAGACAAGGGGACGCTTTCATACGCGCAAGCCCTCCCAGACCTCAGCAGAGGGAACCACTGTCCTGCCGAGCGCCAGTCTGGACGGTGGAACCGCGAGCATCTGAGCTCAGGTGTTTTATTGATTCAGAACTCAAGTAGTCTACTGACAGCACGTGCAGATCATGAGCAATCAAACGTCCCCCACAGAAATCCAACACCTGCAGACGATACAGAACACCCTAGGCGGCCCCTCACCCAACAGTGCACAGAACAATTATTTTATACAGAACTAAAAGTAATCTTCTGCAAACTGTTGTTTAAAGAATGGCAAGGCTTGAATGAGGCAGCCAAACTTCCTGGAGGGGGGTCAGGAACCTTGATGCCAGGACCTAAGGTTTCACCCCCACACCCCTAATTCCTACCTACCCCCTCCTTCCACGCTGACGGCCCGTAAAACTGGTTTCGGTGCCGCTGTTCCCGGTACATCAAAGCCCGCTTTTGTAAGTGACATTGACTCGAACACACAAAATCCCTTACAGCTATCAGGAGCCACCCAGGCTTCGGCTCGCGCACTGAATGGTAGGCACCGTTGAATTAATGAGTTCTGAGGCCCTGGGGCCTGGGGCGGCCTATGGGGAGGCCTCAGGGAAGAACACGTAAGTCATGCCCATTATTAGTCATTAACACCTTAAATACCCCACCCGCTGCCATGACCACGTTAACATCCTGGCCGAAATGAGTGAGGTTCTCACGGAGGTCCAATGTTATTATCTGGAAAGCAGGTTAGCCTCCGGCCGTTTCTTCCTCTCTGACTTAAAAATCCCTCAGCCATATGTATAACACCTGACCACAAGAAGAGGAAGAGGGAACGCGAAGATGAGGGGCTGGGTGTCGGGGAGACAGCCAATCAGAAGGATGGTGACATTGGACTTCTGGGCGTATCTGCCCCCTGACCCAATAGCTCTCAGACCACTGTAACCATCAATCTTGGCATGTTCAAAGTGCACATCTGAACACAACCCACAGGAAACCCTGCTGTGACTGTGCCACTCAGTGTGTTTGGGAGATGCTGTGGGCAAAGCCTTGTGAGCCGTGAGTCTTTTATAAGGCATTTGTTTGTCCCAGGCTGCCCTCAAGCCTGCTATATACTCTAGGATGACTTTGAACTTCTGATCCTCCTGCCTCTTTCCGTCCCTCCTACAAGTGCTGGGAGTACAGGTACGTGCCTTTGTGGCTGGTTTTATACAGTGCTGGTCTGGCCCAGGGCTTCGTGCATGTTAGGCAAACACTCTACGGCTGGAGTTACATCCCAGACTCAGGCATCGTCTGGAAAGAGCCAGGTTGTTATTGGCAACTGTCCAGTGGCGGCCAAGTAACTGCACAGGGTTGGTAGTGGAAAGACAGGCAGGAGCTAAGTCCTGCAGCTGGCCCAGCTCTCCAGTACCCATGCTGTCTCCTCCCACACCACAGGGCTGTGGAGCCTGAAGAGCTGGCAAGGAAACGCTTCATTCTCCCAGGACCTGAGTGGTCACTCCTCGTTGGCCCCTTGTCAGGAACCTGACCTCGATCTGAGGCAGGACTTTCCCACACCTGTAGGCTCCCTCTCCGGTATCAAGAAGACGAGACCAGAACACTGAGCCCTGCTGTGCCCAGGTGAGGCAGGACAACTGGTCACAGGGCATGTGTTGCCAGCTCCAGAGCTTTGATCTTTGGCCTGAGAATTCTCTGATGAGCTGGAGACAGCTCCGACTCTCGTAAGGGTGACCTACAAAATCTCACATGCTTCTGCAGCCAATGCCAAGAGTCCTTGGGTGGTCCGAGGCACGCCTGCCCCGTGGGACTTTCTGTGATGATGGGAGCTCTGTGTACGGCCGCAGCCTTCCATCGGAATCAGACCTCCTTTATGAATGCTGGCTGTGTATACCGTTGGTGCCTCTGGGAA
>JAMJFZ010001825.1:217500-260000 GCA_026225945.1 Cricetomys ansorgei | reverse complement strand
ACAGCTGAGTGACCAGTCCCGGACAGGAGATGAGCGTGGCTGAGTGACCAGTCCCGGACAGGAGATGAGCGTGGCTGAGTGACCAGTCCCGGTGTGGAGGACACGTAGTGCTGTCTCCACACAGCCACCCTTCACCACCGAGCTCTTCTGCAGCGACTTTCCTCTGACTGCCTTCCCCTCTGGTGACAGTTTTCCAGCATGTTCTGTGACAGAATTTCTCTCTGAATGATAAACAGTCCTCATTTTGTTTCCAGCAGTCCCCCCAGCCAGTAAAAAGCAATAAAAAAGCGAAATGACAACAAATTGTATCCCCAAAGAGCCGTGAAGACCGTAGACACTGCCACATGCCACCGTCAGATGAGAGTCTTTGCCTTTAAACAAATAACCCTCGTTAACAAAGCAGAGCTTTGGACCGAGGAGGAGCGGGGCAGGACAGGCCGAGGACGGAGACTGGATGCTGACCTCATGGTCCTGCAGGAGCAGCCCTGGGGCAGATGCAGAGCAGGCAAGGCCTTGCTCCTAGGGCGTGGCCCAGGACGAGGGGCTCACTGCAGCAGCAGTGTCGTCTCTTTGGGTTGAGACAGATGTGGACACCATTTGTGAAGCATGTTTAGACACCCCAAGAAGCACTAGTCTCTGGCCTGTGTGCTCCCCTGACCATCGGCTGTGGCCGTTCTCTTAGAAGTCCCTGAGGGACACCCGTATCTCAGGTTCCGTGATTCCGACGCTGTGGCTTAGGGAGCCAGTGCCAGTGTCTGCAGACAGGGCCGGTGCCTCTTCTGTGCAGATGGACGGACGCTCAAGAGCCTGCAGCCCCGAGAAGCATTGCAGTGCGCCATCTTTGGTTCACGATTCCTGCTTCCAGAGGAGCTGCAGTAACTGCTTCCCTCCGCCGTGGTCTTGCTTTCCATCACCCCTTGTCGTGGAAGCAAGTGGCCCTGGCAAGGCAAGGAGGGAGTGATCAGTGAATTCTGCCCAGTGCCTGCTGGGACTGCCTCCATCTACTTCCTGTGCCAGGCACCTTCTCTACTCGCCCCCAGGCTGCCATGCGCGGCACGGCTAGCCACTCAGCACAGACAAGGGGTCACATGGCAGCATAAGCCCAGGTCTCTCCCCGACCCGCAAACCACATCTTTTGAGGTTGGTGTCCACGGCAGGGCCACGGGTGGGTGACATAGGGACATGCTGAGACACAGTGAGGTGTTCACAGAGCAGCCCCACTGCAGACAGGAAGATGCAGGCGGGACTTGGAGGCTCTTGAACATGTGACAGAGGTAAGAGCTAGAGCGTGGGGGTAATATCAGACACACGGTACAAAGCTGACTGTGCGCATTGTTGGGTGGATAAATACCTTGGAAGCCAGTGAACTCTTACTTCCGGGTGTGTCTTGGTGTGAGTCGCAGGGCAAGACTGTGGGTGGGCACTATCCAGTTCTGTCCAGTTGGCTGTGGAGTAGATAGAACAAATTAGCAGAGAAAAGCTGAGTTTCTTGTCTCCTAGCGTTAGGACCAAGCTGGCGCCCATGGCTCTCAGCCACTCTGTACCCATGGCTCCTTCTCACGGATCCACGGCTGTGGTCAGGAGGAGTCTGGCTTCCCGAGTCATCACCAGTTGAAGTTGTAAGTCAGCAGCCAGCAGCTGTGGTTTCGTAGCTTCATAGCTTCCTCGAAGTGCCCAGGAAGCGTTCAAAGCAGTTCAGACCAGCCTGCTGTTTGGCTGATAGTCCTTTACCCACAGCGGCCGTGGTACTAGAGAAGAAGGTTCCAGCAGCTGTCAACCATGGGGTCCAATTATTCTGCCCACCTGTGCTGGCAACTTTTCCATGAACTGGACACAGACTAGTCATTTTGGAAGAGGGACTCTCTTGCCTCTTATGGAGGCACTGAGGACATGCCTCCAGAAGGCTGGCCTGTAGACAAGGTGATAGTGTATTTTCTTAATTAGAGACTGATGTGGGAGGGCCCAGCCCATTTTGGGTGGTGCCGCTCTTGGGGTGGTGGTCCTGGGTGCAGTAAGAAAGCACACTGCGCAAGCCACGAGGAGCGAGTCAGTAAGCGGCATCCCTTCACGGTCTCCACTTCGGTGTCTGCCTTGAAGTTTCTGTCCCTACCACGGTGTAGACGTGATAGGAGAAAAAAATCCTTTCCTCTTCAAGTTGCCAAGCTGCTTTTTTAGCCACGGTGTTTTATCAAATCAATAGAAACCCTCACTAAGACACCACTCATTAGCTTACTTAAAGGAAAATGACACATTAAAGTGATGGCCATGATAAAGATTAATTAGGAACATTAACAGGGAGGTGGTAGTGACGGGAGCGCTGACAAGCTTAGCTCCCACCCCAGGTCCCTGTTGCCTGTGCTGACGTCAGTATCTGGCTGTACTCTCCCTTTGGACGGATGTACAGTTGCTCCTCGGTTTAGTGCCCCCTGAATCAGTTAGGACGAACATCTGTGGTGGGAAACCCAAAGCCCCTGGAGGAAGCCTAGAATGTGGCCTCCCTCTCATGTGACAGCCCGTAGCCTTTTCCCAGGAGAGCCACACCCGGCTAGACCTTATCACAGGGGAGTTGGGAATTCTGCATGACCCGGCGCTTACACGAAATTTAGATGCTCTAAGACACGGTGGCCAGATACTGAAGTGACACCCAGTGGGGCCTTTTCTATACTTTCTGCACCTTCTATTGGCGTCAGGCATCAGCCATACCTGCTTCTGGGGTTTGTTGTGTTCTATACAAATGCATGAATGCCTCATTGGCGTGGATACATTGTGCATGTGTGCTTGTGTATGTGCTTGTGTGTGTGTGTGTTCAGAGCACATGTGTGTGCAGGTATGCACTCGGGTGTGTGTGCCTGTCCGTGGAGGTCAGAGGACACCTCAGATGCTGTTCCTCAGGTGCTGTGCACTTCCTTTTTTGAAGCAGATCTCTCACTGGCTTGGAACTCCCCAAGTAGGCTAGATTAACTGGCCAGTGAGTTCCCAGAGTCGCCCTGTCTCCATCTCCCCGGTGCTGGGATTACAAGCATGCATCACCACACCTGTCTCTTTGTGGGTCCTGTGAATTAAGTGTTCACATTTACACAGCAAGCCCTTTATTAGCCAGCTCCCCACCCCCTTCCCTCACCCCCCTGCCCTGCTTACCACCCTCGACCAGATCTATGGATATATCTTACAAGCTAGGCATGTGCTCTTTTCTCTTCCTGGTGTCAACTTGGCTATTCCCTGACTTTTATTTCCGTGTATAAATTTTAGTAAGATCCAGTGTATCAAGCAGGGGAACCCTTCTGATTGTGAACTTTACTGAAATGAGAATAAATCTGAGGCGGGCCTGACTGCTCCGCTGGATTGGCTCTCTTCTCGCAGCGTATCATCCCGTGTAGCCAGTCCTTCCTTTACGGCCTGCAGTAAGGTTTTATAACCTGCTTTTCTAGCTCATCACCCCTCAGATTTATTCCTGAATATCTGTTAGTTTTCATGGTTCCCGAAAATCTTTTCTTTTTGCATGATATTTGTAGATGGATCTCTTTTCTAACATAGAGAACCCCTTGTGGTTTTCTGTATTTTGGTTGTGTGTGTGGGGACATGTGTGTGCACGCGAAGGTCTGAGGACACCTCAGCTGTAGTGGCTCGGGCTCTGTCCACCTTGTTTGTGAGACAGAGTCCCTGACTGACTTCCAGCAAGCTGGCCCGCGAGCTTGGAGAACCACTGGTCTCTGCCTCCCCAGTGCTGGGATTACAAGCACACACCGCCACACCCAGGTTTGCGACATGGATTTTGGGGAACTGAACTTAGGTATCACTGCTTGCAAGGCAGCATAAAAGCAAACGCACTGCATCACGACACAGGTTTAATCCGCGGTCCGCGGAACCTCTTGATGTTTCTCTGTGGACAGTCCACGCATCTACAACCTCACAATACTTTCACCTTCTTGACCCTCATAGGTCCATGCTAAGTCCTCCTGCCCAGCACCTCCAGAGAGGAAGGAGGGCGGAGGGGCATCCAGGGAAGAGCCCGGTACCTGGAAATTCAACATGCTTCTCCCCCAATCCTGCCCCGCTTCCTCCCTTTCCTTCTCCCTTTCTCCTTCCCTCTCTCCTCCTGCCTTTCTCTCCCCCTTCCTCTCTTCCTCTCCTCCACTTCTCCTCTCTCTCCCTCCTCATTCTATCTCCTCTTCTCCCTCCCCATCCCCATTCCTTACCTCCTCTCCCCTCTCCCCCTCCCCTCTTCCCCCCTCCCCCCTTCCCCTCTCCCTCCTCCTCTCCCCCTCCTTTCCCCTCTGCCCCCCTCTTCCTTACTTCCCCTTCCCTTGCCCTCGTTGTGTTCCCCTTAAAGCATTATTTTCCCTTCTGTTTTGGGTTTGACCCGGAGGCTTCTGCTTGTTGCTCTGCTTTGTTCCTTTTGAATTATCCAAATGGGATGCTCAGTTTTTCCCGGGGTGACCCCGCCCCGTGTGGAAGCAGATCTGCTTCAGCTCCAGTCCCAGGATGAATACCCCCTCCCCCGACCGCGGTGCCCTCATTACCATAACATCTCCAAGTGTGGCTTTCAAATACTTTGCCCATCAGTTTTGCATCTGTGTCCTGCGTGAGGTTGGCCTGCAATTTTCTCTTCTCATAATGTCCCTGTCCGGTTTTGATATCAAATGATGCAGGCATCAAAAATGAGTTAGGTGTTTTATTTGCTTCATCTATTCTCCGGAACAATTTGTATAAGAAAGTAATTTTCTGTTGCTTGAAGCTTTTGTAAAAGTCTCCTTTAAAATGCCATTTCTTCCAGGTTTTCAAGTTTATTGGAAAAGCAACTGCTTGTGTTAGGAAATATCTGTTCCCCGGTTCTTGTACCCTTGGCCGTGAATTCCTTTTCATGCCTGGGCCTGACCTTTGCCCTCCTTCGCCTTCTTTTTTCTTTTAGTTAGCGTTTTTCCCTCAGAGGAAACAGTTTTGCTTTGCGATTATCTTAGTTATTTTGCTGTTACTGGGACAAAACATCTGAGAAAGGCAGCATGGGAAGGTGGGGGTTGTTTCTTCTCCTGCTCTCAGGGGTGTCTTGACCGGAAGGACCGACCGCGGGAGCTGGAGGCAGCGGCCGGCCACATTGCCTCTCAGGAAGGTGCTCAGCTTGCTGACTCGGTTTCCATTCTGTCCGGGACCCCAGCCAGTGCATCGGTACCCCTCACATTTAGGGTAGATTGTCTGTCCTTCCTCAATTAGCCCAATCTAGACACTCCCTCACTGACATGTCCTGATTGGGTCCATGGTCAGCTTGACACAGCCTAGAATCGCCTGGGAAGAGGAACCTAAATTAAAGACTTTCCTCCTCAAGACTGGCCTGTGGGCGTGTCCGTGGGAGGATAAGACTGGCCTGTGGGCGTGTCCGTGGGAGGATAAGACTGGCCTGTGGGCGTGTCCGTGGGGATAAGACTGGCCTGTGGGCGTGTCCGTGGGGATAAGACTGGCCTGTGGGCGTGTCCGTGGGGATAAGACTGGCCTGTGGGCGTGTCCGTGGGGATAAGACTGGCCTGTGGGCGTGTCCGTGGGGATAAGACTGGCCTGTGGGCGTGTCCGTGGGGATAAGACTGGCCTGTGGGCGTGTCCGTGGGGATAAGACTGGCCTGTGGGCGTGTCCGTGGGGCATTATCTTGATGGACACGATGATCTCTAGACTTATCTGTTTGTTGTTTTCTCTCTCTATAGAGCATCACACTGTTGTCTGGATTTTAAATTCAATATTCTTAAACAAAAATATCCAAGTGGTTAAACAGATCTACTAAGACGTGCTCACTGTTTCATTTGCTCACCGTCGGCGCAGGTGGAAGCTTCTTCCCTCTGGGTTCACTTTTCTCTTTGCTGAGCTGCATCCCGTAGGAGCTTTCTCTGCATCTTCTCCAGTTCACAGTCAGGATGTCTCTCTGCCTTTTCCTGCTCAGGTGCTTTCTCTCGCTCCTAATTTCATCCACGAACCTGCCTGGAGTGTCCTTTAGACGATGTGTGGGTGAGTGGGGGGACCCGAGTCCCTCTTAATTCAGATAGACTTCCATCCCAGCGTCTCTCTGCTCCCCACTACATTCCTCTTGTCCAGGCTCAAGGGGAGGTCAGGTTTCTTTCTTTGGAGGGGAGGTTGTTTATACGTGACTAGAGTGCACACAATGAACTGACATTTGCTGTATTAGAGTCATCCCATCTGAGAGGCAAAGTTGCCTGGAAGTTCAGCCCACATCCCTCCAGGCTGCTGTCTTTCCCAGCAGGACATTCTGAGAAACCAGATCAGACAGGTGCTTCATTGGCTTGGGAATAAAGCATGTGACTTCCTGTCTCCAGGTCCCAGCATCAGCTGCTGCTGACCTGAGGAACATGGGGAAATGTAGAGATGATGGTAGCCATCCTGGCTTCTTATCTAGCCAGCTTGGATGGCCACACACATGTATGTCAGGAGGGGAAGGGGCGTGTGTGTGAACACACGCACATGTGCAGGCATATATGAACACATCTCCCAGAACTGCAATTAATTCATTTCACAGAGGCAGGCCCGCCGTGAAGTGCTCGTCGGCTGGCGTTTCTGGCTACTGTCCCATCCGTCCAGTCCTGCCCCCTCCCCCATAAGGCTGTGGAGTGCAGCTGAGTTTGGAGCGGTACTGACTTTCCTGGCATACGGCCAACACGTTGTCAAGAAGAGGTGGAATTGTTGAGGGTGTCGCATCATTCCAGCAAAAGAGAGTCGGAATCCCCATAGCCGGGACGCAAGCAATTACTGAAGCATGCCGTTTATACATCAGGTCGCCCCAGCTACTAAAGTCGGCAGTGTAGATTTCAACAGCAAGGCATCTCTAAACATGTTTGTGTTTAAAGCCCCCTGGAAAACGCTCCCCATGGTGCCTTTGGAACAAGAGGCAGTAAAAGATGTTTCCTTTCAGTGCAGGCTGCCCATGAAGGAGAGAGGAATCAGGAGAGCCTCACACGGAGGAGACACACACCCTCACAGTGTGAAGCACCGATGAATGTCCGTACCTCGTTCTAGGAGACAGCAGGATCTGAGGTGAAACACAATTCAGAATTCACACCTTCGTCCACTTGGCAATGAGTTTTGAACCTGGGTAAGGCGTTTTGAACTCTGTTGGAAGTAAGAATTTTGTAGAGAAAATTCTAGAAAAGTCATTTACCCTCACTTAATTTGCATCTTTTGTGGGGGGGGCGTAGATGGTGACTTCAAAGGAGTCAGCCAAGAGGATAATTTTATGGGGTGATTTTCAGCAAGTGAAAAGGACAATGGAGGGCTGGCGATGGAACGTGAGAGGGGGTTCTCCTTTGCACCCCTTCTCTTCACCCTTAAAACTTCTTGTACCTTTTCAAAAGTAAGCATATTTAAATTTAGTTATTACCTAGTTATTTACCTTGAGACAGGGTTCCATGTAGACCAGGTTGGCCTTAAACTTTACTCTTCAACCAGGGATGGGCTTGGACTTCCGATCCTCACGTGCTCACCTCCTGAGTGCTGGGATGGTAGGCTCCTACCGCCTGGGGACTAAACCCCGGGTCTCACGGACTCTACCCACCGAGCCCGGACTCTACCCACCGAGCCCCACGCCAGCTTAATCACACTCGAGTTCCCGCTTGTCCAAGAAGATGAGGACCTCGCCCACTTGTTGCTATGTTCATCTGACTGCGAGTCTAGCTGTGGGGGTTCACATCTGTGACGGAAGGGCTCCTACACTCGCGGGAACCTCTGTGACCCGCCTGCTTTCCCTCGTCCATTTGTCCATTGATGGGCGCCCGGCTCATTCTGTGCTGTGTCTACTCGGAACGGTGCTGAGGGAAAATGGACAGTCTAATCTCTCTCTAGTGAGCTGACTTTGATTCCTTCGTTAGGTGTGCTGGTTCCAGCTTGAGTTGCTTGAGGCGCCTCCACGCCTACTTCAACGGAGGAGGCTGCGTGAATCCGCAACCCCGCCAGCAGCGTTCATACCACCGTACTTCGAGCACGCACTTCCCATTTCCCAATCTTCAAGGCGAGATCGTGATTAACCTCCTCAGGGGTGTGTGAGAGACCCTGCAGAGCAGATGTTCCCCCATACTCCCGAGGGCATCCCGGTGTTGGTAGCTGCTTTCCACACAAGCACAGAGCAGAGGTTCTATTTCCCCATCCTTTCTGTTCCAGAGAGACTTTCCAGCGGGAAAGACAAGTGGTCGGAAGAGCACAGACAGGAATCTCTCCCACCACATTTAATCAGCCATGACGCCTGTCCTCTCCTCTTGGCTCCACGGACAGCAAATGAATAAGTGTCCCTATCCGTGAAATCCTCTCCCACTTCAAAAAGAAAAAAAAAAATAGAGTGGAGCAAGATGTTTTCTCATTTTTACTTGCTTTGCAGAATGATGGTCTCCAAAGATCCCCAGTTCCATGTGGTTGGAACACGTGAACACCCAAATTATGCAGGAAGGTCAGGCTGACCCTAAGGTCAGCCTTCACGGGGAGGCAAGGAGCTGAAGTCTCCCCAGGAGCTCACAGAAGGAACCGGCTCTGTTTTGGATTTGTGGCTGCCACAGCTGGGAAAGAACCACGTACTGACTTTCACACTACTGTTTGGCACCAATAGAAACCAGTGCCGTGTTTAGCCGTGCCTTTCCTCGTTCTCAGCACCTATTTGGCAAATGTTTGTTAAGTGTTTACTTTGTAGCAGCCTCTAAGGATGAAGAAGGGAACCCAGATGCAGATGGTCCCAGATAATACTGTTGCTCGCGGTCCCCTTGGGAGACAGCACCTTTCACATAGTGTGTCCCAAGGACAAGGCCAGGCTAGACAGCAGGGCCGTCCACATGGCTCCTGCTATCCCAACAGCTGAGGGAGTCACTCAGAGTCCAACTGCTGGTTCCAGACCCAGTCATCCTCCCAACCCTCCCCGGGTCAGAGTGAGGTGGGGGTGGGGGTGGGGTCTGAAGTCACCTGGTTCCTGGGGAGCTGGGAGCAGAGTGAAGAGCTTCCTCAGAGTAAAGTGCTCCACAAGGCATCATTGACCTTCTACTTCTGGCTGCTCTGCGGCTGACGGGGGTCTCCCCTGCCCTCTCTGGCTGTCAATCAGTCAATACTGAAGGCACCAGAGGCATTTACCAGGCACAGCTAATCAGGTAGGGATTCAATTAATGAAGCAATCATTTTTGGTGTGAGTGCTTGATTTTCATTTTACAGTGAGTTTATTTTAGTTCCTTGTGTGTGGGGGGTGGAAAGCAGGTGTTCACATTTAGCCTCATCAGCTTCCTGTTGCTGTTTGGTTCACATATTATTTTTAAAATAGGTCTATTTTGGGGGGAGATGTGACCTGAAAAAATCCCACTCGTATTTACTCCCCAGTGTTGCTGTTTTCGTTCTCACGATGGTGATATGTTTCCCCCCCCAACGCTGGGAAGATTTAAAAACGTAATCACTGACACCCACCTCTCTCACAAGCTCTCTCAAGTCTTTCTCACCGGAAACTGGCCTATATTTAAACTTACGAGGAGTCTCTGGACCAGGTGAGGCACCACTGATGGCAGGAACTAAGAGGTCCTACTAGGTGACTGCTCACACTGGTGGCAGGAGGTCCTACTAGGTGACTGTTCACACTGGTGGCAGGAACTAAGAGGTCCTACTAGGTGACTGCTCACACTGGTGGAAGGAGGTCCTACTAGGTGACTGTTCACACTGGTGGCAGGAACTAAGAGGTCCTACTAGGTGACTGCTCACACTGGTGGCAGGAGGTCCTACTAGGTGACTGTTCACACTGGTGGCAGGAACTAAGAGGTCCTACTAGGTGACTGCTCACACTGGTGGAAGGAGGTCCTACGAGGTGACTGTTCACACTGGTGGCAAGAACTAAGAGGTCCTACTAGGTGACTGTTCACTTGCCCTGGGCCAGGAGGGTTTGCTTGGCTTATAAGTAATTCCAAGTTACAGTCTCTCACTGTGGGGAAGTCAAGGCAGGAGCTTAGGAGGACATGGAGGTCCTTCTCTCAGGGCTCGGTAGGAGCCCAGATCTGGAGCATTCAGCCAAGAAGGACCTGGGGAGACAGTGGCATAGTGGGGTAGGAAAGCTTGCTCACTCCATCTCTGCTTCAGGACTGAAGTCCCTCGCAGATCCCAGTAGAAAACACAGCAAAGGATGTTGGTGCCCTTCACCCAGAGCCCTACTCTAAATGAAAGAACACAGCAGGCGTGCCTTGTCTCTCTGTAGGCACATCTTGGTGCCTCCTCCTCCAATCAGAACACGCGTGCGCAGACCTTAAGCCATAGGCAAGGGCTGTTGAGCTACCCACTTCCCACCCACCTCCCTGTTTTTCTTTGTTTGTGATATGCGCAGTTAAAATAAAAATACACACTCCCAAGGCGTCATGGAGCTTCTCCTTAGGTTCCCATGGAAACCAGGGATGGCAAACATGTGAAGCATATTTTTAAGATAGCCCAGATTTTATCCTCTCAAGATTTCCAGAGACTAGGACATTGTGCCTCATGGTTTAAAAAAGCAAAAGCAAAAACAAAAACAAACCCAAACGCTTTTGTTCTATTGTTGTTGTTATGTTTTGAGACAGGGTCTCATGTAGCCCAGGCTGGACTCAACTATGTATGTATGCTACGTAGCTGAGGCTTGCTTTGCCCCTCTGATCCTCTAGCCTGCACCTCCCTGGGTGCAGGGATTCTAGGCGTGCTCCACCGAGCCTGGCTGGGAAAACACTTTTGAAAAGGACTTCATAAAGGATTTTCTATCTTCCACCACCACCCCAGCCACAGTCACGGAGTGTCTTATTGTTTTTTTAAGTGCTAACAAAACATTGCTGTAGTGGCCTTTCCAACACAGTCCCCCAAGGGCTTTCGCAGGAAAGTCCTTTAGAATCAAACTTCTTCCTCCCCCGTCTCAGAGGCCGAAACAGAGAGAGAGATTTCTTTCCTTCAATTTAAAGCAATTTGGAGTTGCTCCCAGGGTTAGATTATGGGGAAATTGTCCACCGAAGGAACAAGCTTGGTCACTACCCTCAGCCACAGCTATGGTGTCCCCAGGGGACAGTGGATGACAAATAAACACTCAGAGCCTCTACACACAGCCTGTGAGTGACTGAGGCCTTTTCCAGTTCAGATAAATTGCCCTTGGGCAATGGAAAGCTCTTTAGGGCAGTACTGCAGCTGGGCAATCAAGAAGACATAGAATTAGAGCTTCATCGCTGCCTCTTGGTTCCATTAAAGGGCAACCGTGCGGACAGTGGGCAGGGGTGGTTCAGGCAGGCAGACAGGACTGCGGTTTCAGTGCCGAGGAGATCAGCCTAGCCAGCCCTCCCCTGTCATGGCCAAAACCCCTCCCCCAGCCATGGCCACAACCCCTCCCCCAGCCATGGCCACAACCCCTCCCCCAGCCATGGCCACAACCCCTCCCCCATCATGGCCACAAACCCTCCCCCATCATGACCACAACCCCTCCCCCAGTCGTGGCCACAACACCCCCAGTCATGGCCACAACCTTGGATATCAGTGCCCTGCCTCACCCCTCACCCCAAGGGCCAGCCCCCAGGACTGCTTGTAGTCACAGAAGCCTCAGCCACACCTCCAGGGGGCTTCCCAGAGCTGCAAAGAGCTCCCCATGGATGGAAACAGGGCAGGGGCGCCCCTAGAATGGATGCACAGGGGCAGGAAAGGCTGCCAATGCAGCCACGGAGCACTGTCTTGGAGCTGCATGTTTTCAGTTCTGCCCAGCTCCATCAGAGTGCCCCTCCTGGCTTCCTCCCATGACGAGCTGCATTCCTTCTTCCCTCACAGGAGGGCAATTCCCCTGAGGCCAGCCCTGTCCTGCCCCTCTGGAGCCTGACATGAGCATGATCCTATCAAGGTAGATTTTGTAAAGGTGCCACTGATATGAGGTGAGCTGTGCCCTGCAAAGATGCTGAAATGCTTAAGTCCCCCAGTATCTGTGCACAGTGTGGTACCTTACCTGCGATGTGAGGTTCAGATGGGACAGAGAGAGCATCCTGCCTCTTGACTTGTGTCCTTTGGAGGCAGGGAAGCTCTTCTTAGTGTTTAGGGTGAGTTTTCTAGGACTTTGATCCTCTTCCTCTACAGACACAAAGATGTTGGCAGGGGCAATTCTAATCTCTAATCAACAACTGTTGGATTCTCCTTGCTGCTTGGCTGCTCTGAGCAGAAGGACTGTCAGTCACACAGTCAACCGCTGTACCTTGATGCCAGCTCTGGCCCTCTGAACACTCTAAAACGACTGGAGAAGACCACACAATTCCAGCTGATAACTTTGGCTCCTAAGGCCCAGCCTCGTCCAGTGATCTCTTAAAATAGTTCGATCTGATGTTTTGTTACCACAAGCCTTCATAGCTCAAGATGATTGGCAACCTTTTTCTGTACATAAACCCGAGGAGGAGCACTTCCTCTGGTAACCTAGCAAAGGGACTGCTGTGATTGGTGAAAATGCAAACCTTCATTTGCATGTATGGTGTGCTGTGATTGGTGCAAACACAGACCTTCATTTCCATGTGAGGTGTGCTAAAATTGGTCTAAACACCCCTTCCCTGGCTACACTGGGAAGCTGTTCAGATTCATTCATGAGCTGGGAGACTGTCTCTTATTCTTGATCACTTGATGTTCTAATATTAGATCGATAAAAGCTTGTCTTGTGTGGTATTTCCTTGCCTGACTCTAGGGGTGAGGGGTGAGTTGGTAACACCAAGACACGAGCAGCAGAGACAGAGGAGTAGCAGGGACAACAGAGACGGGACCGTGGGGAGAGGCAGTGTCAACATCTGCATCTGAGCAGACAGCAGTCTGAACTGTAGGGATGACAAGACAGCAGGCTGCTTGGCAGCTAAGGAGAGACAGCTGAATCATTTTAAAAGGTGGCCAGGGTAGAAAGAAGGGTTGTGCAAGTAGAGAGAAAGAAAGAGGGCCAAGAGAGCCAAGGCAGAAGAATAGAAGGCCTGAGGAGCCAGGGAAGAAACATTTGAGGCTGGTTTCTCAAACGTTCCAGAGAGATGTCAAGGTTTAAGGACCCAGGACTATAACCCTGGCTGCTACCAAGGGCATCCGAGCTCCACCAGCCTGATTAAGGTCTGTAACACAGACTGAAGCTTCCTCTATCCGGGTCTTCAGGAGAGCTGGGACAGCAGAGAGTGCCAGCTGCTGCTCTCACACTCCTGATGCCACCACTCACCGCTGTCAAATGCCAAGGGATGCGAAGGCTCCCAAAGACTGTCACTCGAAAGATCTCCCACCTGCTTGTGATTGGCAGGCCCTAGTTGATTGGCAGCATATTGGCCAGGACTCTGACTTAGCTAGCTTCCTCTGGTAGCTCTGAATATCCCATGAGGTTTCAACCGTAGCCTTGCCATGTCTCCAGCTTACTCAGCCCAGCTGTGGAGAGAACCCTACTATGTCTGTGCAGCGAGAAGCCCTAGCCTCGTTCTTCCTCCTGGTCAGTCGCCATCCACGATGGTTAAAATCAGTGATGAAAAATACATTGTTGGCACTGGACTCTCCTCTCTCTCTCTCTCTCTCTCTCTCTCTCTCTCTCTCTCTCTCTCTCCTTCTCTCTGTGCCCCCATCATGCGGCATTTCTAAATACTTTCCCAATGCTTTAACGAGGTTCAGAATGCATTCTTTAATATCTTACGAGAAGTAGACATTTGGACACACAGACAAGTATTTACAGAGAGGAGGAGAGACACTGACACACACAGGGAGAGGCTGTGGCAGACAGACAGCACAATGGGCTGTCCTGCGAACTACGTAACTCCACAAAACCTACAGGAGAAACTGAGACACTCACCCGTTGCCAGCCCCTCAGAGGGAGCCAGCTGTGCCTACACCTCCACTGTGGTGTTTGCTTTGGCTCTATGGCTGTTGGCCACACTTTCCACACAGAACAAGGTCTTGCTGCCTGACTCAGTGCTAATACTAAGGACTAGGCTTTTTGCAAAAGAAAAAAAAGTTTCCTTGTAATATCAACAGGGAGACAAGGAACAGCTGAAGCGCGTGTCCTGGCCACCCGGGGAATCTCAGCAGCCTAGATAGAGGGAAAGAGCAGGCTCACAGTTGCAACCAGGAGACTTGGCTGAACAGCCAGTGCCAGAGGTTTGCTGCTCTGGGTAAAGCCTGTGGATTCTTCCAGTTGGACCCGTGGCTGTGAGCCTCACGCTAGCCTCTGTTCTAGCATAAAGGCCTCTTCTCATTCCTCAGACTTGCAGGCTTGGTGCTTCCCAATGCCACGGGTCATTTTAGGGTAGTGCATCCTGGAGACGGCCAGGACAGGCTGGTGATCAGGGATAGTGCCACTTCATCGCTCAGTTTGCCTTTCCTTGGAGGTCTAGAAGCATCTGTGTTTAGATTGTGCCTCTGCATCCTGGGGTTGTCTCTCCAACCCTTCCCCCAGGACCTCACTTTTTATTGGTAAATCCTACACATTTTCAGAAGCATCCCTGGCAGATCAGAGCAGGATGTCAACATGAGGCTTGGGAGGTACGAGGTGTATGGAGCCCACCGGGCAGGAGGGAACATTGGCTACCCAAAGTGGGGAGTCCTTGTGGACCCGGGGTTCTCTCTGTTGTGATTCCAGGATGTAGAGCTGTCACACGGGAGATCGGTTTGCTCTCCAGCACCAGGAGTCTGTCAGGGTGGCCAGTGAGGAGACAGGCACTTCCCACTAGCCTGGCCCACCAGGCATCACATACTCCCCTGTCTCTGGGAAGCTGGGGATGGTGAGGCCTTCAGAATGTACTCTTCCCCAGGACAGCGATGTTCAACCAGATGTCAGTCTCTGGGAGGACATAGCTGGCTGGAGGAAGTATTACACCGTGAATTATGCGGACTGATGGGGAGATATCAACCTTATTAATATTCCTCCTCTGGATGATGATTTCCCACCTATGGGGATGGGTTACAAAAGAGGTCCTGAAGATGTCAGTTTGGAACAGCAGTCATTTTAATAAACCCTGCCTTTCCTTTCTCTTTGCTTCTGAATATTTGATCTATGTGTGGGGAATTGTTTCCATGCTGCCGACCCGTGATTGGTGGGGGCGGGGAACAGTGACAGGGTGCTCACCCCCAGACCAACTTAGTGTTGCATCTTGCCAGCTCTAGGGACTACTATCCCCGTCCAGGAAGCAGCAAACTGAACAGCAGTGGTGTTTGGAGAGGAATCCGGGGAGAGGTAGGGTAGACGAATGGGTGGTATACAAATATCAGCATCAGGAGAGACGATGGAAGAGAGGTGAGGCAGATGGGTAGATGGTACCCAGATAACGGTGGGGCTTAAGTCTCCTCTGTCCTCATTACTCTCTTCCCAGAAGGGAAGGATAACCCTCAGGTTAGGATAACCTGACCTACGACGATATTTCAACATTTGCCTCCAACCCTATTTTCCACTGTGTCACACCCAGGACCCCATGCAAAGGCTGTGAGTACCCCCTTTCTAGTCCATAGAATCCTTCTCCAGTTTGTAGGGGCCTCAGAATGTGACGTGCTGTGGCTATTTGTGGGCACGCGTGTGAGAAAGTAGAGAGAGCTTGGAGTATCTATGCGGTGTATGCGAGAGAGGCTGGAGTGAATAATGTCACCCAGGAAAACGAACTTGAGTCATCCTCCAGCTTTGACCAGATCATCAGAGAGGCCACTTCCCATGCTGGTGTGATCTGGAGTTCCACAGTGGAGAGGTGGCCAGCTTTGCACAGAAGCCACCGGCTGGTCAGAGTGGACTGTGTTGGTGAGTTCTCAGGTTGCTGAGCCGCCCCGCTTCCCCCAGAAGATCTCAGGAACTCTGGGATACCACCTGCCTTCTTCCCCAGACTTGCCTAATGATTTGCCCTCTGGAAGTCACCTGTGAGTCACCAGGATGCCAGGTGGTAGAGACGGGAGCAGACCACCAGGAACGGCAGTTCCTCTAGGTCCTGCCATGATGAGACCGCCCTTCAGAATTTATGATGAAGTCTTCATTCCGAGAAAGATGCTCTTGGCTTTGCCGTAGTGAGAAACCTCAGCAGAGGCAGCCCAATAACTCACAGTAGGTGAAGTGTGACCTTCTTCAAATTTGTAATCCTTCACCCTGACACCCCTCCCCCTGGCATTTTCTTTCCTTCTGGCTCTGGGGGAAATCGTTTTTCAACCATTCCAAGCCCCATCAGGCTCGTGTGTCTGCAGGCTGCGGGATTAGAAGGCCGGAGAGGAAGAGAAATGACTGTGCTGCCTTTTAGCCCCTTAAGAAGCCGTGGTGCTGACCCGCCACGGAGGCGACTGTCTTCTGTTATAAATGTCATGCGGCAGCGCGGGGCATCCGGGGATGATGGGGACTCACATCTCCGGTTCTGAGATTGGATCTGTAATGTGGTGAGGCCAACGGCTGCATCCGCTTCTCTTTATACGCCAGGACCTTAGAATGTGGTTGTGTTTAGACACAAGATCTTTAAAGACGCAGGGGAGATAAAATGTGGTTCTGAGTTCAACAGGATCGGCGTCCTTACAGGAAGAGGGGGCTGACATTGTGTTAGTCACTTGTCCGCTGCGGCTACAAAACCCAGGATAACAGCAACCCAGGAAGGAAGGCTGTGTTTGGGCTCTCAGTTTGAGGGTGCAGTCCACCGCGGTGGGACATCTCGGCGGTAGGGGCGCGAGGCATCTGGTCAGGCTGCATTTGCAGAGAGATGGGGCTGGGGATCTGCTGTTTCTCTCTTCACTCAGTCTGGGACCTCAGCCCGTGGTATGGCGCCGCCCACATCTGGGGCGGTTCTCCCATCCTCAGTTAAACCTCTCTGAAAACATCCTCACAGGTACACTCAGAGCTGTTCCTCTCTGAGTGAGCTGCCTGCTACACCCTGCCTTACGGATCTCCTTCCCGGATGCTGTGTGGTATCTGAGATAACGTTTCACTACTGCCATTCTTATGTGTAGATGCCGATCCACTGTAGGCACATGTGTGTGCACGGAGAAGAAGAGCGCTTCTTTCCTAAGCCTGGCGTCTCTTTCCTCTGGAGAGAGCTTTCTGCATGGTCCCCCGCCTTCCGCCACCCTCTTTTCTCTCATGGGGAAACCGAAGGGCCTGCCAGGTTGGTAGGCTTGAGCAAGGCCTTGGTCCAGTGTTTGGTTCTCGTGAGTCATTCTCGAAACACCAAATGGACGCCTGGGTGGATCCTTGTCTTTGCAGAGGGAAGTCTGCCCTCTCCGGAGCTTATGTCCTGGGTGAGGGACCTGGCTGTCTCTGGGATGTCCCCAGCAGAGCACGCCTGCGCTGTATTCATCTGCATTCTGTTGCTATAACAAAATACTCCAGGGTGGATACTTCTTCAAGAATAAAAGAAATTTGGAGGCCACACTGATGTCCCTGATCTGTGTTAGTGTCTCAGATCCATCCTGTCTGCTGCCACTGAAACCATGGCGGTGTCTGTGTTTCCTACCACACAGACTGCCACCCCGGACACACACACCATTGGAGGGCAGGAGGGCGGGAAGTGAGGTGATCGGGATGCATTGTATGACATTCTCAACAATCAATAAAAATATTATGTTAAAGAAGAAGAACAACAAAAAAGAATAAAAGAAATTTAAATGGCTTACACAGAAAGCCCAAAGTCGAGCTGGACCTCCTGACTCCACCCCAACATGGCTGATGGTAGCCTTGTGGAAGTACATTTAAGCAGGTAAGAGTGAATAGCACTGAGTGGTGGCACACGCCTCTAATCCCAGCACTCGGGAGGCAGAGGCAGGTGGATCTCTGTGAGTTTGAGGCCAGCCTGGTCTACAGAGTGAGTTCCAGGTCAGCAAGATTTACAACAGAGAAACCCTGTCTCAAAAAGGGAAGAAGGAGGAGGAGAGGAGGAGGAGGAGGAGGAGGAGGAGGAGGAGGAGGAGGAGGAGAGAGCTGCCACCCTAGTGTTAGGAGCACAGACTCAGGAGGATTCCTGGAACTTGACTGATATCCAGTCTAGTCAAAAAGATGAGCTCCAGGTTCAGGAAGAGATCCTGTCACAAAAAATAAGGTGGAGGGCTGGCAAGAAGGCTCACTGGGTCAGCGTGCTGCCTTGGTTAGCTGACAACTTAATTGCCAACAGAGTAGAGTCATCTTCGAGGAGAAGCCTGTACTGAGGAATTGTTAGAGTGTGGAGGATTATCTTGATTGTTAATTTGCTGGTCGGTGTGGGAGGGGTCAGCCTATGCTAGGCAACACTGTGGGTAGATGGGCTTGCACTGTATAACAAACAAAATGAAACACCCC
Organism: Cricetomys ansorgei; assembly: GCA_026225945.1. Taxonomy (NCBI): domain Eukaryota; kingdom Metazoa; phylum Chordata; class Mammalia; order Rodentia; family Nesomyidae; genus Cricetomys; species Cricetomys ansorgei. Next base: position 241,782 of record JAMJFZ010001825.1, on the reverse strand, counting down.
CACCCATAAAAAAAAACTAAATAAAGAAAATTAATGAAGCCCGAGCCAGGGAGCAGCCCCGCAGCTCCCCTCCGTGGTTTCAGCCTGAGGTCCCTGCCTTGACTTCCCTCAGGGATGGACTTGGCCTGGAAGTATAAGACAAATCAGCCATTCTCTCCTTGAGCTGCTTTGGTCATGTGCTTTATCAGAGCATCAGGAACCAGAACGCGTGCTCGCTGCCAAGCCTGGTAACCTGAGTGAATCCCTGGGACCCGCGTGGAGAGAAAGCCGAGCCCTACATGTGCCCGCAGACACTCACAAGCTTTGAAAATGATAGAGACTGAAGAAGACGCCCAATACAGACCTCTGGCCTCTGAATGTGCATGTATGGGCACGTGTGTAGATACGCACACGCACACACCACACACACACACACACACACACACACATATGTACATATACACACACACACACACACACACACACACACACACATACACACATACACACACACACACACACACACACACACATACGTACATATACACACACACACACACACACACACACACACCACACACACATGCACATATGTACATATACACACACACATACACACACATACACACATATACACACATATACACACACATACACACATATACACACACATACACACACATACACACACACATGCACATACATACATATACACACACATACACACACATATACACACACATACACACATATACACATACACACATACACACACACACACAAACATACACACACACAAACACACACACATACACACACACATACACCACATACACACATACATACCACACACACATACACACACACACACACACACACACACATAACACACACACACACACACACACACATATACACACATATACACACACACACCACACACACATACACACACACACACACACACACACACACACACACATACACACACACACATACACACACACACACACACACACACACACCAAAAAGCCAGGAGACCAGCAGGTGCAGTCTGAGGGGCAAAATAATCCTACCATGCTACTCTAATTCCATCGTCATTCTCTCTGTTGATATCCAGCTACCCTGCAGCTGTTGGTGCAGGTGCAGGTGCAACTGTTGTGCAGGTGCAGGTGCAACTGTTGGTGCAGGTGCAGGTGCAGGTGCAGGTGTTGGTGCAGGTGCTGGTGCAGGTGCAGGTGCAGGTGTTGTTGCAGGTGCAGGTACAGGTGTTGTTGCAGGTGCAGGTACAGGTGTTGGTGCAGGTTGCGGTATGGTGCAGGTGCAGGTGCAGGTATGATGCAGGTGCAGGTGAAGATGTTGGTGCAGGTGCAGGTGCAGGTGTTGGTGCAGGTGCAGGTTAGAGGGCAGCCTTGGGTGCCCTTCCTCAATTGCCCTTCACCTTGTCTTTGAGGCAGAGTCTCTCGCTGGCCTTCAGCTGATCAGCACTCTGCTGGCTGGTCAGAGCTCCAAGGACCGGCCTGTGTGCACCTCCCCAGTACTGGGACTACAAACACACACAACCACACTGGCGTTGTCCCCGGGTGCTGCTGGGGTTCAAGCTCCTTACTCGGGTTCTCATGTTTGTGCTGCAAGCTCCTTAGGACCGAGCCGTTGTCTCTGCCTCCAACTTGTCACTTGTTGGTGTGAGCTTCTTGGTGGCTCTGTTACATGTAACAAAAGGCCTCTTTCATACTGCAGCCACAGATTTATAGATGGGTTTGGGGAGGGTGGGTTATCTTTGCATGGCTGTCTCTCTCTTCCTTTTCTCTAGGCCAGCCCCGCCCCCCACTGTCTCTGTGGACGTCTTCAGGTCTTTTGTGGGTTTATTCTCGGTCTGTTGTGCCTCGTCTCCCTGTCATCCATGTATTTTTAAAGGGCCGTATTTTTACATTCTCGTTGCTGGGCTACAGGCGTACTTCTGAGTCTGAAGGGTTGGACCCTGTGTGGAGAAATTCTGTTGTTTATACTCTGAACTGCCCTCTGTGTCCCCGGGGCTTCTATGTTGCTGGTCAGACGGCTGTGCAGACACCCATGGCCCTTGTTTCTTCCTGTCAATCTGTAACGTTATTTATGTTGTCCTTGTGTGCCGGTTGGGACCTCCAGCGGGGTGCTGAACACAAATGCACGTCCTTGTTGCGTTCCTGATTTGGAAGTGACTGTTCCCTGCCCGTCTCCAGAGAACAGGACAAGCACCTGTGTCTTGACAAACGTACGTGATCACCGTGGCTTAGACGTTTGGTTCTGTGCTAGTGCCTGTGTCCGTGTAAGAGGCCAAGGGCAGAGGCGAACCTGCTGACGGGTGGCTAGTTCTTACATAGCCTGCTCTGGCCTACCTCGTCCGTGACGTATACTAAATTCTGGGATGTTTTTTCCCTTAAATCTAAAACACACAGCAGCCCACGGTTTGAAGAGAACAGCAAGAACTTTGTTTTATTGGGTGTGATAAAAGTTCCTTCCCTGAAAGACAGAATCAACCACAACCTGTTCCTTAGAAGATCTCAACCACAAACCAACGCTCCATTTCACCAACGTTAACCCCAGGGAACCAGTGAGTGTACTGGGCTTCCTTACAGAGCAGGGGTGAGGGGTGACTGGCAGGAGTGTGGGTGACCCCAAAGCAGCCACAATGGAAGGTCTTCACTTTCCTGGAGGATGGCTTTTCTATAGCACACACGAAGAGCCCCTCTTTAATTGGCCCATATACGCTGCCGCCTCTAGAGACTCACAGGCAACTAGGGCAGAACTACTTCAGAATTGTCTGGGAGAAGCCTCTCCCTCCCCTTCAGCCTCCTCTCCCCCTCCCCTTCAGCTTCCCCTCTCCCCCACTCCTTCAGCCTCCCTGCTCCCACTCCTTCTGCCTCTCTGTTGCTCCCACTCCTTCTGCCTCCTGGTCCCCCTCTGACTTCCCTTCCCTCTCTGCATCCCTGTCTGGAAGCCCCTTCCATCCCAACCTCCCCTGTAGCAGCCTCTTGGCTCAGGTTTTCTCCGCTGACTTTCGAAATTTTCTCCATTAGGCCAGAGCCCCTCTTTCTTGGGAGCTCAGGTGTGCCCTAACCCTAACCCTAACCCTAACCCTCGTCAGTAGGTTTTATTCACCAGCCTATCTGGAGTCTTAGGGTTATTCCAGCTTGCCTGAGTTGTGAGTCCTCCCGAGTGATCTTTCTAGACACATGTACTTTCCTACTTGAAACTGTTCCAGTCTCCCCTTGATGGTGGGAGCAAACCCTAAATCTTCACTCTGCCCCAGGTGACCCAAGGCCTGGTCTAGTCCCCAAGCCTGCACCATGCTCAAGCATCCCAGGGCACCGAGGTCACAGACATGGAGGCTTCACCTCTGTGCCCTCCACTCCTCTTTCTTCTCTCCCTGCACCCCCTCCCTGGCTTTTCCCTTGCCTTTGCTTTCCTTATTTCTCTTCCTGCTTACTTGTTCTTTCCCTGATAAACTTTCTCATCCCTCCGATTTATAGGAGCGTCATGTCCTAGACCACCACGCCTGTCCCGTGGCATAGGTCGGCCCCCCTTTACTCCTGTGTAGACTTTGCTCCCACCCTCTGTTTCCTCCATAGACACTGTTATAAACAGTAATTTAAAGAGGCAGTTGCCTAGTGTAAGAACTTCTGTCTGTATCCAACAATAGGGGTTTCAGATATGTTTATCCATTAGCCTATTAACCTAAAAAAGAGGGTGTGCCTGGCTTACCTCAGTGTCCCCAAGTCCAGGGCTGTGAGCAACATGAGTAGCTAATGTGTTTGTGAGCAAAACAGCAAGTAGAACAAAACACAAAGGGAATCTGTCCTTTTCTTAAATAAAAGGGTTTTCCTGGATCACAATCTATAATAGTTCACTCCAGCCACCCACGGCATCTCACAAACTGTCCACAGCATCCCACCCCAGACACTCAGTGTGAAAAGCTGCTCAAAGTTTTATTGAGATACAGTTCACATTCTATAAAGTACTTCATTTTAAGGTAGATTTTGGTATATTTAGTGATGTAAGAAATAAAATGTGGTAGTTTATTCTCAAGATAAGAATACCTGAATCTCCTCAGGTCCAACTGCAGATGGACAGAAAACACTGGCCCCCAAATGTAAAAATAGAGGGAAAGATGAGGCTCGAATAGTATGTAAGATTATACTGTCCTGGTCACTCAGCCCAAGAAGAAAGTCTGAAAAACATTTCTGTGCATTTAGTCAGGCTGACATCCAGCTTTCCAGAGTCCTAAAACAGACGCTTCAGTTCATTACTCTGACTCCCTGGTACTCTTATTATGAAATGAGGGTTGACGTTTCTTACAAGTGGTATCCAGTAACTCAGAGAATCATAAACTCCCACCCCTTCTTAATTCTGGAGTATTTTTATACCTCTCCCAAAGGGGCCACACACCTTCCTGCCTCCTTCCCTGGCAGGCACACTGTCTGCCTGTGGCGTGGCCACTTCTGGGTACTCCATACAAGCAGAACGAGTCGTGTGGATTTATGTGACCAAATTCTTCCCGCTTAGCGAAGTCGAGGTTGTCCCAGAATTTGATCCCTCTTTAAGTCATAACCAACTATGTTTATCCTGTGTGCTAGTTGTTCGACAGTGGCTGGGCCATTTGTTTCTGCTCTTGGTGAATCATGTGACACCAACATTGGAGAGCTGAGAATTTGGATTGGATCCACTGCTGTCCGTGTCTCCAGCTTCCCTTATAGCAGGTTGTATTTGAAAAAAAAAAAAAAAAATTCCAGAACTCCGTAGGAAATTCTCTGCTGGAATTAGCATCATGTGGCAGACCCTGTGTCAACAGCTGTCCATCAGGGGCACAGGAAAACATAAGCTCACAAAGTTGCTGCTTGATTGGATAACAGAACATTTATGTGTACATACCAAGAAACCCTCTGTGCTGCATAATCCACAGGGCCATGCTTTTCTCGGGTGCTTCTCTCAAATCCAGGAATCTTTGGTTGAATTTCTCATGGGATTAGCACGAAGCTTGGCTGCTCTGGGGCCGGGGTTATGGGATGTCAGCAGATAATGTGTACATGGGTAAGGCTAGCAGTAGGCAGAATTCTAAGCTGACCGCTGATGTGAACTCTGCTGCAAAGGACCTTGTCAGACACAGTGACACTCCTCGTCAGCTGGCTGTCGACACGCGGAGGTCTCACATGGCCACTGGCGTCCTTAAACTCAGAAGAGTAAGATAGAGAGATCTGAAATGTGGGAGCGACTTGACTTACCATTGCTGGGTGTGGGGGGGAGGGGCTCGTGAAAGCCCTGGAAGATTCCCAAGGAGCCCCTCTTGGCAGCCAGCAGGAGAACTTAGTTTAGTTAACAACGGAGGGATCTGGGACTCAGAACAATACCCTGAGCTCCAGACAGGAGCTCAGTCAACACCTTATCTCAGCAGAGGATCCTGAGCCACAGCCGGGATTTCTGCGCCTTGGAGCCCTGGGTCAGCGAGTGTCTCGTAATCTCTGGCATTTGAACAGTGGTTCCCAGCCGGGGCGCTGTCTGGGGGAGGAGGGCCAGATGGTGGCCTGTTGGAGGAAGCACATTGCGGGTGGGTAAAATTAACAGGCACTTCCATCTCCCTCTCTTCGCTTTGCTTTTGAAGTTGTGAGCGCTCAGCTTCCGGTTCCTGCCTCCTCGCCACGATGCGCACTTATTCCCTGGAACCGTAAACCCGAGTAAACTCTTCCCTGTTCCTGTGTCTTATCACAACGACAGGAAGTAACCGACACAGCGAGTGGGAGTTGTCGCATGCCGCCCAGCCGATGCGAGCTGCTCTGTGCACTTTCCCGTAAAGCACAGTCCACGCCTCGCACGCCTGCGCTTCTAATAAAGCCCACAGTGATGAGACATAGCATGCGCGGAGTACCACCTGACTCCACGTGTGGGCACGCTGCCTGGGAGTGTGTGAGCGTGTGTGTCTGCACAGCTGCGATTCACAAGGTCTCCCCTGACACCTGAGGCCTTCAGTTGTCTCAGAGCTGGGTGGGGGTGAAGCTGTCTTGCGGGGGAGTGGGGGGGAGCTGGGTGGTGCAGCAAGGAGACAGATCCGTGGGGTGCAGGCTGGCTATCTCTGTGGTGGGCAAGATGATCTCACCCACAAGCCTCCTGAAATAATAGCAGTAAGTAGTTGACGGGAGCCGGTGATGGATTTGTGGGGTTTCTCTCCAGCTGTGTTTCGCGAGGCTGTCGTCGGCGCCACACTAGGAAATCGCGTGGTGTATGACTTTTGCCTGTTCCATCGCAGAGAAGGAGCCTTGCTCACTACAAGACAAAGACTTAATTAGGGGCTTGCAGTTAGATATTAAACCACCAGAAAATTCAGTATTAATAATGAGGTTTACTAATAAAAAGGAATCCAGAAAAGAGGGAAGGAAATGTTTATATGATAAACACCCCCCCACACACACACAAAGATGGGTGCTCTCCAAGAAGCATAGACGCCGCTGTCCCTGGTGCTGAGAGGAATCCCGATTGTCCTTGGGTAGACCCTTTGCAACCTCAAAGCAGCTGTCACTTCGAGGAAGCCTGGGTTTTTGTTCCCACGGTCCCTGCCCAGGTGCTCTGTTTCTTGCTCCCCACAAAGGCAGAGGCAGTTCTACACATGCAATGTACATTGATGTGATCTCTCTACTCCCCACCCCCACCCCACCACTGTCCCTCCTGTCATTGGAGGCAGGGGAATACCACACAGTGGAAACTGGCATTGGGGTGGGATGGCGATGTCGCCGGTCACCCCTCAGGCCTGCTGAAAGGCAAGGGTGTCCTGGGAGTCCTGGAACACAGACCTTCCCCGAGGCGGTGCCGGACAAACTGAGACGCATGGCTACCCTGTAGAACGCCAGGAGACTTGGGATAAAAAGTCAGCTCTGGCCTGTTGCCGCTGAAGTGATTCTCGACGGAGGCGACGTCTCGTTCGGGCCAACCCTCTCCATGCAATGTGAAGATGTTAACTGCTGATGGCTTGCTCTGTGTGACGTCAGAGAAGTTCTTTGTCCCCGCAGGGGTAGAAACAGTTTCCCCACAAAGTGCACTCAAGACTTGCTGTGAGCCGCTGGATGCCCACTTACGGTCACGCTCTAGATCAGAGGCATCTGGCAAGCTACTTGCCCATGGACTAAACCCATTCATCGTCTGGCCACACTGCCCGCTTTTGTAAATGTGTTTTATTTGGACCCGTCTTCGTTTCGTTCCTCGTTGTGGTAAAAAATCCTGACAGAAGCAACTTAAAGGGGAAGGGTTTGCCTTGGCTCACAGCTCGAGGACAGTCTGTCACAGTGGAGAGAGTCGGGAGGGGGTGGAGGAGTGGAGAATGAGCAGAGCTCCCGTATGTCGGGAAGGCTCCTTGACTTGAAAAAGAAAAAAAGAAAAACAAAAAAAGTATGGCAGAAACCAAGTGAGGAATGAGGCAGGACATGGAGGTGAGCTGGTTAGGTTCAGTCTAGCATTTTAAACTACCGCAAACACACAAGATATAATCCAAACACCTGGCTAAGGGCTCACCCCTAAGGGCTCACCTCTAGGAAGGTAGGTCAATCTTAAGCTGTGCTAAAGAGACAGAGACAGGGGTGGGGGTAGGGATAACTACCCCTCGACGGGACAGAGAACGTTTCTTCCCAGACTCGCCCCCAACACACACACACTTAGTGCTGTCTGTTACAGAGCTACGACCATGCAGCTTCAGAAGTCAGCCTGCTGCTCTGAATCACTCAGAGAAGTATAAAATTCCCTTTCCTTCCGAAGTCTCTATTCTAAGCTGGCTTCCCCATCCACGAGGCTGCCTGCCTTCAGACACCGACCTCCATGGCATCCAAACAGGGACTCCTTTTCCTGTCTCTTCCCTCTTCCTCCTCCAGGCAGCCTCTGAGATTTACTGTTTGCCAACTTAGGGTTTTTCTTTTAAAACGTAATAAAACTATCCTCAAGATTCCCTTTGAGTCCCTTCTTAAATTCTTTTATCAATGAGACCAAGAGCTCAGAGATGAGACCCCAATTTCCCCAGTAACTTGTGGCCACTCTGCCAGCCAGGACCCCTCAGAATTTCTGGTAACAGTGACAAGTGGCATAGTTAAGCCCGCTACCCCAGAGCCCTGGAACACAGCACTGCATGGCCCCAGGGGAGATGCTCTCGGGCTTTGAAGAGTTCAACCCAAATGGGAACCCACAGGCAGCACTCAGAGCCTGGCGCCTCTGAACCCTCCGCTAAAAGGCAAATTTTCTGAAATGCTTTGTTCAGGTAGTGGGTTTGCGTTTACTAATGGCTGAATTTCCCTGTGGGAGACAAGGCTAATTGTGAAGTGGCTTTGGAGTTAAATGTGCGGTTATTCTCAAAGAAGAGACAAGATCTGCATTTGAATCGTAGAGGGCACGGTGGCTGGGCACATGGAGAGGGCTGGAGTGAAGCCTTGCTGCTGCTCAGAAGCATCTCCAGTAATTTCCCAGCCCTGGCAATCTCGTCATGCCTGGGCTGAGGGTTGGGGAGAACCATCTCCAGCAAACTCTCACTCGCTGACTGGTCTAAAGAGAATTCTCAATTCAGAAATAGAAAAAGAGGGGGGGAAAAAAAGGAAAGAAGGAAAGAAAGAGCAAAATTAAACTGCGTTGTGATACCCGTGTGAGCCCTTCCTGAAGGGTGCCAAGTCTTTTTAGGTAGAAAATCAATTTATAAAGAAAAAGGTCCAACCACAAGAACTCGCTGGCTCCATTCACGCTCTGTACCATTTGCATAGGAAGCAAGCTGGCAACAATGCCTTAGAAAAATGCAGGTTAACAAAGGATTTGCACACGTTTGCAGCTTCCCTTTCCCGAGACACCTAAATGAATCCTTTGATTAAGCTTCGTCAATATAGCTTTTAATTTATTGAGTATTTTCCCTTCACTAAATATTATCAAGGTAAGCACATCTGAGCCTTGGAATGAAATAGCAGTCGGTGAGGACATTTGAACCAGCTGCCTTCACCTTGGGCTTGAAAGCCATTTTATAGTAAAGACAAACTAGGTTCATTCCTGTTTATGATTAAATCTCTGTTTCTCAGACTGGGCTGTGTCTCACCTGTAACCTTAAGGACAGATGTTTCTGTATTGCCTGATCCAGGAATGGCAATTACATTTTTGTTTCAGAAAGTTTTTTTTTTTTAAATGATTTCCTTTTAGGTCATTAAGATCAGCTTGAAACTCTACCTTTGTTGCAAAAAAGTCATGACTTCCTGTTGTTCTGACCACCTGTTGTTTTGACCAGGTTGTTACCGTAGCCCTGCCTATTTGCCTGCCAGTTCCCTCATTTGGAAACACCGCTACTCTTGAGCTATAAAAACCTTATCTTCCCCACATCCAACGCTGACCTCTTGAACCCTTCTTTTAGGGAGAGGCAGCCCGTGTACGGGAATGAAAAGGCTTGCTTTAATTAGCTGCTTCTTTAATCAATCTAGGCATGATGATTTGGGTTGGTGCTCTTTCTCCTCTCATCTTTGGGATTAGCAAATGTGTCTGTGAGGCAAAAGGACACTTGAAATAGGCACATGAAGATGCTTTCAAACTGCACCGCCACATTCGACCTCTTGACTGGGCGGGGTGAGCCGGCTGTGCACTAGCCGTGGACTGCTAAGCCTGGCTTTGATTCCTCTTCCTGGGAACAGGTCCTTCACCCAGTCACTCCTCGTCTCAGTCTCCTCCTTTGTAAAACTGGGCAAATCAAACCTAGCACACAAGCTGCCACTGGGACTGAGTGGGAAGAGCTGCATCGAGGGCCAAACAAAAACTTCTACAGCGTTCCCACATGCGGGTGTGGAGGTCAGAGGTCGGCGTAAGGTGTCTCCCTCAGTTGCTTTATACCTTATTTGTGGAGGCAGGGCCTCTCACTGAGCCAGGAGCTCACCCATTTGAATAGGTCATCTGGTCAGCGAGCCCTAATAATTCTCCTGTCTCTGAGTCCCCATGTTGGGGCTGTGGACCTGTCTTCATGCATACTTTATTTTTGTGGGTGCCAGGGATCCAGACTCGGGTCATCGTGCTTGGGCAGAAAGCTCTTCATTGACTGAGCCATCTCCCCAGTCCTAAGCCCTCATCTCTATCCTACTGAACTGCCCCCAGCCCTATGGTGGAGCAGACATGAGGAAGAGGTTGTGAATACGGACTCTGGTAGCCCCAAAGCTCAGCACACAAGTTCAGTGGCTTTACAGCATGTACGTGTCAGGGGAGGTAACGCCCGGGGGCTGACTCTCTGTAATCACTCCCCCAACATGGGTGCACCCTAGTGTCTGATAGCCAACATCTTCTACCACTTTTCCTGACCCACCTCCTAAAGTGTGGATGTGTGTCTCCCCTAAACTAACAGGTCAAGATCCCCATCCCCGAGGGCACGGTGTTGGAAGGAGGTGGTTAGGGCATGCGGGGGAGCCCGCAGAGCAGGCCGAGCGTCTCTCCGCTGTTAGCTTGAGCAGATGTTTCAGTTACCGTGGAAGCACACTCCAGGGTGTGTCTCTGAGGGTGTTTACAGAAAGGTGTAGTTGAAGGCGGAGACCTATTCCGAACGTGGGCAGCACAATCCCACGGGCCGGGGTCCTGGACTGAATAAAAGAGGGAAGGTGAGCCGGTCATCAGCATCCATGGCGGCTGCTCTCTGACCGCAGATCCGGTGTGAGCAGCAGCCTCGGCTTCTGCTGCCGTGCGTTCAGGAGCCAAGCGCACCCATCCTTTTGTAACCTCTTTTGACATTTTTTTTTTTTTCACAGCAACCAGAAAAGTAACTAATGTAATTCCCTTTCCGAGAGGCTTCAGAGATCTCCTGACCCTTCTTGCTTGTCAGGACAGAGAGGATGGCGTCAGTGAAGAAGCTGTCAGTACTGGGACCTGTACCTGAGGGCTTTCACAGATCTCTACTGCCTGAGAAGACTTACATCCACTCCTCTCCTCCACTGCCCAGGCCAGGCGTGGCCCTCCCTCTGCCAGTCCCCCGGAGTCAGGTCATTCAACAGCAGGCCTTGCTGATCCGTTCCCAAACATCTGACCCAAGCCTCCTTGTGTGCCCTCTGCCCCATCGTTGCTCAGGAGCCCACAACTGACACAGCTTCCTGCTCCCCTCACCCCAATCTCAGCCCCCTGTGGGCTTGTCTCCCAGCCAGGCAGGTGAACCCTTCTCTTCTGTCTCTGTACATGAATCATAAACCTGACCTGGAACTTGCCCTGCCTTGTTTGGAAGTTTATTTTTAGTTATGTTCAAAATTGTTTTATGCACTGTTGCCTGAGGGTCTGTCCTAGGTCTTGGCGTTCTGCATTGTCTGCAGGTCTTGGGTTTCTGTATGGGTTGTTTAATTGTTTATGATCTGCACATGCTGTCAGTAGAACACCTAAGGCGTTTTGAAACAGTAGAACACCTGAGCTCAGACGCTCGAGGTTCCACTGTCTATTGAGTTTGGTGCTGGCCAGGACGGTGGTTCCCTCTGTGGAGGTCCGTCAGAGTTTGTGTGTATGAGAATGCCTCCTTGTCCCTCTTGGTGAGCCACAGCAGCGTACAACTATGCTGCCTCTCTCTTGCCCTTGACTCTCAAGCTGGGCACATTCTTTTGGCCCCCTTCGGAGTGTAGAGTTGGGGGGACAAGGGTTGCCTGGGGTACCCTTTCTACCTTTTCAGGTGTAGGTTACATGGCGGACGTGGATAAGGAGGACTCTGCTCCTCCTTCAAGTGGTATCTCAGAAGGGACACCTCGGGAGACTTGCTAGACTCTCCAGTTGCTATAACCCTGGCATTGCTCAAGGCTTCCCAGGAAGTGGTGTCTCTCAGCCCCATCACAAAGTTCATTTGCTTTAGTCCCAGGTAAGTCTCCCCTCTGAGGCCGAGATTCTGGCTCAGCAGAGCTTTCAGTAATGACTAGATGGGAATACAAAGCCTATTATTTCTGTCTACAGAGAACCCACACCTACCTCTACTGGTGTCCCAGCCAGGACTGGGGAAGGACTGCCTGGAACCTGGGACACAGCTGTCCATGGTGAGCCTGGCTCCTGCAATTTGGCTTCCTATGTCACCAGCAGCCTTCATGACTGCCCAGATGTCCTTGCCTCCTGAGTGCCGAGATTAAAAGTGTGAGCCACAATGGTATATTAAAGACTGAGCCAAGTAATTGCAGGTCCTGCAAGGGTCTGTGTCCTCTGGGAACAGGTATGTCCTGGCTCCCCTTCCCACTCACAGTGGGGAGGGCATCTTCTTGGTCTGTCCCATTGACTGTCTGCATCAAATGATGTTTAAATAAAGGGACTTTCACCTCAAAGGGTGCTTGAGATCACTGGCTTATTCTTGGTTCTCCCTGACAAAGACCCCTGAACACAAGAACTTACCCAGAGTCATCCGATTGTACGGTGTCAGGCAGGTCTGACTCTGATCATGGACAGACACAGCCATTGGCTTTTTTCTAGGTTAACCCATTTGGAACCTGCTCTGAGGGCTTTGTCGGTGCCCTTCCCATGACTAAGACCTGCTGAAGTCTGCCTTTAACCCTTGGCAACAGGACCAAGGATGTTTACCCCACAGCCATAGGACCAGGGATGCTTGACCCATGACGACAAAACCAAGGATGCTCGATCACTGGTGTCACACCTCTGCTCATCAATCGACCCATCAGTTACACACCTGCACTAGAGTGTAGGTGTCAAAAAGGGTCTTGGCTTATATCGTTCGCCACTGAGTAACTACCGTTCTGGAGAGTCCTGGGAGGCAGGGTGGTTCTTTACTATGGTGGTTGGGACTTGCAGGACTTTCTGCTGGATGTGTTTTGCTGGAGCAATGATGGAGCTTTGTTTTGATACGGTGAAGAAGGCAGTATTAGAACTCACACGGTGTAAATAAGGGAACAAAGGCAAGGAAGTTCCCCAAGGTCCTAGCACCCCTGCCGCCCCGCCCCCTGTGCATGACTGAGAGGAGACCCGGATCTTTCTGTCTCAGAGCCTGCCTTCTCCCTGACAGTTGTCGTTCCCCACAAAGACAGAGATTACAGTTTCACGCACTGTTTTGAAGTCTGCGTTTGGTTCAGCACGTCTCTTGTGAATATTTTTCCATATATTTGAATGTCCTTCGACGACACAATTTTTAGAGCCACAGAGTGTTCTGTTGTGTGGATACGGTACAGTGTGCTTTTCTGAGCCTCCAGCCTCCGACGCCGAGGTGGTTTCCAATTTTTCAATGGTTATAAATATCACTGTGGTAATCATCCAGGGGATAAATCTTTCTGTTTCTCCATTGTTATTTCCTCAGTGGGGGGAAAAATAATCTCAAGAGTGAAATTTCCGGGTAAAGTAGCATTTTAAAACCATACATGTAGTTACAGGTCTTACTGTAATTTCTTGTGATCCAAACTGATTTGAAAACCTAGGAGAATTAGTATACCAAAATAGAATTTACTAGGCCGGAGGCACCGTGAGTGGGATTTCTGTTGGCCTGAGCGCACAGACTGCTTCACCCAGTAAAATACACCAGAAACTCGGGACCAGGAGTCTTGATAAAGGGCCGGCTACTGCTACGGCCTGCAGTTTGCTGAGACACACGGCCAGCTGAACGGTGGTGACGGCGATGGTGGCACCGGAGACCGTCACGGCAGCACGCAGACGTGCTGGCGACAGTGGCGAGCCCGCTACGGTGGCTTCGAACACTGCCGGCCTACACCCTCAGGGCTATGTGTGTACTTCGCACCTGGTCCTCTGAGAAGACAGATGGACCCAGGACCAGTGCCTGTGATTCATCCTTCCTGGGTCAGTTTCTCCAGAAGGATTCTCCTTTCGCTAGGTGCTTAGCTGTCTGGGTAGAGATTCCATTCCCAGAGTGCTTTGCTGCTAGATGTGACTCTGGACTAAGCAGTCACTTCAAAAAGGGAGGTAAACTTCAAAAAGGAATGTAAACTGAGGCAGGCATCTTCTCTGGCCTCTCTGCTCATTTTTCTCCCTTCCACCACGTGGATTGTGATGTAAGCCCAGCCAGCTGACTTCTGCCATATAGGAACTAGTATAAACTAGAGGGGGTCCTGGGGTGAGGCCAGCTGCAGTCAGAGGCCCTCTCCTTACACAGTCGATCCCATTTCAGAGAGGACGTGATGGGCTTGGAGGAGACCCCAGGACTAAGATACTAGGGTGAGACTGAACACAGATAACCCTGGGGAGCCTCTCGGTGCCTCTAGTGCCCCCTGTCCCCCACTGAGGACCCCTTGAGCCACCTCAGGAAGAAAGTAACGAAAGGCCAAGTTCACTCTACCCCCTTGGAAGTTATTCTGGCACACGGATGATCTTCCTCGGGGCAGGAAGCAGGGACAGATTGGCTGACGGGAAGCAGAAAGGGCACAGATGCGAAGCCTGCGCTTGAGTTCTGTCTTCTACCACCCACTTGGGGACACTGTCTGGTCCTCGGAGCACCCCCCTCCCGCTTCCCTTCTTCTTAAAATGTTGCATTTTTTTACTTTTAATTATATGTGTGCATGTGTCTTTGTGTTGCTATGCAACATGAGTTGGGTGCCCGCGGAAGCGAGAGCTGTCGGGGTCTTCTGCAGTTGGGGATCACAAGTTGCCAGCTATTCAGGTGGGCACCAGGAACCGAACTCCGACCCTCTGCAAGAGGAGTGCACGTTCTAAAGCACTGAGCCGCTGCCTAGCCTCTACTTTCTGATTCTTTCCAAGGCCAAGACGGTGCCTGAGCTTCGGAACTCCGCATAAGAAGATGGCGCGGCTGAAGGGCCCGTCGCCGAGTCTGACGCGGACATGCTTTCACACAGACGCTTTTCTCGTCCCGAGGACAGCTGTCCCTCCGTAACTCTGAGGATTCGGTTTTGGGATCCCTGCAGATTCCCAAACCTCTGGCTGCTCGAGTCTCTTAGGTAAAGCGGCACAGTGTTTGTGTAGAGCAGACAAGAGTGTCTTTGCAAAGGCTTTAAGTCAGCTCTGGGTTATTGATGGCCTCAGTACAAGAAAGCATTGCGTGAGTAGCCGTCACGCTGCACTGTTCAGGGGCTGACAAGTCTGGACGCATTCGGACGCAGTCTTCAACTTGCAAAGACGTGTTTATTTTAATTTCATGCGTACGAGTGATTTGCCTGCACGGATGTCTGGGTATCGCTCGCGTGCCTGGTGCAAGGCCAGCAGAGTCAGGTCCCCTGGAACTGGAGTAACGGACAGTAGGTGCCGGGAACACAGACCCAGGTCCTCTGCAGGAGCTGCCAGTGCTTTCAAGTGCTAAGCCATCGCTCCGGTTCCCTTGTTTAGCTTTTTTTGAAGGTCTCACTATGTAGCCCAGGTTGTCCTCAAACTTTCTGCAGTCACCCTGCCTCAGCCTTTCTAGTGCTGAGATTAAAGGCTTGTGCCTGGCTTCATGCGATCTTATGTGTTGGTGTGTGCACATGTATGCGTGCAGGTGTGTATACACAGGAGGAGGTGCACACGGAGGCCGGAGTCAATGTCAGGTGTTTTCATTCCCCAACCCCTTCTGCGTTTGTTTTTCTGAGATAGTGTGTCTGCTGAAATAGGGGCTTTCATCGGCTGGACTGGCAACCAGTGATCCCAAGATCCTCTTGTCTCCGTCTCACTAGTGCCGGGTTACAGGCACACGTCACTACGTCCAGCCTTTGATGTGAATTCTGGGGATTGAACTCAGGTCCTCACGCCTGTGCGGGAAGCACTGACTGACCGAGTCGTCACTCACCCACATCCCACCTGTGACTTTTTAAACACACTCTTGTCCTGAAATCGGCTGAATCCTCAGCTGCAGGACCAATGGGTGTAGAGGGCCAAACACTGTTTTCTCCTAACCAGATGTTCACCCTTTACCCAGATGTGCCCCTCACAACTGGCCAGCTGCTCTTCCTGTACCTACCAAGGGCAACTGTGGAAGCCGGCCCTGAGCCCAGCCTGGCCAGCATGGGCGGGCGGGGAGCTTGCCTTTTGCTGGTGTATGAGGCCCTGAGCTGGTGCAGGAGACCATGCTGTAGCCAACAGCACAAAGCACAACCTGGGGGACACAGCCCCTTCCAGACTACAGCTAGGGCTAGCTGTGGAGAGCAGAGCTCAGGGTCCAGAGTGCTGCCTCATCTGCCTGTGCCTTCACCCCAGAGATTCAGCTGTCTTTGCGTTGTCACCCAGAGCTCCTAGCCACCCACGGACCTGGGGTGGAGCCAGCCAATCGGGGCACAGTCAAAGCCCCTCCAGCCTGTTCACGCCAGGATCATATGTGAGGTCTGAGACCCTAAGCATATTTTGGGGAAACAAGTAGCAGAGAACTGGAGAGGGAGTTGCAGGGAGAGGGGCATTCTCTTACCCTGACATTTCTACTATTAAGTACAGAACAGAAAAGTTCAACAGGGTGCTGCTAACAGTACAAGTGGGGACAGCGACAGGACAAGTCCGTGACTGCGGAGGTGGCTGGACAGCAGGGGTCGGTCTCTAGTCTGGAGAGCTGGCGGTCTTGTCTCAGCATCTGGGAGCAGGAAGGGCACTGTAAGCTTGGGGACAGGGTGCAGGGGACAGACCGGCAGAGCCTCCCAGGACACGTAGGAGGTAGGAGGAGAATCAGACATAACAGGTGCCAGGCTTGCTCCTGGGAAGACGGAATGTTCTGGAGGGCAGGGAACAGATGCCGGGGCATCTTGTGCTGTGAGCCAGCCTGGCGAGTCAGGGGCCTCGGGAGGAAGGAAGAGAGGGGATGGCGGAGGCTTGCAACAGCCTGGCCAGGGGCAGGGGTCAGGTCCAGGCTCCGCAGAAAAGTCCCCTGATTTCTGGAGAAAAGCAAATGTTGCTAAGTGGATGGAGAATATTGTCATCTGGGAAATGAGGAAGCTTTCAAAAGCAGTCATTTCCCCCTGAGAAATGAGAGGGCTTGAGGATGAATGCAGCCCAGATCTGGGCAGCAAGGGTGGCCAGGGGAGGGAAGGAGCCTGGGCTGCAGAGGAAGGGGCTGCAAGGAGACTGGACACCTATGAATTTAACTTCCATCCTTTCCCAGCATCCTCATCTGAACAGTGTGATAATAAACACCTCTGGCTGCTTTGAGACTAAGCGTTGACACTCTGCTTCCATGGTCTGGGTCTTCTATCAATCGTGAGTGCTGTTCTCTCGGCCCTGGCACCCCAGGCCTGGGGGTTTCTTGCCTGTGGTTCCTGCAGCGGAGACATTTCATTGGCCTCCTCTCTCCTCCTACAGTCTTCCGTGTGTGATGTCCTCTGATGGCTGGGCTGCCACTGTCTTAAGTTCAAGTGCAAAAATACAGATGGACCATAAGCTTGGGCTCAACACGGTCCCTTCCATGAGGAATGGCCCTGCAACTCGAAGTCCCATCTTGGAAGCCCCTTTCCCAGAATGCCTGCCCTGGGTTGCCCGTCCTCAGAACTCTGTAGCTCCCACAGTCCACTTCCTCTTCCTTCCTGACACATGTTAAGCCTAGCACAGAGTCCACTTTTCTATCCTGCTACTGTCTGTCCTCCTGACAGGATGTCAGCTCTAGGTAGCTAAGGACTTTCATCTCCTGCCCCATCCCCTGCCCAGGACTTAGAAAGATGCACAGCACACATGAAATGCTTAGAACATCACCTAGGAGTGTCACCAGGTGTCTTAGTTAGGGCTGTTTCTATTGCTGTGATGAAACACCATGGCCAAAAGCAAGTTGGGGAGGGAAAGGTCTATTTGGCTTACTCCTCCACATCATAGTCCATCACTGAAGGAAGTCAGGACAGGAACTCAAACAGGGCAGGAACCTGGAGGCAGGAGCTGAAGCAGAAGCCATGGAGGGGTGCTGCTCACTGGCTTGCTCCTCATGGCTTGCTCAGCCTGCTTTCTTATAGAACCCAGGACCACCAGCCCAAGGATGGCACCGCCCACAAGGGGTTGGGTCTTCCCCATTAATCAATAATTAGGAAAATGATCTGCAGGCTTGCCTATAGCCTGGCCTTGTGGAGGTATTTTCTTAATTAAGGTTCTCTCCTCTCAGATGACTAGCTTGGGCCAAGTTGACATAAAACCATTCAGCACACTGGGTAAATGAACCACACTCCGGGGCAGGCCCCATGCCCAGGCCAACACAAAACAAATTCAGTGGTGGTTTTGTGGACTTTCTGTTTCTCTTTGCTTTGTTTTTTTTTTTTTTTTTTTTTTTGCCTGTTTGTTTTGATTTTCTTTTTGTGGTTTTTTGGGTTTTTTATTTTATTTTTTTGAACGAAAGAGAAAGAACAGAGAGTCACGTGGGTAGGGAGGTGTTACAGGAAGGAAAAACATCATCAGAATATATTGTACGAAAAAATATTTAAACAAAATATATCACCTGGGGAAGGTGGGCGTCTGGGACCCGAGTCCCCACACAAGCTCTCCTCTCCCCATGCCAGGGCAAGGCCTTCAGCACTTAGCAGGGCAGTGGTGAGGAGGGGGCCTCTCCTCCTCCATGGAGAGGGCCCACACCCTCCCATCCATAATGCCATCCTGTGGCATGCTGGGAAGGTGGAGAAACCAGAGTCAGCCATGCTTAAGGAAGGGTTCCTAGAGACACCCTAGCTCCCTATTAGCACCACCGCTCTTACGAAGAGCTCTCGTGAGGGACCTCGGGTGTCCTTTCCTGAATCTGTACTGTGAGGAGGGGCCTGCCTGGCGACAGCACCCTGGCTGAAGTGTGAGGAAGCCCCCTGTCAACAGCCCATCCTACCCTCTGGCCAGTGCCCTGTGGTGACTCACTTGCCCACAACCACAGCCGGTAATTGTTGAGGCCTTCTGTGAGAGGGCTCCAAGGGGTGGGGCCGTCCTGCAGAAGTGGATATTCTGGACTGGGACAGGAGGCTGGCTGATTACAGGGTGGGGACCTTTGCAGGAGACAGACATTCCAGAGACAGGTAGGGTCGCCAAGGAACCTCCCAGGGCGAAGTCTGTGACTAGTCAAAAACTGGTCAGAGCAGGAAAACCTAAAGTTCAAAGAAGGGTCAGGAGAGGAAGCACAGGGTGGTAGCCAGGAAGGCTTGCTGGGTCTGAGGAGGAGGGGGCACCCCATATTCGGTTCACCCTAATCTCCGTCTACATCGGCTGCAGCCTACACTAGCTCACCCGACTGCTAGGCTGGGGTGGGCAGGAGAGGCTCTCAGTTCCAGCACAGCACATGATGCCCTGGTGTGGCCTAAGATTCAGCTCAAAGGCCTAAAGGCCTCACTGGGAATGTGCCAAAGCAAGCTCCTGGCCCACACGGCTCCCTGCTGTCCCCATCAGCCCAACCACCGCACCTACCTGGGGTCCTCCTCTCCTCATCAGCCCCAGGAGATCACTCAGCCAATCGCATCACCCACAGGACCAGGTCCCTATTCTCTTGTGCCTGACAGACTTGCCTCTCACAGCCTGCCGTCCGCTTTGCATCTAAGTGCACCCTTGCCTGGCTCCGTGTTGGCCTGCGTGACTCAGAAACTGTTGGTCTTGCGGCCCAGCATTTCGGGTCCTTATTTCCTGTCACTGGCTCTGGCAAAGGACTGTTTGTTGAAGGAATTAGGGAGCCAATGATTTGTGGGGAAGGAATTGTCTGGCCTCAAACTGATTTTACCTCCCCTACTGGTCTCTAGGGCAATAGGGGAGTTACTGGGGAAAATAAATTAACACCAGGAAAGGCCAGAGGGGTTCACTCCAACTTACTGTTGTGTTACAGACTCAGGAATTGAAGGTATTTACTATGTCCTGAGTCCAGCAGCCTGGACTGACGAACAGGAGACGGTGAAGGGGAATTGCCACGAGAGTGGGAGATGACTCTTCAATTGTTATGGGGTATTCACCAGGGAAGACTGCTCAGACATAGACTTAAGCCAATAGAAAGTCTTTGTCTGCCACTACACTGGGTGTTGGGATCCCAGTGTAGCCCCCAGCCTTTCTCAGGATGAGCTTTTAACCACAAAAACCATATTCTGGGTCGACATACTTCAGTTCCCAAGAACAGTTAGCTAGAAGTGGAACCACAGAAGTCAAAAAGCAAGGTCAGTATATTTTGAGACTTTCCCTGAACTCAAAGCCTGCGTGCCTCAGCAGCCCAAATCCAGCACCTCACCCCGGGAGGTTCCACTGGTTTTTAGTCCACGGCGGAAGCTTCGTCATGACGGTTCTAGTATCACTGAACGGATCCGCAGCAGCGGTGACAGGGTGAATCAGCTTGGAGAGAGTGCCAGCCAGAGGCCATGCCATTCAAAGATACATTTTAAAGGTTTATTTGTTGTATGCGTATGATCTATTTGCTTGCACGTATGTACGTGTACCACATCTCCCAGAACTGGAGTTACAGATGGTTGTGACTCGCCGTGTAGGTATTGGGAACCAAACCTGGATCCTCCTGAAGAGCAGCCAGTGCTTAACCATTGAGCCATCTCCCCAGCCCTGTACTGTACCCCTTTTAACTGGGCTACCAGAAAATACCACTCACATTCATGGTGAGTCTTCCCACATCAGTTAAAGCAATCAGAGCAGTTCCTCAGCTGAGGCTCCCCACGCAGGTGACTCTAATTCAAGCTCCCATTAAATTGACAGCAGGTACCCTCCCAGGAGGAATGAGGATGCTTGTCAACACTACCTGAACTTGTGCATAGGTGTGGTGCTCCAGAGGCACTATGTCACAAGGTGGAAGCCACCAGATGTCCATTAAGACGGGTTGACGGTAGCCATGCCCTGGCTACTGTTTTCCCTTACAGCGAATGAAATGGGGCTGGAGAGATGACTCAGCCACTAAAGGCCAGGCTCACAAGCAAAATGTCAAAATAAATGACAGGCTGAGTTGTACTTCAAGAGACGGTGACCCTTGGGAGAACCTCGTGTTCAGTAAGAGCAGTCGGATCTAGCACAACGCATGGTTGCTTTCAAATGAGATGTCCTAAGTCGGCAAGTGTACTCAGGTAGAAATGGACTGGCAGCCCCCGGGGTGCGGGGCTGGGGAGTCACAGCTGGGTGATGCCTTGGGGGAAGTGTCGGCAATACTGAGGTTTTTGGCAGAGGCTGAGACACTTCCTGGCACTACAGCCACTTCGTATGGGTGAGTCTGAGTTCCAGAGGGAATGCTCTGAGGTTGCAGGAAAAAGAAGTCTGTGGCTAAAACACCATACTGCAGCTGCAGTGTCCTGACCTTCTGAGTTCTCTCGCCCCTCCTGTGAACATGCCCTGCGTTGCTTTGTTTGTGCCAGAGCAGAGCTGGTGGCTCTGACTAACCACCTTGCGGGCTTAAGAGAGGCAAGTAGGTAGCATGGCCAGGTGCCCTGCTGTGGCTGGCCAGAGGCAGTAAGGAGAGGGACGTAGCACTCTCATAGCTGAGTAGAAGCAAAGGAAGATGGCCCTGTGCACCTGCACCGCCACCCTAGAGCAGGGTCCTCTGTGCCGGTTCTTATCTTAGGAGCCCTGGGTTCCTCCCTGGGAGTCTCTGGTCCTGTTCTTCCCAGACCTGTCCCTTACTTTGAGAGGATATGTAAGCAGGGAGGGCTTGGTTCAGCCTGTGGAGACTAGATGACCCAAGCAGGGGTTACTTGGCAGCTTCTGAAACAGGTGTGAAGCTCTGAAGCCATGGTGATGTTTGTCCTCCTGACCCTGAGCTGGTTGGCTGATGCACCTGCAGCTGGCTTTCTGTCTCAGTGTCTGCAGCTCTTTGGATATTGATGGTCCTGGACAGTGGCCAAGACTTGGTCAGGAGGAATGAGGCATGACGCTGGAAGCCAGGGCTGTGCTAAGATTCGAAATGGTGGTCCTACTTCAGAAAGGGTATAGTCCTCAAGACATGAGAAGCAGAGTCCTAGAACCTTAGTACGACTGTACTTCACAGGCAAGGGCTTCAAGTTGTTTGTAAGAATGGAGTCCTGAGGATGGACCAAAATCCAATGAAACTGTGTCCCCAGAGGAAGAAGAAAGAGGGACACCGGAAGATGACCATGCGAGGGTGCCAGAGAGACATCTCCATCTGCCAGCCAAGGATAGGCCTTAGGAGGAACCTGTCCTCCCCTGACCCCACGCCAAGCTGGCAAAGAGAGCTTTCCTCTACTCTTCAGCCAGTGACAGAACCATTTACGTCAGTCAGACATTGCCAGCTCCATGAGTCTTCAGAATATCTCCACCCCACCAGCACAGACCCATAGAATATCTGTTAGTAGAGGATATCCCTTTCATCAGCTGTCAGCACAGACCCATAGAATATCAATGTTAGTAGAGGATATCCCCTGTAAGGGGCCCCTGACTTCTGGCAAATGTCTCTGTTATTCTCCTGGGGAGGGCATAACAAGAGTACCATGAGCTAGGTGGCATAAGCAACAGGTAACCATTCTCTCCCCATCTGGAGCCCAGAACCCCACAGGTATCAGTGGGGCTACCTCTCTCTAAACAGGAATGTACTTCCTTGTATCGTCTGGCTCCAGGTGACTCTGGCTGTCCCTGTCAGTCCTTGGCGTGTGATAATATTGATCCCCTGTCTTCCTTTGTGCCAGTCAGCTTTTCTTCTCTATGACAAAACACCTGAGATATCCAACTTACATGGATGATGTGGTGGTTTGTGTGAGAATGGTCCCCATAGACTTACATATCTGAATGCTTTAGTCACCAAGGAGTGGAACTGCTTGGGAAGGATTAGGAGGCGTGGCCTTGTTGGAGGAGGTGTGTCTCTCTGGGGTGACCTTTGAGATTTCAAAAGCCCATGCCAGGCTCAATGTCTTTCCCTCTCTCTGCCTGTGAATCAGAATGTAAAGCTCTCAGCAACAGCTAAAGCTCTCAGCTACCCTTCTTCTGTCTACTTTCTGCCATGATAATAATGAGTCCCTAAAACTGTAAGTAAGCCCCCCATTAAATGTTTTCTTTTATAAGAGTTGCCTGTTCAAGGTGTCTCTTCACAGGAATAGACAATAACTAAGCTGTAAGAACAGATTTATTTTGGCTCATGGTCTCAGAGGGTTCAGTCCGTGATTGCTGGCCCCATTGCTTTGGGCCTGTGGTGAGGCTGAAGATCCTGGCAGAGAGCTGCTCACCTCATGGAATCCAGGAAAGAGAGACACGGCCTGGGGTAGGGGAGAGGCTAGAGACCTAGGAAACTCTACCAAGGCATACCCCCAACATTTGCTTCCTCCAGATAGGCTCAGCTCATCAAGATTGCTCTCCACACACACCCAGGAGGACCATCAGCTGGGGACCAAGACTTCAAATGTGAGTGCTAGGTAACATTTAAGATCCAACCAATGAACTTCCTCCTTCTTCACTTCTGCTCATGGCCTCTCCTCTTCTTGGGGACTCTTGAGGACTCTGCCATTATTCTGGGAGTGGCCCCAACCCAGGAGAACCTCATCTTCACCTCACCACCTCCACAAAGGCCCTACTTCTACATGAAGACACAGTCACAGGAATTAGGGCTGAGTGAGTCTCTCAGGCGACACTGCCCAGCCCCCCTCAGCAGCCAGGTGACCTCACCAGTCCCCAGAGCAGGGATCTGCCTAGCTCAGCAGCTGTGTTCATCCTGAGTCAGGTCGCTCACTGGAAGTTTGGGGTGTCAGAGGACTGGGGGGATGGGGGTGGGTGGGAATCAGTCCATCACCTGTGCTTCAGACCCAGGGCTTGTCTGGGTTTAAATGAACAGTTCCAATTCCGCCAACAGGCGTTGGTGGTACAGCGGTGAGGATGGCTGCTCTCCAGTTCTGCTAAGGGAATTTGGTATGTAGAAGGCTTCCTTAGGGACAGGGCTTTAATGAGTACATCAGCAAGACGCATACCAAGTGCATGAATTATGAGTGTGCACGGGCGGCTCTGAAACTTTGGGAATAAGTCATTCTCTGCAAGCCTTGCACACCTGTTCCCAGCACTCCTTGGCTTGGGAGGACTCTCTCTGGACACTATGCAGAGTAGGCTTAGACTGGGCCCAAGTAGGTAAAACACAAAGTCACCATCATTGGAGCAAAAAGTCAGAAGCCCTAATGTGTGTCTTCAGATAACACACGCAGACATTTTTGTGTGACCTTTGCCTGTACCCTAATCTCCAACACCATGAGGCATATGGAATACATAGACTGCCTTAGGGTGGTGCTGCTTTCTGGAACCCAAGAGGTGGGGATCAGCCCTGGCACACCACACCCTCTACACCCTAAACAGGGCTCTGTTCCAGGTCTGGTGTGAAGGGAGGTCGCTCTTTGCATTCATAATTTGCAGCAGAGCTGGTGATTCATAATTCAGATGCTGCTGCCCTAAATAACAAGCCTGTTTGGTCTTCGTGAAGATGGGCGGTCTGGGCTCTTTCAAGAAAGCCCATAAAGGCTCATTTTCTTTCCCATCCCACTGAGTTCTGTTCTCCTG
>JAMJFZ010001825.1:200000-212500 GCA_026225945.1 Cricetomys ansorgei | reverse complement strand
ACAAATGCATGTGGGGTGTCTCCCGCTCCCTCCTGGATCTGTCCCTCATCGCTGTTGGTTGCTCCTACACTCCCATTCACCTCAAGGGAGGATGCTACAGGATGGGACACAGGCTCAGGCATCGTGGAACTGGGGACCATTCACTTTCATCTTTCAGAGAGGAGACCCGGGACCAGGTGGATGGAAGTCAGCGGGCAGGGCCAGAATGGCATGGTGGGTCTAGTGTGGAGTACAGAGAATTCATGATGCTCTCTAGCGATGCTGAGATGGGTTCCCAGTGGGACAAAGAGTGACGTGAGATTTGGGGATAGTATGGAGTTGGGGCCCCACAATAGCCAGGTGATGGCTCCCCTGGTACCTGCTTTCTGGGGTCACATGGCTGGGAGAGAAATTGCTAAACCCTGTTTCTAGTGCAGAAACTAGGCTACTTTCAATGTGAGAGACTCCAGTGAGGTGATGAAGGCGGGCAGCTTCCCGAGGGTCCCTGAAGGATGTGCCAGAACGCCATGGAGGGGTGCTGGCACCTGTCTCCACCTGCCAAGTCCCTTCCAGGCTAATTTCTTCAGAGAGTGGCTGAATTTTCAGTAGGGTGTGTGCCTGGGAGCCAGGGTCTATCTCAGCAGGATGACAACAGCTGCATTTAGAATCCTGTGTGTCGCAGTCCCGGGTGTGGGTGAGGCTCTGTGTCGCAGTCCCGGGTGTGGGTGAGGCTCTGTGTCGCAGTCCCGGGTGTGGGTGAGGCTCTGGCTGCACTGAGAACTCTGCTCGGCTCAGCTTGCCCCTCTGTTCTCCATAGTCCCTTCCCTTGTGAGGCACCGCATCAACTGGTTCTGCAGAGAATCTTACCTTCTCATTTTTACCTCCAGGAAGCAACACGGAAATTATTCCCAAACCACTGGTTGAAAAGTGGTTATAAATAACTAATTCATCTTCTCTGCGCCTCAACTTCCTTGTCAGTAAAAAATACAGGAGGAGGTCTTCCTCTCAGCCCTGCTGGGAGAATGGGGGGGCAGGGACCACCGGAGGAGGCAGCGGCATGGCCAGCTGTTCTACCCAGTGCCATTGCCTGGCACCATGGACTAGACATCCATCAGTAATATGGATGCTGGGGTTCTATGGGACCCCCCCAACACACAAAAGCTGCTCTTGCCTGGAATGACACTCAGTGGTATACCCTCTGCTCTCATCATGACTCCCTCCCCCAATATCTCACGCTGTGGCCTCAATTTCTCCATCTGTCATGGTACCCACCTTATAAAGAGGCAGAGAAGATGCGATGAGTGTCTTGCGTGAGAAGTTCCAGCCTGTACCTCTTCTCTGGTGAAGCTGACCATCTTGTAAGTGGAGGCTTACAATTTGTCTGTTGCACAGACTTACAAGCGAGGAACAGTCATAGATTGTTCTGCTCTGCTGAGCGCGCTGTGGTTCCCACACACAAGTCCTACTGTGGGTCTAGTTCTATTGACTCTTTGATATCTTGACAATGCATTATTTGAATCTTGTTTTTGTTGAGTGTCCTTTTTTTTAAATGAAATGTCAAGTTACATGTAGAGCATTAGCAGAATCTGAAGCAAGTATTTATTATGCTTAAAAGTCGTAGCACTGGGAGCTGGAAAGATGACCCCATGGTTAATATCACCAGGTTGAGCCCAGGCAGCCTGCACAGAGAGCCACGCTGCTTCTCTCTACAGAGCCAACCCAAGGGGCCGAACCACCTGAAAGCCAGTAACAGTTGACTGGCTATCCAGAAGACAGGAGCCCCCCAGGCAAGAGGCATGTTACCACAGAACCCTGAGCACTCATGACTTAATGGAAGTTTGGGCCGATGTGCAGGCATACGCAGACACCAGCCTGACTCCACCAAACCCGGCTGGAGTCCTATTGGTTGCTTTTGTGTGACACTGGCCAAGTCATTAACCTTTTAAAGCTCTCATCACCTCGCCAATGAGATGGTAAAAATGTCAATGCCCCATCCCTTGAGAGGGTTGACTGAAAACAACTAGATAGACAAGGACCCAGTGGCAAGGGGGGCTCTTCCTGGTGTAACTGCAGTATGTATGTGCGTGTGTGCACGTGTGTGTGTGTGTGTGTGTGTGTGCCACACACAATTGGATGATACCATTCTGGCTCAAAGATAAACACTACTAACCTTGATGGCCCCCATCTGTCACAGCCCACGCTAACGCTCACTGTTTGCTGGGAGCTGTGCTTTTCCCTATCTGCAGTTCCCATCGTCTTCACAGTACAATGGGGTCTGGTCATCAGGTAACCTTTCTTTCTGTACATCACCCTAATTGTCATATCCCACAATTCATTGCTGTTGTCATGTCTTACCATGTGTAATTGATAGTGTGAACTTGATCTTGGGTAGACATGTGAAGGGAGATCACGGTGCATGCTGGGTTGTCATTCTTGGTACCATCCGATCACTGCGAGGTGAACTTAACCCTGTGAATACTGGGGGACAACCTTGGCTCCTAATGAATGCGTCACCAGAGCCCCAGGAGACACTGTGGGATAGCAGTAAGAGGTGGAAACGCCCCCCGTCCCCGAAAAGCACCTCTCCAAACAGCAAACTGTACTCGTTGCTTTTCTTGTTGCTTTGACAAAAACAACTTAAAGCAGAAGGGTTTATTTTGATTCACAGTCCCAGGGTATGGTCCACCATGGCGGGGAAGGGATGGTGTCCACAGTGAGGGAGCAGGGAGGGATGATTGACGGCTCTCAGCTTGCTTTGGTTTTACGCAGCCAACATTTAGGATGGATCTTCCCGCTTTAGTTAACCCCAGTGCAGATAACACCTCACAGACGTGCCCAGAGATTTGTCGCTGTGTTGATTCTAAATCCCATCAAATTGACAATCAAATGCCCACACCCTGAGCCTCTGACTCCTTTCTGATGCACTTTGCGCAGTCCATCATTGGCTGCTGTGGGCTCCCTTGTTTGTTGATGTGCGGCCTCCAGAGTTCACAATGAGCAGAAGATGACCCCCACCTCCTCTATCACTGAGCTCCAGGGCACTGTGCCCTGCTCTGGGAATGCTCCTCCGGTCTCATTTGGACGAAGAGTGACGCATTTGCCCACCCAGCCCAGGATGGCTGGGGTGTGTGCTGATGGGAGCTGAACCCTCTGACTTACTTCCAGTGGCTCTGATTGGCTGGGCAGGAGGACTGCAGCTTCAGTGCTCCAGCCACTTCCTCCTCTGTGGGGACACCAGAAGCAAGCTCCACATGAAGCTGAGCAAGGTAATTCTCGAAGGAGCATGCATTAAAAACGACAACAAAGCCACAGGGAGCAAGGCAGACAGAGCAACCTCAGGGGGCCTGCAGCGTATGCCACCTGCCAGCTGGGAGCTAGCATGACTCAGTTCACCATGAGCCGCGCTGCTAGGAGCAGAGGCCTCCCAGTGCTACAGACAGTGGACAGCACCGGAGAGTTCTGCGGCTGTAGCCAGGACATCCCCTACAGCTTGTGCTCCCCAGAAAGGCTGCCTGAGCTAGAACCAAGCTTGCCAAGTGGTCCCTAGGAGGACGTGACATATGGTCAAGACATTAACTCCCATTGACTCTGAGTGTCATGTGACTTTGAAGGTTCCATTGGCTGCCAGAGGAGTCATGTGACTGAGAGAGCATTTCCATTGGCTCCCAGAAATGTCATATGACTAAGACCACAGACATCATTGGTCCCTGAAAGTGCCCTGTGATTGAGAACACAGAATCGGTTGGGTTGTGGAGATCTTGGAAGGGCTGCAGTCCATACCCACTGAGGGGTAGAAGTGGGGCTGTCTCTTATGAACCCCAGGATAGCAGAGGATATGTTTTTGCTTGAACCAAATTCCAAGGTGTCCCCTTCAGGAGATACTGGGGGAGCAGGATATATCACCTGTCAGCCGGTGAAGTGACTCAGCAAAGGGAAGGAGCAGTTTCCGTATTTGCATACCTGATGCTAATGGGAACCATACAGAAGCACCTTTGAAACATTCACCAACAAAAGGAGCTAAATATACCCATCTGATTTCACTTCGAAATAAAATGTCAAAAGAAAGAGAGCGAGCGAGTTCTGATATTATTACTTTGAACTTTCCCTGGTTGCACTCCCTGGAAGCGTGACATTTACGGGGAAAGACACAGGGCTGGGGGTTGGTGCTCTGGCAAACGGTTAATCTTCAGCTCCTGGACTTCGCTTTAATTCTCTTTCCCGCCCTACCACCACTGGAGTCCAGGTTACAACTCTGGTCCTCTTGCTTCAGAATCAACCACGCAGGTGCTCCAGACAGACAGGGGGCCACATTCTCAGTTCTAGCTTTGCACTTGACCGTGGAGAGAGGCTCCAAGGAAGTCTGTCTCTGGCAGACAGCGTCCACAGGGCCTCCAGGTCACATGGCCATGGCCCTGGCTTTGCACCACTGTTGCTGCTGTTACAGCTGTGTCTGTCCTCAGGGCCTCTCATAGGCTTGTTTCTCACTGAACACAGAACACAGTGCCCACATGGCAGAGTGCCTGCTTCCCTACAGGCAACACTCCCCAAAGTGAGTTTCCCCAGAGGCCCAGGCAGCAGCTGTGAGGCTCAGAATAATAAGACTTGGAAAGCTCAGAATGTCACGTCTGCGATCCACCTGTCCAGTGGGCCCCTAGGGCCTACAAGTGGTCCAAGGACAGGAAACCAGGCTCCATCTCTCCATGGGAGGAGCAAAGAGCCTGGCCATTTTCAGCCTGCTGCCAGAGAACATTCCACCTGTTGAATCACGTACTGCCGCAGGTGCCCTGGGGGTTGTCTCCTCAGCCCCATGCAGGTAGCTTCTCTCTGTCTCTCTCTCTGTGTCTCTCTCTCTTTCTCTCTGTGTCTGTCTGTCTGTCTGTGTCTGTCTGTCTGTATCTGTGTCTCTGTCTGTGTCTCTCTGTGTCTGTCTGTCTGTCTGTGTCTGTGTCTGTCTGTCTGTGTCTGTCTGTCTCTGTTTGTGTCTGTCTGCCTGTCTTTGTCCGTCTGTCTGTCTGTGTCTGTGTCTGTCTGTGTCTGCATCTGTCTATCTGCCTGTGTCTGTCTGTCTGTCTTCCTGTCTCTGTTTGTGTCTGTCTGTCTGTCTCTGTTTGTGTCTGTCTGTCTGTCTGTCTGTATCTGTCTGTCTGTCTGTCTGTGTCTGTCTGTGTCTGTCTGTCTGTCTCTCTCTCTGTGTTCAGGTACAAGTGCACGTGTGTACGTGAAGAGCCAGAGGACAGCCTCGAGTGTCCTTTCTCAAGAATCTAATCTTCTATCCTTTGTTTTTGTTCATTTGTTTTGTAGACAAAGACTCTCAGTGAGCCTGGAATCCACCAAGGTGGCTCAGCTGGCTGTCAGTGAGCCCTAGGGATCCATCCTACTCCCCTCCTCTGGCACTGGATTCTGGGACTCAGACTCAGGCTCCAGTGCTGTGAGGTAAGCGCTTTGCTGACAGTTGGTCCCCCAAGCGTGTCATAGAGCTTTATCATGGCTCTCAGCATTCACGTCTGCAGCAGGATTTTGCTTTGGGGTGCTTTGAGAGTGCTACAGTTGATCAGCTCCAATATCCCCTCTGCAGCAATGTGTCAGGCTTTGTCAGAGCCCCAGGTGCTCCTCCACCATTACTGACCTCACTGTGCGTAAGCCCAAGAGAGTCAGCATGTCGCCACCTCTCCAAAGACTGAGAGCACAGGCTGGCATGGGGCTGTGTACAGTTAGCCTGGAGGCCCGCTGCCTGCCATCCAGCATCAGGGACCTCACCGCAGTCCCGAGTGCCCTGCTCTACCCTGGGGAGAGTCAGAGGAGACTGGGCATGCAAAGGTGCTATCTGAGGGACTGAGGAGGGAGGGTACCCCATGTCTGCCCAGCCACATGGTCAGGGACCCCTAAGCCTCTCTTGCTCTCTCTCTCCCTCCCTCTCTCTCTCTGCCAAAAATTATGAGTTCTGGGAGGTCCTCATGTTGACAAAGCAAGCGGTTTACCAATGGAGTCATGTCCCTGGCTCCATCCTCATTTGTTCTGAGACCTGGTCAGTCCCTTTGCTCATTACCCAAGATGCACAGCAGTGGCACCAGTAGCCATGTGGATGCAGGATGCTGGCTTAGGGCTCAGGACATTCTTCTCCTTCCACTCCAGAACCTGGAAGAAGCCTCTCTTCCGGCTCCAGCTGGCTCCTCTTCCTCGAGTTCAGCTGACACCATTTGATCTAGGTATGTGAATCCCGCTCAGCAGACTCATCTCTCGTGTTTAATTTTCGTGTTAACACAACAAGGTGATAGAACCATGCAAGAGAGGCCAGGGACTGCATTGATCATTCTGAAGTGGCAGTTACAGTTTCAAAGGCTTTGCTGCAGGAGCCAGCTCCAAAGCGAATCCTCGGGCCACGGCTTTCTCCGAGGAGACTGGAGAGCTTTCAGCTTGACTTTGTTGTAAAATCCCAGTTATTGGCAGTTAGCAGCCTCTGCTTAAAAGGTAGGATTGACTTGTGAGTAAAACGCAGGCATGGGCAACTGGATGTTTTAAAATAAACATATCAGCCTAGCCCGACCTTACCCGCAGGTGAACAAAAGTCATACATTCAGTGGAAGCTGGACACCAAACATCTTGGTATCTGTGGAATCCTCCAGAACAAACCAGCTTGTTACTGAGAGTCCACAAAAGGGGCAATTGATTGACACTGCTTCCTGAGCTTTACAGTGGAGGTTCATGGGATGTCCCTGCTCGCAGAACAGGACTCTCCAAGTTTCTGAGTCTCCCCTGAGCTGGCCATGGGACTGGAGGAGTTGCCTGCTGGTTTGGAAGTGACTTTGGTCTCCCACAAGCCTCCGAGGGTTCTGTCAGTCAGTTCTATGTAACTATTCAACTCACTGCAATGGAGATTCAAATCCAAGATCAGGCTGCAGGGGCATGGCTGCCACTTCTGATGAGGACCCCATGAAGAGTGTCACAAGAGTAAGAGTGTAGGGGCCCCAGAGACTGTACCCAAGGAGGAGGCCAGGAGCATGGGGAAGGGGAGGTGCACCCCAGGAAGTCAGGAGCGTAGGGGCCCCAGACACTGTACCCAAGGAGGAGGCCAGGAGCATGGGGAAGGGGAGGTGCACCCCAGGAAGTCAGGAGCGTAGGGGCCCCAGACACTGTACCCAAGGAGGAGGCCAGGAGCATGGGGAAGAGGAGGTGCACCCCAGGAAGTCAGGAGTGTAGGGGCCCCAGAGACTGTACCCAAGGAGGAGGCCAGGAGCATGGGGAAGAGGAGGTGCACCCAGGAAGTCAGGAGCGTAGGGGCCCCAGACACTGTACCCAAGGAGGAGGCCAGGAGCATGGGGAAGAGGAGGTGCACCCCAGGAAGTCAGGAGTGTAGGGGCCCCAGAGACTGTACCCAAGGAGGAGGCCAGGAGCATGGGGAAGAGGAGGTGCACCCCAGGAAGTCAGGAGCGTAGGGGCCCCAGAGACTGTACCCAAGGAGGAGGCCAGGAGCATGGGGAAGAGGAGGTGCACCCCAGGAAGTCAGGAGCGTAGGGGCCCCAGACACTGTACCCAAGGAGGAGGCCAGACAGTGAGAGAAAAAGATTTACACCCTGGGCAGGAGGTCTGAAGTATTGGGACAAGAAAAATCCATACCCAACACAGGAGGCCAGGGAGCCTTTTGGGTGGTGCTCACTGACACAAAGTCCTTCTGCTGATAGAACCCACGGCTGATATAAGGCTTCTCATGGGCCATGTATCCTCAAGGGGTCACCCCCCAACACTGCCACGTTGAGCCCCTAACACATGAACCTTTGGGAACATGCTCAGACCACATGTAACCCACAGCAGGGGTGTCCACCCAGATGGAAGGATGACCTCAAGGTCTGAGGCCTGATTTACATCCAGTTTGTTTTATGGCTTTTGCATAGAGGCCAGCCTCGGTCTCCCAGGGGGAAATAATGCTGGGCTAGAGTCTGTTCTTCCAGAATCTCCACACAAGGCAATACCAGCTAAGCAGGGTCTGGAAGCGTGGAGCCATCAAGCTCCAGGCTCGATAGAGAGAAGCCAAGTAGACCCTGAGAGCTGTCCTCAGGTAGGGCTGGCTGTGGGCGAGGCCCTCCCCATCCCAAGGACAGAGCACAAGAGGCTTTGCCTTCCTTTCTCCTTCTCAGAAACCACTTTGCAAAGTCCCCTGAGAAACATCAGCTGAAGAAGGCAGGTCCAGGAATGTTCTGGAGTGGGAGAGGGGTTGTTATGGCAACAGATTGCTCTGAAGCTCTAAAGAGGCTCAGCCCCAGCTGAACAAGAGAGGTTCAGGGGACACAGAGGGTAATACTTCAGAAAGAGCTGGTACAGACACAAACTCACATGCATGCTTGGCTGGAATGTCTGAGGGGTGGAGAGGGAGAGGACGGCTATTTATAGCAGCACCTTGAAGGCTGCTGTTGAGGGGTCTTGGCTAGAGACTCACGCAGCAAGCCTCCCGCTACCCTGCCCACCCCGTCCTGGCCACCACCATGCTGCTCAGCTCTCCTTGCCTCCTGGCCTCTCGTGTGCGTGTCTCCTCTGCTCTGCCCTTCCCTGCCTCCCATCGCCCTTCCTCCTGCTGGGCTGCAGGGTGAGGTGTGGGGTGCACACAGGCAGGATGCACATCAGTCAGAGCTTTCCTAGAGGTGAGAAGGGAGCAGGAAAAGCCTCTTCCATACCCCCTACTCTCACAGAGCTACCAGGGAACACCAAAGGACTGCACATCGCAGCATAGTTCATGTGCAGAGTGGGCTTCGCTACTTGGGTGACAGGTCTCTGAAGCCCAACGATGGGTGTGGAATTTGCACACTCCTGTGAGTGTGCTAACTGATATTGATCTGCATACCTGAGAGCCACTCATAGCCATCATTAGGATAAAGACCCCAGGCTGTGGTGGAGCAGGGCCTGGGCTTCCTTCTACCCTACCTCTCCATCCTCATGCTTTCCCTGACAAAAGCATCAGTCTCGGGACTGATGTGAGCCCTGGCCTTGACCTTACAGTGCTAAAGACTTCAATGGAGAGACTCATTAGTCCTTAGCAACACCCACAATTTGGTATCAGTGCCCCCACCCTGGCTGTGTGCATGGGTCCCCTCGGTTGGGTAGGGGACCTCCACCAGCCTCAGGCCATTGGCCAGACTTCAGGTCTGAGACTCAACCTTTTCACCTGTATCCCAACCACCGGGTCAATCCTGACAGATCCCAACACAGGGCTGCAGGTGTGTTCCCACAGTCCCAGGCTGTGGAGACAGGCTCAGCAAGTGTTCTGTCTCTGCCTGTATAGACCTGGCCATCTGAGGCAGACAGGCTGTGTGGCTTCCTGTGTCTATTGTAAGGAACAGATACAGAGTGAGTGGTTTCAAACATAAATTGTTACTGTCTCACAGAATCAGGCGCCAAGTCCAAACTATGACATTGGCAGGGCCGCTCTTCCTCTACAGACTTGAGCGAAGATCTTCCAGGGTCACCCCCAGTGTTCCTCAGCTCTTCCACCTACAGAACATGTCTTGGGCAGACGTATCACCACGTAGCGGCGTCTCTAACATCCGGGAGTCTTTGTTGAAACTTAGGTTTCACAGCTTTGTACAGTGACCTCTCAAGGCTTCCTTGAAGGAATAGAAACCCAGCACACACTGCCTGGTTTTAGTAGCTTTCTTTAACCTTGGAACAAACCCCTGCGACCTTGTAACTCCTGGTCATACAGGCTGCTCAGGCTTGCTTTGTATTGCTGCGATGAGCTCTTGGACCAAAGCAATTTGGGGGTAGGAAAGGGTTTATCTGGGTTACTTATCATGGTTTACCATGAAGGGAAGTCAGGGCACGAACCTGGAGGCAGTACCAGAAGCAGCGGCCATGGGTGACACTGTTAACTGGCTGTGTGGGAGGCTTGTTTAACTAAACTAGGCTTTTATACAACCCAGTACCGCCTGTCCAGGGGCGGCACCGCCCACAGTGAGCTAGACCCTCCCACATCCATCTGGGACCATAATGACAGAGTCCTCACCCGGCGTGGACACTGGCCTGCGGTCACCATCCTCAACGGTCCAGGCTCAGCTGCTGCCACTGAGCCTTAGCTTTCAGGAAGCTGGATCAGCAATGGCCACACCACGGCCACACCACCCGAAGACCTTTTCCCTTTATCTCCCCATAAAGATCCTTTCATGCTCATCCATCAAAAGAAAAACAGCAGCAAGCTAGAAAAATCCAATAACCAGAGCATAGCAGGCTGCAAATGAGTTCTGTCCACTTCCCTTCTCGAGCACAGGCAGCATAATGAAGCTATTCCCTGGGAACGGGGCTTCAGATGGGGACCTGACAGAGAGAGGCTGCCGGATGCCGCGCGAGACAGGCTCCTAAGCCTCCCGGCTCTGTGTTCTCGGAGGAGCTCAGCATGGGTGGGCTCGCTTTGGGCAACTCAGCCCCACATCCCTGACCGGAGGCTACAGGCACACTCCTAGACCTCTGTCACCTGGCACTGGGGACCGACAGATGCTAGAGGAGGGGACCGTGGTGCTTAGCACTGGCTCAGGGCCTGGGACATGGAGAAGGACACGTCAGCAGGGGCTGAGGACAGCTGGGCTGAGGGTGGCTGTCTTGAATGCTCATCCCAGCCAATTCACCAGTGCCCATGTCCTTGACATGGGGAACAGCGTTCTGGACCCAGACCAGCAGGATTCTAGGAGGAGAGCTGAAATGTCCCTAGTGTAAGATGGCCAGTGGTATCTGTGTAAAGCAGGCCCTCAGGGACAGTAGGATGAGTGTCCTTCCCTGGGTCAGGCATCGCACTATATCACGGATTGGCTTATGACCTCCTGGCGATTTCAAAGGAGGGGCTTGTCGTGTGAGTGGCCTGCTGTTGTGATTTTAAACCCTATGGCCTTCAACCTAATAACATCTCCATTTCCTTCCCCATGACCCCAATCCCATGTATCCCTCCAACTTTATTTCACTGCATCTAATATCCCTGCCATGTTATAACAATGTAGACCCTGCATCGTGAATTTAGAGTATGTCAAGGCTGGTACACCAGCTCCATGTTGCAGTGTGACTTTTCCTGGGGAGTCTGTTCACCTCAGAGAGGTACTAGCCACAGAGCAAATTATCCCATCCAAATCTAGCTTAGTGAACCAGTGAGCTTATTGGGGTTACTTATAGGAGTGCAAGTAAGGGGTTACTGAGAAGAGGATGGATGAGTCAAAGGTGGGCTGCACCAATGAAAAACCCACCCCACAGTGGGGGACGAGTCACAAAATCTGTATACCTAAAGCTACTAGAGAACTTACAGGCAAATGGACAGGGCAGAGAGTCTCCTCTCCCTATCATTTACTGCTGCTTCTATAACCCTGGGGAGGCAGCTTGTGAATCCTGTAAGTTTCAGGAACTCTCTGAGACTTGCACATTTCTTTACTTTCTGGGACTGAAGGAGATTCTCTCCAGGAAGAAGTGATCCTATCCATGTTCACTCACATGTGAGACAGACAAGTGTAGCACTGGATAGGCTTACCTTCGAAGGATTTTATTATTATTTTTTCAAATGCTAACTGGACCTGTCTCCCGGTATCACACAGCTCTCACTCCTGAGCTCAAGCCCTCAGGACCTTGTCTCTCTGTTACTGTGTATTCTCTGTATCACACTCTTTATAAAAGAATTTGACTTCCCATCACTTTAAGACCCCCTGTTTAGGGACCACCATCTACCCTACACCAGCTTCCAGGACTGGCTGATTTCAGTGGGACGCACTGCTCTATAAGGTGTCTGCTGTCTCTGCTAGCTGTCCTTACCCTGTGGTGACCCTCTCTTCATCCAGTCACTGGACATGGTCAGATTCTATTGCAATAGTGTTGAATTAAAGCCTTTCCTCACATAAATCCAGATTTGATGAGCCCAAATCAAAAGCTGTGCAGGTGATCTGCTGGGGATGAAAGTAAGAGGCATGCAGGGACCCCAGACCCTGTTCTGTCACTGTGTAACGAAACATCTGACAAAAAAATAACTTGAGGAAGGAACGGTTTATTTCAGCTCAGTTTGAAAGTACAGTCTGTCATAGAGACAGGGGCCTGAGGCTGCAGGTCACACTGCACCTGCAGTCAGGAGGCAGAGAGATGATTGCTAGTGTTCATCTGTGCTCTCCTTGTGTTCAGTTCAGGATCCCAGCCTGGAGTGGTGCTGTCCACCTTTAGGGTGGGTCTCTTCTCAATTAAACCATTCTGGAAATGCGCTCCTACACACACACACACACACACACACACACACACACACACACACTCACCCCTCTTCACACTGGGTGATTTGAAATCTTGTCAGGTTGACAATGAAGATTCACCATCACAAGAAAGGATAAGATGTTTTCAGGAGCTCCAGCTCACAGACTCTGAGGCAAAGATTGCCTGGAGTCTGGTAACATCTCTTAAGTCACTCAGACATTGGCTGGTAGCTGGCGTCAGCTCATCTGGAGAAACTTAGACACCAGTGCCTCAGCGTGGAAGGATCCCAGCTGGCTAGCCAGAGGGCGGGTGCATGCATCCTCCATGAG
>JAMJFZ010001825.1:175000-195000 GCA_026225945.1 Cricetomys ansorgei | reverse complement strand
CCTCAGGCTCCTCTCTCAGCAGCGCAGCCTGCGCTCCGGTTTGCTAGGCTAGGCTAGCTTCCTAGGAAACAGTGGTCATTACGAGGCTTTGCTTCTCTGTCTGTTCCAGGAGAACATCAGAAACAGAGTGGGGAGCTGGAAAACCTAACCCGACAAAGTCCACCCACCAGCCTCCTACCATGTCTCTGGCCACCCACAGGCGGCTGCGCCTCCACCGCAGCCCCGGGTTCCTGCCTCTGTTTGTTGCTTCCTCAGCTCTCCTAACACTAGTCCTGCCTGCTCCCCTCTGTCTTCCACAAGAAAGCTCAACCTAGTCATAATCCCAATATGAACATGAGAGGGTTCATAGGTCATATTCATTCTCCATCTAAACTCAGAGAAAACTCTCAGATCAACAAAGGGCCAGCAGGTGGATAATACATCAGATCACCACACGCACTCGCACACATGCACACATGCACACACATTTACACACACACACACATACACACATACATTCACACATACACACACACACACAAACACACATGCACACAACACACACACATTCACACACGCACACACGCACACACGCACACACGCACACACACACACACATACACACACACGCACACACACATACATTCACACACCACACATACACACCACACACACACACACACACCACACATACACACACACACACACACCACACACATACACACACACACACATACACACACACCACACACATTCACACATACACACACACAACACACACACATTCACATACACACACGCACACAACACACACACCACACACATACACACACACACCACACACATACACACACACACGCACATGCACACACACACCACACACATACACACACACACGCACATGCACACACACACATGCACACACACATGCACACACGCACACACACGCACACACGCATACACGCACACTGGAGACAAATGGCTTAGATAAAGGACAGCAGTGAGGTCCGACAGGTGCACCCTAGAGGAGACTAGTGTCTTCATTCCATGGCAGGGTGGCCCAGACATCCAAAGGCCCCACACTTGGGTCAGAGTCTCCCCTGTCCAGATACGCCGCAGAAGCAATCTCGGATGTGTGAGTGTCGGGGGCCAGGAGGTTTCCACACAGTCAGAGTGTTATAACAAAATACTAAGGCTGGGGACTTCGGAGTAGACACTGATGTCTCTGGAGGGTGGGGTCCAAGGTCAAGGTGTGGCCATAGTCGGGTCTGCTGAGAGATTCCTTCTTGATCTGTCCATGCCACTCTAACACAGGGTCCCTTACATGGCAGAGAGACGTCTCTGAGAAAACCAAGAGACCCTCACATGAAGCCTCATCTACCACTCCCCTAGAGCCCATCTCCACCTTCTGTAACATATTTATGGTGGACAATACATCAGCTCACCATGCACGCATGCACATGCACACGCATTCTATTTCACAGCAGGCCAGGGTGTTCAGAAAGCGGGCATGGGAAGCAGGGAGTCGGTGTCTCCTAGCGCCCCTTACCCCACTTCCTCCAGCAGTGTCTCTGTTCACAGTCTGCTCCCCAAGCAGCCTTTGCCCCTGTGCTCCCCTCAGCCATTGGCTTGAGGCCTTGGCCCAATGCCAGTCATGCTGCTCTGCCCCTCCCCCCTCCCCTGCTTTTTTCTTGTTGTGTTTGTGCTTTGTCTGCAGACCCTCCGCAGTATCTGCCTTCTAATCAGTGGGGCCTTGTATTGGGCACTGCCAACCTGCTGTCTTCCTCTTCCACTGGACCCCAGACCCTGTGGAGATGCGATTGCACTGGGTCTTGTTGGTTTGCTCCACAATAATGTCATCGTGTCCCCAGGCCTGGCACAGAGTGCAGGCTCAGCACCTTCACAGGCCTCTGAGACTCCTCTTCCTGTGGGCACTCAGATGTGTGCACTGCTACTGGTGCTGTTTTTCAAGTTCTGGGGACAGGGTGTAGAGAAATGTGGGGTGCAGCTCCATCTTGAAGACGTGAAGAAGCACCCTGGAAGATGACCCTGGCATCTGATTGATTGTGACTTCTCACTGGAGGCCACCATCAGTGATTCAGACGCCACCCTTCATAAAGAGCTCGGACCGTTAGCGCTGGCTGTCAGGTAGCTTGGCAGGATCACTTAGGAGACAAACTGTGTGTCTGTGCGGCAGTTTCTCCATTGGGTTAAGGAAGGTGGGCAGACCCATCCTAAATGTGGGAGACGTGATACGGTGGGCTGAGGTCCTAGACTTCATAAGAAGGAGAAAGCGGGCTGACCAAGGCATCTGTCGCTCTCTGCTTCCTGGCTGTGGATCTGACGTGACCAGCTGCCACGGCTTCCTGCCACGGTGGATAGCATCCTTGAGCTGTGAGCCAAGTTAAACCCCCGCCTCTAAATGCTTTTATCAGGGATTTTTCCATAGCGATGATAAAAGCTGTTTCGGGAGATTAGGGTTGTTTCTCCTACACATGTTTTTCTATGCTCATCAACATCAGAACCCACATACCCATTTTCTGTTTATCTAAATTCTCTCAGGCTTCCCTACGGGCTGGAAACGCTCCCAACCAGACTGGCATGCTGAGTGCTGTGTGATTTGCAAACAGGAAGAGGTCAGTCATTGACCTGGATTTTCAGGTGTGTTTAGCTTCTGCAGCGGCTCCCGCAGGATGGAGGAGCTGGGGATTGGGAGGAGGTCACTACCACTCTCGTAAGATACTGTTACTGTTACATCTAATGTGGTTCTATGTGACAAAATGTTGCCTCAAGGACATTTTAATCCCTTTGTAACTTGCCTTTTGTAAAAAAACCTTGTTGAAAGAACTCCAGAGAGTGCTGAAATCCTCTGCATTGATTCTCTCAAATGTGTGTTGACCCTAAGAAGCTCTGGAAGAGGAAAGAAAGGGTCAAGAAGAGAACATGGGTGTTTTGGTCTCACTAAGCCATCATCCATGCCACTACTAGCAGGCTACAGGCACTGAGGAGAAAGGTGGCTGACTCCGGGTGGGGGTGTCCTGCTCCTCGCCTGGGACTGGGACAATGTAGAACAGGTTTGGAAGGACACCAAAAGGAGAGCCTAGAGTAGGATCCTCACTGCCCAATGTGGCCATAATGAGACTTGGTCATGAGGACAGTGGAAATCAGTGAGATTTGAACATCCCGCCTGCCCACCATGGTGCTCATAGTGCAGAGTCCCCTTCTCCACACGGTGTGAGACTGAGGGGGGTGTGCCCGGGGTCAGGACCCAGTGTGGCTGCCCTTCCAAGGAGGTGAGTCCCAACCATCACCTGATGCTGAGCCTTCCAATTTGCAGGTTGCTATCAGCTGAGTGTGTCTCAGAGACGCACACGTCAAGTGTAAGTTCCTATACTTTACAATGGAGTTTACATTTGGAGAGTCTTTGTGTGAGTGTAACTTGGTGTGATGGGTAATACCAATTGTTGACAAATTGGGCTTAAAATCACCATAGAAACCAACCTTTGGTCATATCTGTAAAGGAGTTTCTTGATTGGATTTACTAAGGTGGGGATACCGTCATAGGAAACAGGTGGCACCCTGCCCTCCGCTGGGACCCCAGACTGGATAAGGAGGAAGTGAGCTGAGCACCAGCCTCCATCTCTCTCCGTCTCTCTCCACCCTCTCTCCATTGCTTCCATCTCTCTCCGTCTCTCTCCACCTCTCTCCATTGCTTCCATCTCTCTCCATCTCTCTCCACCTCTCTCCATTGCTTCCATCTCTCTCCGTCTCTCTCTATCTCTCTCCATTGTTCTCCATCTTTCTCCACCTCTCTGCATCTTTCTCTGTCCTCTCTCCATCTCCATCTCTCTCCATCTCTCTGCATCTTTCTCTGTCTCTTTCCATCTCTCTCCATCTCCGTCTCTCTCCGTCTCTGCTTTCTGGCTGTAGCTATGGTGTGACCAGCTGCCCACACTCCTGCTGCCTTGACTTCCCCGCCATGAAGGGCTACAGTCTTCCTTCCTTGAGTTGCTTCCGTCAGGTGTTTTGCGACAACAGTGGGACAAGTAACCAATACACAGGATGGAATGAGCATCCATAGTGTTAAAGCCCAACTACCTGGTGCCTTAAAATGTGAGAGAGTCCAGGCTGCGGGTTGTGGAGCAGGAACTGAGGGCCTGCTTAGCAAGGATCTGATTTCAAACCCGAAGACAAGTAACAAAAGAGGAGACTGGCATAGAGACGCCCAGGAAGGTGATGTGAAGAGGAGAAGCAGGCCCCAAGCCCAGGGAGGCCTCAGGAGGAAATGGCCTGCTCACAGCTCCCTGGCCCTTCCTAGGACTGTAATAACTGTAGGTAAGGGGCTTCTCACGGGGTGGTGGTACATCCTGACAGCACAGGGGCAGAGTCACTCCATGCACACTGAGGATCCGGTGACTGGATGTGAACGAGGGTGAGTCAGCGTGAGCAGACTCAGCTCCACAAGAGAGCTGTGCTGTACGTCGCAAAGCCCCAGTCAAGAGCAGAAATTAAATAAAATCTGAAGCGAGTGAGCTGCATGATACATTATACAGAAGCCACTGTCTGCTGGGTGCACGCAGCATCTTTGCCCAGACCCTCGGCTTCAAAGTTTCAGCTCTGAAGGACACCGGCGGGCCCGGCTGGAATGTGGGTGATGCTGTCTTTAAGCTCAGCACTACAGTGTCACTGAGGAAGGGCAGAGGGCAGACAGAAGCCGGCTGTCCTGGGTGGACACAGTGTCCCCCCCTCCCACCCCGAGCCCCAGCGCTCAAGCAGGCATGCAGCGTTTGCATAAGTGTTTAATGACATCACTGTATATTTCAGGGTCCTACAACCACCATTCTTACTGGGGTGAGAAGTACCACCGTGTCTTTTCCACAGCTCCCGGAGTGCGGAGACAGCACTCACCAGAGGCCAAGGCCAGGATGGCAGAGTCAGCTTCTAAGGCAGTGTCTTCTCTCCCACCCAGTGTCCCCGTCGTTTTACCCCAAGGACTTCCTACTGAGTGTGTCAGCCTATCCCTGGCTGCAGGGGTGGGCCCTCTGCTTCCTTCTGAAGCATAGGAATGTGTCTCTTTAAATTGAGTGGGTGCGACCTAGACCCCTTAGTCTGAAACCAGCATTCTGACTTGCAGGGGTGCCATGGCAATGCCGCCTCCAAGTCCACGTGCTGAGAGACTCGCTCCTAGTGTGAGAGGCGAGGAGACAGGCGTTAGGGAAGTGGTTGGGTCGTGAGGGCGGGGTCCACAGACAGGTGCTGCCCGTAGTGACCCGAGTTCAGATCCCTAGGACCCGTGTGGAACGAAAAAGCAAGGTGTAGCACGGCACACCTGTGATTCCAGCCCTGGGGAACCCTGGAGGCTCCTGACAAGCCAGTGAAAGCCAGGTTTCAGTGAGAGATGCTGTCTGAAGAACTAAGGTGGAGAGCCATAGAAGAAGACACCCAACACTGACCTCTGGTCCTCCACATGTACCTACATATGAACAGAGAGAGAGAGAAAGAGAGGAGAGAGAGAGAGAGAGAGGGAGGGAGGGAGAGAGGGAGAGATAGGGAGGGAGGGAGGGAGAGATAGGGAGGGAGGGAGGGAGGGAGAGAGAGAGAAAGAGAGATTCCCTATAAAAGAGGCCCAAGAGCTCATTCTCCCATCCACTGCATCAAGATGCAGCTGGGGAGCCCTCAACAGATTGAGGGCTGCAGCACCTTGGCCCTTGGCCTAGAGGCCTCCAAGGCTCTCAAGCTGGTAGTTAGCTCATCTCTGAGCCAAGAGCAGGGCTGGAGCTTCCAATATGGAGCACATTCCA
The DNA here is from genome assembly GCA_026225945.1 of Cricetomys ansorgei. Classification (NCBI taxonomy): domain Eukaryota; kingdom Metazoa; phylum Chordata; class Mammalia; order Rodentia; family Nesomyidae; genus Cricetomys; species Cricetomys ansorgei. The sequence goes on along the minus strand of JAMJFZ010001825.1, from coordinate 189,220 downwards.
GGGAAGGACAGACCAAGCCAACATAGCCCTTGGTAGAGCAGTTGCTCTCAAACCCCCTGCAGTGTTTTTTTGTTTTGTTTGTTTACCCACGTTAGCCCATCCCTGTAAGACACCGCAGCAGAGTGGCAAGGAGGGGTCTCACAACTCAGGTCTCCGGCTTTCTCAACTTTGAAGTCTTCATTTGTGATAAGGAAAAATGCGTGACAAACAGCAGAGGAGAAAAAGCCACCCACCCACTGCGGTTGCTGCTTCAAGGGACCCTCTGAGTGTCACCAAAGAACCGTCAGCCTCTGCCTCCTCTCCCTTCCCGAAGGGAATCAGGGAAATCCAAAGACAGCTCTGTCAGCGGCCTTGCCCGGTCCAGAGCGACAGCTGCAAATGCCTTCCACATCTGGCAAAGACACCTGTGTATGGAAGAGGCTCGGGGCACGGTAGGAGCCATGGGAGGGAGGAAGGGTGGCAGACTGCCTTCCCGCCATTTATACGCCATGGACATTTAGACAGTGTGCCTCCTCTCAGCCTGAGCACTGCCCTAGGTCCCAGGAAGCATGTCTATGACATTCTGTGAAGCACCATTGGAACTCTGCCCTGGGTGAACTGGGCAACCGGGGTTGTCACCTTACCAGAGCCAAGGGCGCGAGAGCCAGAGCCGTGGACACTGTCCCGTTCACTCCCATTCACTTTTAAGTGACGTTCACGTCAGGGCTCGGGTCTGAAGGAAGTGGATGTGCAGATCAAGGGAACATGTTTTCTTTCCTAATAGATTAGTTCCAGCTGGGAGCTTGTGTCCTGGTCTTGGACAGTGTGTCGAATCAGGCAAAGCAATTCAGACGTGGGTTTACAGAGGGAACGCGGTCTATCTGACAGAGGATCGATGCGTCTCTCAGCCCCCCCTCGGGGAAGCTTCTGTTTGCAGTAGATGGCGATCAACATGGAGACCCAGAACCGGCCAGAGCAGCAAATAAGAGACTGACTGCAGTGCGCTCAGCCCTGAGTGGGACAGCTACAGCACACCTTCTTCCCCAGGCTCGGGAAGATGGCAGAAGAGGGGATGGGAAGAGTGTGAGAGGCTGCAAGGGAACAAGCAGCATCACCCAGACACGGCAGGGGAGCTGCCCGTATGAACCGCAGTATCCGTGGCGGCATGCACAGGACCCGTGGAATCTTAGGCCAGACCAAATCACAGCATGATGGTGGGCGTGGGTGGATGCGGGTTGGGGGTGGGACCATGACATCTCATGCTTAGCTGAGCTGTTGGCAATTGAGAGATACCGGGAGAGGGGGAGTCAGTTTTCTTCAAGCATATAATAATTCCACTCCCAGTGGAAGGCCACGCATTAAAGAAATATATGGGCCCATGCCAACAGATTTGGTAGGTATTTAAAAAATGACACAGACTTGGGTAGGTAAGGGGTGTGGGTCTTGGAGGAGTTGTACGATCAGAATACAGCGTATGAAATTAAAGAGGGGGTGCTGTGGGGCTGGGGCTTCCAAGGTTCCTCGGAAGTCAATGTGTAGCTGGTTGTGGAGACGTAAACAATGTCTACCCCCTCCTTATAAGATCTTGATGGCAAACTAAAGCACCATTGTACCGGAGTTCAACCTGGGAACCAATGAGTTTCTTGGTCTCCCTTACAGAGACGGGGCGATGGCTTACATGCAGGAACCTCGTGATCCCAAAGCAGCCACGTTGGTAGTCTTTACCCAGCGTGGATGATGCTTCCCTCTGGCTACATAGATGGAGCCCCTCCCAGTTAACCTCCCCAACCTATGGACTCCAGCACCTCCCGAGACCCAAGGCCAGCAAACCGCTGGAGTCTTAGTTGAAGGGCCAGTGAACTGCCCCAGCCCTTCCTTCTCCGGTGACAACAGTCCACAGTCCCAGTTGGGAGAGACGCTTGCAAGCGTCACCGCTGATCTGATGATGACAGAGGCTGTGTGGACCAGAGGGCCACCTTCTATGACAAAGAGAGAGCCAACACGCCAGGAGGCCAGGCAAAGGGATGTCAGCACGATTGGGCTCTCCTCTGCTGTGGAGAGATGCTATAAACTGTGGCCTTGGGACTTGCCCCTCAACTTAACAAAGGAGAAGAAAACCAGCCCTCAGCAAACTTCCTGCTTCCTGCTCTCACAGAGTTGCTGACACAGCCAGCCAGGGAGACGAATGCATTAGAGAATCTTCAACGGTGACACAAACAGGACTGTATTTCAGAAGTGCTTATCAGCTACAGTGTTTCAACACAGCTCCCCATACAGTTCTCTGTGGAGCCTCCTGACCCCACCTGGGGTCACCCCATTTCCCGGGGTTCCTTGCCTGAGGTCCCCTCGGGAATCATGACCCGGCTCTTCCCACCTATCTCATTGAGGTCAAGGTCGGGGCTTTGAAGTTGCAACATCCTAAATGTCCTCTTGGGACAGGCTGTAGGATGAACGCCAGCCCGGTTTCTGCTCAGGTCAGAAGGGCGCTGCTAGGAGATCAGAGACATGAATGAGCTGGGGACTGTGACCCCCGGGGCCTCCCTCCTCCTCCATTCTGTACGGGGCAGGCTGTTCCCACAGGGTCCACTTTGGGATGTAGGTTGTTAGCTGCACAGGTCAGGCTCCATTCTGAGTCTATCTTCTCCCAGGAAACCTCGTCATTTTGGCCATTCCTGGGGGATGCGTGAATCACTCCCTTCTGTGGTCTCACTGGGGGCAGAGGTGTTGAGAGTGGGACGCTACGCTCAGCATCTCGGCTCATTTGTACCCACCACGAGGCTCTGGAGAGGGGGTTGCCTGGTCAAGAAACTATCTTGTTATTCGTAGATGGCTGGCCCAGCTCCATTCTTTCCAGCCATGCGAACTGTACCGTGATCCAGGACACGTTTGCTGAGGAAAGACAGCCAAGTAGCAGCCAATCTGCTTGCTCGAGATCCACCTGACTCTCCCGAGGGCCCTCTCTCCTCTGTGCTTCCCGACGGAGCTCCTTCCTGCGTTGTTTGGGCTGTAGCTCATGGGCAAGGAAGTCAGCCCAATGCTTTATTCCAGTTTCCTGTGAGTAACCAGAAAGTTACAGCGGTTTATTTTTAGTTCTGTATAAAATAATTGTTCGATGCACTGTTGGGTGAGGGGCTGCCTAGGGTGTTCTGTACTGTCCGCAGGTGTTGGAGTTCTGTGGGGATGTTTGATTGCTCATGATCTGCACGTGCTGTCAGTAGAGCGCTGAGGAGTTCTGAAAGAATAAAAACACCTGCGCTCAGATGCTCGGGTTCCGCCGTCGATCGAGTATGGTGCTGGCCAGGACTGTGGTGCCCTCTGCTGAGGTCTGGCAGGGCGTGCACATGGGAGAACTCCTCCATGTCTCTCTTGGGGAGCCACCACAGTAGGAGTGCTACTTCAGTGTTCTACCCCATTGGGTAAAGCAGTCCTTTTGGCTGCTGGCTAGGTGGGGAGCAGATAGCAGAAGGTCCGGTGACTCCTTCCTTTGGTGGCTGAGCTTAGAGAGGGCAAGGCAGGCCTGTGGAACTGTGTGTGGCCACCTCTGCAGAATACTCAGAGCGAGGAGAAAGTCTAGCAGAGAGTTCTAGAAGATGAGTGCAGTCTCTGAGTGAGGGCAGGGCCTCCCCATCCTGCCCCAGGCCGAAGGAGCCCAGAGTTGTCTTACCCCGCAGTTCCCAGGCTGAAAAACTCACAACACAGGACAGAGCATCTGCAGACCAAGCTCTGACCTCCCCCTGCTGCTTCTGCATCCCAGAGAGCCTAGGCCTGGGGCATGTCCAGAATGAACCTGGACAACCTCACAGGGAAGTAGGCCTCCCAGACAATTCTCAAAGGTGGCCAGGCTTGGTGGGGGCTGGTCTAAGGGCCCTGCCTCCCACAGGGTGCCCAAGAAGAGTGTGGTGTTGATGTCACCGTCTGATATTCTCGTGGCCTGGAGCTGAGAGATGTGTGAGAAAACCTGCTCCACAAACAGGCAGGCCGTTCACACTCCCATGCCGGCTGTGCAGAAGGAGCCCTCCCTGTGTGGGGACAGCAGGCTGTGGGGGTCCTTCCCAAGGTCTTGGAGATGCCCTGCTTATCCTGGACCCACAGAGAGCCGGGGATGGCCCCAACATCCCACATACTCTTAGACTGAGACTAAGGGAACATGAGGAGGGACCTTGACCAAGGTCAGGTCAAGGCCTGACAAGGCCTCTGAGTGAGCAGCCTGGAAGGGCATCTTCTCCAAGGTGTCCCCCAAGCCTGGAGAAAATGTGACCAGAGCTCTCTGAGTGTTGCAGCTTATTGTGGGGGCCATTCTGTGCCTGCCAGACACTCAACAGCACCCGTGTCCACTCAGGGGTAACCAAAGCCATTTGCTGTTGACCAACGTTGCTGGGGACAGAACCATTCTTGATTAAGAATTTTTTTTTTAAGACAGGGTTTCTCTGTTGTAACTCTGACTGTCTTAGAACTCACAGAGATCCACCTGCCTGTGCCTCTCAAGTGCTGGGATTAAAGGCGTGTGCTACCACTGCCTGGCTTGATCAAGAATTTTGAAGTCTCCCTCAAAGCAGACTCTACATGACAGACACATAGACAACTTTCTGTTTAGTCAATTTGGGGCAGCTCACTCCATATAGACATGTCCTATCCTTTGACATCACAGTGGGGTGTGTCGTCTGTCTGTCTACAGAGTTTATGCTTGAGAACTATGCAATCAGTGTGCAAAACCACAAAAGCGTTTCACAATGGGCTGGGGATGTAGCTCAGTTGTAGTCCACCTGCCTAGCGTGCACAGATCCCAGCACCACACGAACAGGACAGGGCATTGCATGCCTGTAATCTCAGCACTCAGGATCACAAATTTAAAATAATCCTTTGCTACTTCCTGGGTTCAAGACCCACCTGAGCTAGAGATTGTGTTCCAAAAGGAAAATTCATGATGTTTTTAAATATGTTGCTGCTTTTGTGTTGGTCTACACGCATAGCGATCCTTTGCGTGTGACCTGTAGGTCTCGGGGTGGGCAGGTTTCAATTATGTAACCTTCTCAGGTCCCCAAGCAGCAGTTGGGGCATTGTGTCTTAAGCCAAAGAGGCTTGCAGTGTTTTAGAGGCAACTGAGGCCAACTTTAGGGTGGCCTTCAGTTAGGGAAAAGGAGCCGAGTTTTAGATTGGCCCCAAGCCATTATCAAGAATCACAGACTGGAGAAGGACAAACTCCCAGACATCTTCTCCCCGCCTTCTCTCCATCAACACAGCTCCAAGAACCATATATTCAAGAGACCTGAACCTGGGGCCACACGGTGGCCCACAGTCACGCGAAGCACTGCAAGCACGTGGTGAGGTCAGTGACCCCATTCTGTGTTCTGATCCCCGGTGCTGAGGGTGCCAAGTCGCGCCAACATAAGGAGTCAGGTTGGGTAGATTGAGGGGACCGAGCCATGGTGCACATCCACAGACCCATAGGAGTGTGGTAAAGTGTGGGAGTGGGTGCTGGAGCATGAGGAACCCCACGGAGAGCTGTTTAAAGTCCGGGTCACCGAACCTTAGCCCGGGCATCTCCCTCCTCCTCCCCAGCCCCCCCAGAACCTACAAGCTCAAAGAAAAACTCTACACCTCAGACACAAACGTTGAGAATGAACGTCTTACCGCGGCAGGTGATGCTGCCGTGAACTTCCAGCCTCCGTGTCCGTGATGGCGTGTGGACGGCGGCAGGCACCCGTCCTTCCCACACCGTCAACGGCGGCTGGAGGCGAAGGGCTGAGTTGAGCGAGCACAGCACTGTGGTGTGCCGGGAGCTTGAGCACTTGCTGCTTGTTCCCTGCACATGGTGTCTAGCTTCCCACACCTGGGATGAACAGCAAGGGAGGGTGGCAGGAGGAAGCGCCAGGGAGCCAGGCTGGTAGGTTGCTCAACTCCGGGATTCACCAGTGTTTGACACGCTGCTGGGGCTGTGTTGAGAACAGAGGGCTGAGGAAGCTTGTATAGAAGGCGAGTGTATAGAGAGAGTTGGGGAAACCAGGGAGGACATTTGAGGAGCCCTTTCTGGTGTTCTGCATCAACCCAGATGCCTGGAGAGGGCCCTGGACCTGGCGTCTAACTGTGCTGGCTTTTGAGACAGAGCCTGAGACTCAGAGTGCACAGGAGGCCAAGCATCCCAGCACCCGGCAGCTGCCCTGCTTCCCTAGGCCACATGCAGAAGGAAGGGGGTGGAGCACAAAGAGAGCTAACTAGAAAGAGGGCCGGAGCAAGCAGAAGACTGAGTCCGTTCACCTCGACTCCACAGACTGTGCTCTCCCCGAGTCTCCTGTCCGGGCTGCAGCAGCCCAGCTGTCTCGTCTCCTTGACTTTGCTGATGTGTCTCTTCTCTGTTCCCTGCTAGTCCAAGCTGCCTCCTGAGCTACACTGAAAACAAGAGGTTTCCTCGCCAGGAGGGCTGTGGCAGCAAGCAAGGGTGATAGGCTGTTAGGTCCTGTCATGCTGGGACTCCGGCTTTGTCCGGGGACTCCCCTAGCCCTTTGGAGAGAATACCCTGATAAAAAGACAAGAAAAGTCACAGCTGTTGGCAATTGGAAAAGAAAGAGCTATGGGGACCTGCCCCGGTCTCATCATCTCCTGGGAGCCTCTCTTGGGACCTCTGCCCTCCTCTAACCTAGCCCTCGAAGCTGGGCTGCACCCCTGAGAAAGATCTGGAGACTGATGTTGGAGATGTGAAAGGGTACATGGCCCTCCTGCCCTCCCACACGGGGAACAGAGTATTGGGGGCAGCTGGGGAGGGGACAGGGAAGACTCCCTCCAAGGCACCACCCTGAGATCACCTGTCTGGGCTCCAGATTCTCCTGTCAGCCCAGGTCATGTAGGTGAGACTAGGAATACACACACATTCTCTCGGACAGCCTGGAGCATAAAGCCCACCCACCCCAAGCTTCCCAAACCACCAATGGATGCACAACTCTGTTGGGACAAACCCACCCCAGCATCCTGCCAGGGCCCTCCTTCCAAACAGCTCTCCCCCAACCTCTCAGCTTGCTGGGAAGCATAAACAATCCCTCCCCCAAAGATCCAGGAACAAGAACCAAAGAATCCAAAAGCTGGCTGGTCTTCCGCACCCAGCTCTGTTTGGTGTGTTAATTGAACTGATTTCTATTCCTGCTGGAGGATGAGAGGGAAAGCAGGTTTAACGATCTAAATGTAATTTGCATATAAAGCTATGAGGCGAAGCAGGCAGATTTTCTATTATCCAGCCAATAACAGGCCTCTTTCCCGCAAAATGGCTTTCTGGAGGGAAAGAATGGCCCATGTGGGGAGGGAAGGCAGGCTCAGCTCCAGGAAGGCTACAGGAAGGACTCTGTAGCTGGTGCAGTGCCCTGCCTGGCTTGGAGACACCTCCCAGCAAACAATGCAGCTCCTGGAAGAGGAGATAAGACAGACAGACTCCCTCTGTCTCTGCCCACTGCATCAGGGCTGGGCCCTGTTCTGGTTCCTCTTTGGCATCTAGAGGGCACAGATGTCTGTCCTTGGTTGTCATCGCTTTGGGGAATGGTCACAGTTAGATGTCTGCTTTCCAGGTGAGGAGCTGAACATGCCCAAAGCCAGGGTCAGGGTGTAAACACGCATAGGAATACCTGCATGTGTGCTCCAACTGCCAAAGCCTAGAAGGTTCTTCCGACCTTCTCCAGGGCAATGGCCAGTCCATGTGCAACTTTCGGCAGTCCGGACAGAACTTCAGGAGTTGTGAAGTGTTGGCCATGAAATGGCCATGCCTTCCCACCCCTGTGTCTCTAGGGCATGCCATGGTGCGGGGAGAGGATGGTGAGGAGGACTCTCAGTACTGAGTGGGGTACCGTGAATGGGCTTCCTGAAGAACACAATCTCTGCACATGACTGTTGCTGCTCTTGCTGCTCAGGGACTCAGAGAGTCCTGCTGCCGAGCTCAGTTCAGCCCAGAGCTGTCTACTCATCAGTCACATGCCCTTCACAAGGCTCCGTGCTCCGTGCCCAAAACTGTGAAGGGGGTGTTAGTTAGAAACAAAAGTCTTTGAAGTTCAGTAATGATCTTGCAGTGAGATCATCTGGACTAGAGAGTGGACCCTGAGTTCAGTGGCCGGAGCAACTGGCCCTCGGCCTTCCACCTGCAGCAGGTCACATGCATCTACAAACCTCTTCTGGTCATCATTCCCCCAAACAACATGATCTACCATGCTTACACTTGGCTAGATACTATAAAATCCCAGGATGATTGACAGTAAGGCAGACCAGGGGTCTCCCCGGGCACCCAGCAGGGGCTGAGCTTTGAGATCACTCTCCACGGTAACGGTTAAGTTCTGTGAATTCACAGTGTACATACTCCTGTAACTAAGCAAAGACCCTGGGAATGGGGTAATTTGACTTCCTAATTAACAACTATTGAACTCTTTTGCTATTCAAGCTGCCTTGAGCAAACAGACCATACGTCTAACAGTCAGCCAGCCCGTCCTTAAGCCAGCACGATCTATCTTCAACAGACACTCGGTGGATGCCTTGAGATGCTTCTGTGAAGGATCACATCTGGCGCCCTGGCTCCTGGAGGCATGGCCCCAAGCAGGGCCGGATTTGTTGAAAGGAGCCTCCATGGCCCATTTCCACCTTGGCACTTCCCCTAGTGGAGGACTACTGTGACATAATAAGGCAGGGGCCATGATTGGTCTAAAAGTCAAGCCCTAATGCCTGATGGGTGCTAAGAGGCAAGGCAAGTGGCTGTGGTTGGTCCAAAATGAACAGATATGATCGGTCCAAACATCCCTTCTCTGTCTATCTAAGGAGGCAGCTCAGACAGATCTCCCCTGGGGCCGAAGCCTCAGATTTAGTCATATCTTACCTTGAGTGGGTGTCTTAGGCTTTCTAGTGCTCTGATAAAACATCACGGCTAAAAACAACTTGGGGAGGAAATGCCCTCACAGCTTACACGTCCCGATCACAGTGTTTCGTGAAGGGAAGTGAAGGAAAGGAATTGAGGCAGGCATCTGGAGCCAGGACTGAAGCGGAAGCCACAGGAGACCTGTGCTTAGTGGCTCGATCAGCCTGATTTCTTATCTACCCTGGGGCAGCACCTCCTGTCAATCGCTGTATTTGTGATGGCTATGGGGAGGCTCAGCAAGGAAGCAAAGGAGGCATAACCATTCTTACAAACCCTTCCAGACCTCAGCAGAAGGAACCACCATCATGGCCAATGCCATAGTAGACAGTGAAACCCCAGACACTTGAGCTCAGGTGTCTTTATTGATACAGAACTCCTCAGGTGTTCTACTGGTAGCACCTGCAGATCATGAGCAATCAGACACCCCCCACAGAGATCCAACACCTGCAGACAGTACAAAACGCAAAGACTTAGGCAGCCCCTCCCCCAACAGTGCACACAACAATTATTTTATACGTAACTAAAAATAACCTTTTGTGAGAAATCATCACTGTTTTGTCCCATAGGCTTGCTCATAGGCCAATCTTACGGAGCCATTCTCTCAATCAGGGCTCTCTCTTTCCAAATGACTCTAGCTTGTGACAAGGGACGTAGGGGTAAGCAGGACTGTGCTCTTCGCTCACTTGCAGCCATGCAGGCTGACCTGGAAGGATGGTGGTGGAGAGGACAGCAGGGTGGGTGAAGAACTCCAGCCTTGAGTACTCTAGTGGCAGCTTGAGCCCATAGATGAGCTATTACAGGCCCCGGGCACACTGCCCAGCTGCTGTTCAGCTGAAGATTCTACAGCCACACACCAAACAGAACTCACCCCGACACACACACAAACCCTAGTACCATGCACTGATTGACTTCATATCGTCTAGTTCCAAGTTTCCAATCCCCAGAACCAAGCTACCGCCCCAAGCCCCTGGGGCTCGCCTTGACTTCCCAGGACAAAACACTGGCAACCTCCACATAGATGCTTAAGAAATGCCAGGCCGGTCTGGGCAGGACTGCTTGAAAGCTGAGGATGGGACACGTGTCTGCGATGCGCCCACCAGCAGCACCCGCAGGCCTGTCTGACGCCGCTGGTGTGGCACTGTGACCTGACAAGGATCCAGCAGGTCATCTCATCATCCACCCAGATCCTGCCCTTGCTGGTGGGAGAGGACATCAGTGTCTGAGTGATCTCCTCAAGCACCCCAGTTCCTAAATAGCCATCTTGGGGTGAATAGAATTTTGGCACAGATTCTCCATCAGGGCTCCCCTAGGAAGAACGGGGTCGGGCATGGGTGGTGCAGGCATCACAGAGATTGACGTGTCTCTGCTATCTTGGATGATCCTGTGTGGGAATGTGGAACAACCCAGCTGACGGATCTTCTAGACCAGCGGTTCTCAACCTGTGAGTCATGACCCCTTGGGGGTTGATCTTTCGGAGGGGTCGCCTAAGACCACCTACATAGCAGATATTTATGTCACAATTCATAACAGTGGCAAAATCACATTTATGAAGTAACAGTGAAAATAGTTTTACTGTTGGGGTCACCACAAAATGAGGAACTGTACTAAGGGGTCACAGCATTGTAAGGTTGAGAGCCACCATTCTAGATGCTTCTCCCTGGTAGGGTATTGCTGAGAAGAACATAGCTTTGAAGAGAGTATGAGCTGCACTTCGGCTAACACGTGTGGTCTCTACCTCCAACATATCAGGATGCTACCATTAGGAAATAGGTCTTGAGGGGTGAAATTGAGCCACAGAGTCCTTAAGGCGTCTCCAAATCAACAGGACTGGGTAAATTTGGACAAGATCCCAGCTCCCAAGCTTACACCCCAACAGAGGTTGTACCCTGAAATGTCCTGGCTGCAGCCTCAGACCTGACTGAACAGCTTGAGAGTGGACAGGGTAGGAAGAAGGGAAGCAGAGAGACAGAGGTGATGAGAGACGGGGAGGGGGTGGATGACAGAAGCTGGGAGGGGAGCCTGCAGGTGGTGGTCACAAGAATTTCCGTGTGAAGCTTCAGGGCAAGGGGCTCAGACACCCACTGAGCTCTGCAAGTGAGTGGCTTGCGCTTGGCTGCAGCTGTGGCTATGCCACGTGTGTGTCATGTGAATGCTGTGTGTATGTCATTGGTACGCCATGTGTATGCCTCGTGCAAACACAACCACAGCCCATGAAGGGCTTGCACCTCATCAGATTGAGTACCCATGGGGTGATGGATCCCTGAGGATTCTGCAGGAAGAGAGTGGACTCTGGGCTGCAGAGATGTCTTGTTAAATACAGAGTCTGATCCCAGACTTATGCAGCAGGGGGCTAAGGAGAGCTTGCAGCCCCTTCCAGAAGCTGAAGAGGCAAGAAGGACCTCAGAGGGCTCCTCCCAGGGCCTGCAACACCTTGATTTCAGGTGTCCACACCAGAACTGCAAGGGGATAAACTGACCTTCAGATCCCTATTTTAACCAACCCCTGACTGTTCTCTAACCCCTCACCTGTCTTCCGTGGGTGGCAGCATCTGAGAAGCAGAGATGTGCTTGTTCCTTGTAGTGAGATCTCCCCCCTCCCTCCCTCTCTCTCTTCCTCTCCCTCTCCCTTTCCCTTTCTCTCTCTCTGTCTCTCTGTCTCTGTGTGTGTGTGTGTGTCTGTGTGTGTGCACGGGTCCGTGATGAGTGGCTTGTGGCAGTCACTATTTCTCGGTCTCATAGCGACAGCCAGCTACAGGTTTTATGCTCAGGTGTGAACACCACCGCATTCCAAGGTCATGAGCCTGTGGATGTTAAAATATGATTCTCATATTTTATGTCACAAAACACTGTTCCACTTGTGATATCTTTTTTTGGCCATTTGAAAATGTCAAAGCTGTCCTCGGCTGTCAGGCTCTCCAGCACAATTGGTGGCCTGCACTTGGCTGCAGCTGTGTGTGCTTGTGACCTCTGAGCAGAGAGCATCACCAGAGGAGAGTAAGCGTGAAGGAGGCAGACAGCAGGGTCCTGCACCTTCTTAACAGGGAAGCAGCTCTTAGCTCAGGTGTCACTCAGCCTCTACTGGGGAAGACCACGCCCCCAGGGCTGAAGCCCAGTGCCCCTCCAGAAAGGGTTCCCAGCTGTTCCCACTGGGTGAGCATCACCCAGCCCCCACCCTGTGCCCCCACATACCTGGACTTGAAACGGTTTTTAACATTAAAGGACTCAACAAGATGCAGCCTGAGACAGATCAGATCTGAAATAGCTCCGGGTGGGCAGATGGGGCGTGCTAATTGCTACCTCCTGTGATCCGCCTCTTTCCTCTGTCCACACAGCCTGGCTGCTTTAGAATGGGAAGCACAGCAGCCTTAGACTTAATGTCAAAATTAAAAATAAAACGCTGTCGAGAGGGGTTTAATAAATCATGTTCTCTGTACATGATACTCTGCGATGCTGGGAGATGGGGGAGCGCCAGGTGCGTTCTACCTGGAAAAGGGCTGGCGGTTCGTCTGTCGAGAAAATATGCTAAGGGGAAGATGGAATCTGAAACAGAAAAAACATTTTGGGGAACCCAAATAAAGCACACACTTAGCAGTAGAGATCTGTCAGCGGAGTGTGCTGTGAACATGTGGCAGCTATATGAAATGCTAACTGAGCAGGGCGTCCTGGAGGAAGGGGCAAACAGGAACTGTGTGTATCTTGAAATCCTCAATAACTTGTGTTACATAAGAATGTTTGTACAGGTGCTGATGGTCAGTGGTTCAGAGAACTTACTGCTCTTGCACAGGACCCGAGTTCAGTTCCCAGCATCCACGTGGAGGCTCAAGGACATCTGTGACTCCAGTTCCAGGGGATCCGATGCCCTCTTCTGGCCTCCACAGGCACTGCATGCACATGGTGCACATACATACACGCAGGCACACAATATACACATAAAGTAAGATCAATTAATGTTTTAAATGTCTGTACGGGTGTGAGAGGGGGAGATGTGTAATGTTTCCATAGAGAGTGACAAGCACCTGTCAGCTCCGTTCCCGATGACTCTGGGACTTGGATACAGCTTCTGCTCTGTGAAGTCCTAGGGAATAATCTGCCAGGGCACTGCCAGCCGCAAGGCACACAACTTAGGGGACAGTGAGGACAGGAGCAAATCAGGAGAGTAGGGGTGCAGTGTAACTAACCCCCAGGCAAGTGTGAGCACAGGGCAGAAAGAAAGCATGGTGTGAATTTATCATGGGAGTGTGGATGCTGGTGGGGGGTGTCAGGAGGAGTCCAGGGTTAGGGTGGTTGTCAAGGCAGCGAACGGGACAGTCCTCGGAAAACGGTGCCGTTTCTGCGGCGGCAGGAGTGGCTACCGCTGCGGCTTCCCTTTGCAGAAAGGTCCTCCCAGAAGCGAGTGAACTGTAATACCTATGGTGAGGTGGCAGGGCTCTTTGCAGCCTGGTCATGACCCTGGTCTGCTTCTCTGACCCTTGACCCTTGGTCAAGATGGGCAGGAACTCAGCTCTATGCCAAAGTCAACAACGATCATCTAACAGTTGAGTGTGCAAATTCCACCCCTCCTGCATCTCTTGGCCCTTATTTCTACCCCCTCTTCCATGATGTTCCCTGAGCCTTGGGTAGTGGGGGGTTGATTGAGCTGAGCCACAGTCTAGCACTCCTTTACACTCAGGGCTCTGACCAGTTCTGAGTCCCCGCATGAACCGCAGCCCACTGCTCAATGAAGCTTCTCAGACACAGAGTTGAGAGCAGCACAGACCTGTGAATATAAATATGAGGTTCTAGAAGGCAGTTTGACAACATGGGCATTTAGCAAAACAACAGTTGGTTCCCTCCTAGGGCCCTCGATCTCCCCACTGCTGAGCTTTTGAACAGGTTTACAACACGAGGCATGAAATCTGCAGCTGTTTGCTCTCCAGCAGAGAGAGCCACACAGCCACACAAGTGTGGGCAATGACACTGGTCTCAGGATGTTATCAATAACAACTACAAACACTAAAAGTAAAAAGGGTACATGCGCGGGGAGGGAGCTGAGCTGGATGCAGTGGGGAGAGCTGGGAAGACGTAGAGACAGACAGGTGCACCCCATGTACCTTGTGTAAATGGACAAAGCGGTCATCAAAGAAAAAAATCTTTTATTAAAAGACAGACTAACTGGATAGACTGGATCTTAGACGTCAGAAAGACAGGCAAACACTCTAAAACACCCGATCCCATGAAGCACTGTCTCCCATCCTGAGAAAAACACATTTCAGTCAATCTTACCTGAGGCTGCGCTGATGTGTTTATGTGGTCGGGGCCTGACCTCACCAAGGGTTCCCAGGCAGGGCAGGGCAGTCCTGTTGTGGTCAGTTCTGTACAATTTTA
>JAMJFZ010001825.1:0-170000 GCA_026225945.1 Cricetomys ansorgei | reverse complement strand
TCACATGCTGCTGAGACTCAGACCCACGGGTCGGGGCTTGGGTGTTGCTGATACCCAGACCCACGAGTCCTTGAGGATGCTGAGGTTTACCTCTTCCCACACTGGCTTTAAAGGTGTGCTCCACCCAGTCCTCTCAGGGAACCCAGGAGCAAACCCTAAGCGGGGCGACCTCAGTTGCACCATAATGACCAGTTGGCCACCCGCAAACCAATCCCGATGGCTTGCTGGAGTGTAAAGAAACAAGCTGACTGGCTAGTCAGATACACCTTAGCTAGCTGCCTCTGAAAGTCAAGGTTCTGTACCCCTGAGTGCACAGCTCCAAGGATAGAGTCTGGGAAGGAAAGCAATCTCCCCAGGGAGCAATAGCTATTAGCAGACAAAGCCAGTGGGCTCACCTTTCCCACTGTCAATTTTAAGTTCTTATCGGATCACATTCAGGTTGATCAAGTGTTGGCTCAGCTAGGCTCCGGGCTCAGTGATTTGATCAAACAGCAGTTACAACGTTGCACTGAGAGTGCTATTTAGACCATTGTTTAAATCAGTTACTTGAAGTAATGCATAATACTTTTACAGTGTGGCTGGGTCTCATCCACTCAGAGGCTCCAAGAGAAGCCTAAGTAGGAGTCTTCAGAGAGGGGCAGCTCTGGTCCATCTCCTAGCACCCATCAGGGCTGGAGAACCGCCCTGTCAGTGCCTCCCTGCTGGGCAGCCAGCTCCGAACCCCAGCATTTCCTTAGTATAAGTTCCCTCTTTCTCTCTCTCTCCCCCCTTTCCTCTTTCTCCGTCTTTATCTTTCTCTTCTCTCCTCCCTCGCTCTCTTTTTCTCTCGCTCTGTCTCTTTCTATGCCCCTTTTCTCCATCTTACCCCACTCTCTGTCTCTCTTTCCCTCTCTCTATCTCCTCTTTGTCTTGTCTCTCTCATCTAGCTGTTGGGAGAACTCTGTCTTATAGACCTCTACGAGGGGCACAGACTTAGAAGAATTCCACCCTGTCATACTCATTCTGCCTTTAACTGGACAGGGCACTCCGAGTCCTAAATATTTGGTTTCAGGTTCCAAATAAGATCACGTAGGGCGTAGATGGGCCGACTGTGTTTACGCTCAGCCTGGAGCTGTGTCCTTGTCTTCGGAGTTGTGCCTGTGGACATCCTTCTCAGCTCAAAGTCTATTCTGAAGATTCCTAGGAGTCTCGTTTCTGAGGGTGACCTTGTTCCAAGTCCTTAGGCTGGGCTCGGTCCTATTAAATCTCCTACTATTACTAGTTAGAAGGGAAACAACTTAAGGCTTAAATAATTTAGCTGGCTTCCACACAGCTGCTCTTTCATGGAGATTCATTGGCTAATAAGGAAAATTGACCTGAGAAGCCAGTGTTGGTTTGAGGCAGGGAAACATCTCCACGCGGATCCCCTCTCTCCCGAGACTCCGCCACTGTCTTGGGAAAAGCAGCGGGATCCACTTTATTTCAAGTTCTTCTCACTAGTTATTTTTCCAGATGCTCTACAACCTGGGTGGAGGGTGGGGGAACCTCTCAGCTGTCTGTCTCTAAAAATGAAGAGTTCTTTCCCCTGGCATGAGCTCAACTTGGCTCTTGGGCTACAGAAGGAGGTAGCCTGAATTATTTCTATGAGGTCCAGACCTGGCAGAGCAGGGAAGGTTTTGTAGAGAGGGATTGGTTAGTTAGTGGGTATGAAGACCCAGCTAGCTTGGAGAATAAGTCTCGGTATTCTGCAACACAGAAGGGTGTTGTCATACAGTATAAACCAAAGCAGCAGTGGATTTCAAATGCTCTCTGCCTGAAATGACAGCCACTGTTGGAGAAGATAGAGTCTGAACACTGCCACGCTGCCCATTGTCAGGGGTATAGCGCACACCAGATACCACCCTGTGCTCCACAAATACAATGGTTATCGTCAACTGAAGGTAACTGAATCAAAGAGCCTGGAGAGGCCGTTCAGTAGTTATGACTGCTTGTTGCATGTAGGTTAGCTTTTATTTTCAGTTCGACACAGTCCATAGTAATGTGGAAAGAGAAAACCTCAGCAGAGGAACTGTCTGGGTCAGATTGGCCTGCAGACATGTCTGTGGGAGGTTATCTTGATTGATGATTGATGTGCCCACTGTGGGCAGCGCCATGCCTACACAGATGACCTGTCTAAGAAAGCTAGCTGAATCTGAGCCCGAACAGTGTTCTGCTAGAGTTCCTGCCCTGACTTCCCTCGATGATAGATTGTCTCCTGATAGGATAAGCCAGACCCTCTCCTCCCCAAGTTGCTTTTGGTTAATATTTTACCACAGCAACAGAAAGGAAACCCAAAACACTTTTCTTCCAGGGGACTTGAGGTAAGTTCACAGCATCCACATTAGGTAGCTTACAACCCATCTGTAACTCCCGCTCCAGGGATCTGGCGCCCTCTTCTGGCCTCCACAGGTTCCCACACACACATGCCACATGCCTGAAATAAAACATAAAACTATTTTTAAAAATCACAAAGGGAGCCGGTGCCGTGTGTCTCCCCAAGTCTGTCCGGAGACTTTGGAGGCAGCTTTGGGCTGACCCTATAACCAGGGCTAGCGCCGCATTGCTGATCTCGCTGAGTTACCTCCCACCGACGGAATCCTTAGGAGCGACTAGAAAGCGAGCAGTCGCTGCCGAGCACAGGCTGCTGTCCACCAACCCGTTGTTAGCGTGCATTCCCGTGCCCTCGGAGAGCTCGGAAGCTCGCCAGCTCCTGTGCTTCGGGAAAGCAGACATGGGATGTTGGCTCTTGCTCCAACTGTCCTGTAACCCCGTTGTTGCACAGATTCTTGTCTCACGCCTGTCCCTGGGGCCAGCTTCAAAAGTGAAATGAAGTGGTTCCTGGGTGCTAGTCTTCGGCGTGGGGATTTGGTGACTCGTGACAAGATAACACGGCTAGGTGCCTTGGACCCAGAATCCCACTTTCAGAAATTTTCCCAGCTCTCTTAGAAGTAAATACACAGAGGGCACTTTATTACAGAGTTGTTCGTAATTTAAAATAGCAGGTATACCTGCACATTCCCTCACAGGACGGGCTAGCTAAACCTCGAAACACACAGGAGATGGGACCAACACAGCTGTCCGTCGGAGGACATGATGGACTGGCCTGTGGACCAGTGTTGAAAGATTTCCAGGCTCCATAGTTTCACACGAGAGATAACGATTGGAACCCCTGACACACCACTAGAAAGAAGGGTTGAGGGAGAGGAGATCCACCATGCAGGGCCTGGAGAGAGTCCTGTCTAGGAAGAACAGCTTTCACTGGGGTCCCGCATGGGCTGCCCCTGCCTCCTGGACAAGCCCACTTCCAAAGTGGATGTTGAAGGCACAGCGGGTGTACTAGAGCTGTGAATCTGAGGGTGTGCATCAGGGAGATGTCTTCTGTCCCTGGTGGCTGCATGCCCGGCCGGCTTCCTGTTCCGAGGCATCTTTGCCTCTGACTATGAAGTGGTTGCTAACCTTTGTGAAGGCTGGCGTTCTAGACCCGACTGCAGACCAGAGCACAGTGCTGCTGTTTCGTGCCCATCGTCCCAACTTTACGATGGTTTCATTTAGGGTTCTGTGGACTCAGTAGAAGCCTCCCCCCTCATATGCATGTGGTCCAGTGGTATGTCAGATGCTGGGTGTCAGGCTGTGGCTCTCAGCTAGCCGTGGGCTCCCATGGAAAGCACCAGAATCCTGCTGTATGCCGAATACCTGAACAAGGTGATGGTCAGGGTAGGGTGCTGAATTGCTTCTAACTAACCATGGGTTTGTGAGACCCCGAGGGCGAGGCCCACCTGGAGCAGGCTGGACCAGAAATATCAAAAAGGAGAAAATACCTTTGCATCCCCCGACCGTGGTCTGTGAGAGAGGAAGCGTTCTCTCTGCTTGGCCCCAAGTGGACCAAGTGTTTGCTGTTGCTCCAGAGCCTTTCCTAAGGCAGTGCTAGCACTCCCTGATTGGCATGTCAGCACAGCAATTTGCCCCCAGAGGCTCCAGCTGTGAGCAATACACTCAGTCCACAAGCGTCGGGGTGTGCAGTGCCAGGCATGTGCTCGGCCGTGAGCCTGTCGGGACAGACTCTGTGCTGACCAGCTGTGAGAGGCCCACATACTGTCCCCACTGGGTGGGTCACACCCCGGACCCTTCACTCTAAGCGTATACCTAGCTTTCCCTAAGGCTCTGCTTTCCACATTCTGGAATACGCGGCCAGCTCTGCTCAGTTAACTGAGCAGACGTGTGACGTGAAAGCAGCTAGGTCCCAGCCCAGAGGCCATATTTACTTTCTTCCCTTAACGCTTCTCAGATTGAGGGAAATGTTTCCTAAGGCCGTTGGAAGGTAGCAGGCTTAGGGACGGGGTGCAGCAGGATTGGGAGAGCCGAGGACAGTAGCCCGCCCCCCTCTTTCTTCGCTCAGGCAAAGCAAGGACAGAAGGAGGCTGTGCGATATGATTAAATTGTTGCCAACCAAAGTCACCTTGGCTTGTCAGGCCCCACCAAGGCCAGCCTTCAGGCAAGTAATAAAGCCAGTGTCTATGCAGGGCCCAGTTCAGGGATCTGCAAACATGAAGGTGATGGATGGCAGTACTCAGGGACAAGGGACACCGCCAGAGGAACAGGCAGGAGTCACTTTTCTCAAGGAGGCACAGGTGCATTCTGGGAGGTCTTGGCTCGGAAACCCTAGTGAGCTTCTCTGTGGAGGTGGACACGAAGTGTGCTGGGGGTGGTGGGGTGTCTCCACGGATGCCTTTCCTCCCACCCCAGCTGCTTCCCTGAGCACCCTCATCTTATGCGTGCCCCTTTCCAAGGTTCATTCTCATGAATAGCCCCATTGCTAACTCTGGGATCCCCTTGAATTCAGATTGCCGAACTCTTGAGTCTTGGAGGCGACGAACCACAGTTCTGCAGAGAGGCCGCAAGGGAGAGGACACAGGGAAGAGAATTCTGGGAAACACAGGCTGGGACGGTGCACTGCAGCCTAGAGTGCCAGAGACCACCTAGGAAGACCAGGAGACCCGAAGGCCCCTCTGTCACCACGGTGGTGCAGGCTCAGTAAATGCTGGACACTCTCTTTAAAGACAGCGATGGGTGCCACATACAAGGTCGCCTAGGTGAGTTAGCCTCACTCTCACCGGAGCTGTGAAAACCCTCTCTGCGTGTAGCATTTGCATTGCAGACAGACAGAGGTCATAGGACCTTCTTCCTACTCCTGTCAGGACCTCACATCTGTCCCCTTTCTGCCACAGCTTCAGACCGGGAGTCTGATCTCCCAAGATGTCCTCAAGAGAACAATCAGGAGTTCTGAGAACAGAGCAGAAGGCACAGCTGTCACACCCCAGCCATCTTGTTAGTTTGGAAGACACTAAGAACACTTCCATTCTGGGCAAATATTAATCAAAAAGAGATCTGATAACAACACAGAGATGAAGGGAGTGCTGAGCCCACACCAGCATCTCAGAGCCCACACCAGCATCCGAGCCCACACCAGCATCCGAGCCCACACCAGCATCTCAGCCCCACACCAGCATCCGAGCCCACACCAGCATCTCAGCCCACACCAGCATCTCAGCCCCACACCAGCATCTCAGCCCCACACCAGCATCTCAGCCCACACCAGCATCCGAGCCCACACCAGCATCTCAGCCCCACACCAGCATCCGAGCCCACACCAGCATCCGAGCCCACACCAGCATCTCAGCCCACACCAGCATCTCAGCCCACACCAGCATCTTAGCCCCACACCAGCATCTTAGCCCCACACCAGCATCTCAGCCCACACCAGCATCTCAGCCCACACCAGCATCTCAGCCCACACCAGCATCTCAGCCCACACCAGCATCTGAGCTCCAGAGGCCTAGTAGCCAGCAAGCATTGTTTCTGGTCTTTCTCTCCAGAAAGGGCTACCTCTGCCAGCTGCTCATGCACAAGCAGAGCCATGCAGGGTGAGTGAGAGGGTAGAAAACCAGGGGCAGTGCCTGAAAGTTCTAGGCAGCAGTTGCACCTGCCCAGCTACGGAGAGTTTCCCAGCTGGAGACTTTGCACTAATATCAAATCCAAATGACACAAAGCTCGCATTCGCCAGCTTTTATCGGCACACGTATCTGCGAGTTATTTTTAAAAATCACCTTCAAGCTCACAAATTTTCAGGCTAGTAGAGTTGATCTTCTGTTCAAAGGTTATGAAAAATCCAATACCCAGTGGAAAGTTGATAAAATTCTTTCCCATAGAGTGGACACTCATTTTGACCGACTAAGTCCTGGTGGAAGTCGCACACACCGGGTACAGGTCCCATGAGACCTGTGTTCTCAGGAAATGGCTCCTACACAACCAGATGACTTTCAGGGAAGCTAGAAGAGGCCTGTCAATGATCAAATCTCCCTGGGGATGGTGGCTGGCCTTCTGGAGCCATCCCAGGGGCTCCACCATCCTGGCAGAAGGTGGACACTGGGAAGCGGAAGCTAAGAACATTTTTACAGAAGACTCGCCATGACGTCCGGGAAACTCTGAACAGATCTCAGGTCTGAGATGGACAGGAGAGAGGCCATAGGCTGGCTCTGCAGGCAGGGTGGTCTCCTCACAGCACCCGAGCCCCTCAGGCCTGATCCGGCTGTTGCTTGGTTTTCTCCCCTACGCCTGGGGTCGTGTGCACCAGTAGACGGAGGGTGCGGGAGGCAGAGTCCCTCTGGTGGTCAGTTCTGTCTGCTGAGCCTCAGGACTGGACACATTTCTAGATGGTTCTGTGAAGGTATTCATTTGATGGGCCCGCAAATCAGTAGGCTGAGACCTCAGCAAATGAGCATGAGGTAAGTAGACTTTACCCAGTAAGTTGAAGACTTTGCGGGGAAAACTGGGGTCCTTCTAGAAAAAAAATCCACTGTAGGTGACCTTCTGGCTGGAGCTGGTGTGCCTGCTGCCAGCCTGCCAGGTAGTGTGGCCACCTTTGCAATTACATGAGCCAAATTTCCTGACTTTCTCCCCACTGACGGATGTGAGTGTGCCCCTCCCCCATTACCTCGGGGTCTCTCTAGAGAATGCCAAACAGTCTCTGAGGCTTGTGGGAAACCCTCACTCTGGAGGAGTGGGATTTTACAAGGTGTCTTTCCCACAAATCACATTTGGTTGACGTCATCTCCCTTCCTTGGAAAGCCGGGAACCTGCCTCTGTTGTGTGCTGATGAGGACATTGGAGCCAGCCCCACCAGTGAGCTGCAGGGCTGACCAGGATGTGGGAGTCAGCAGGGGCATTACCAGTTGACAGAAAGACTCCAGAGCAGAGTGATCTTGGGCAATCTACCGCAACTCCAGGATGGCAGTAGCTAGGATTCCACCCCAGAGCTCCCTTCCTGTCCACCATGACACCTATACCCTGTGCCATGTGCCATTCCTCTCCCTTCCTTGTCCTGATGAGCCACCCCACATTGTCTGATCAAGTTCATCATAACTGGAAAGGGCTCCCGGAGAGGACCAATGTTAGGCATCAGCTAGGATGAATGAGGAACACCTGCAATCCCAGCATTCCAGAGGCAGAGGCAGGAGGATCTCTGTGAGTTCGAGTGCAGCCTGGTCTACATAGTAAGAACCCATTTCAAGAAAGAGACAGGGAGGGGGGAGGAGGGGCCAGAGAGGTCTCTAGAAGAGCTCGATTTTCAGGTATGTCTGAGGATGTTCCCAAGAGGCTGGGGTACGGGGCTGAGTGGACCAAGTACAGAAGACCCCATCTTCCATGTGGGGGAGGCCATCCAGGCCAGAGGGGCCAGAGAGGACAGATGCAGAAGGCAGCCTGGCCTCTTCCCTCTAAGCTGGGAAAACTGGCCCCACAGCCTGGACCCTGAACCTTCAGATTCCAGTCTCAGGACTGCAGGACTCAAGTCCCCGCTGCAATTAGGCTTTGGTGCCTCAGTCCGGGAGCTGCACCGTTGATGCCCCTGCGCTGAAAGCCCTCAGGTCTGTGTGCAGCCCTCAACTCCCACCCCCAAGGCTCTGCAGCCTGCAAATGGCCTGTGGAAGACGTTCAGTTGTGGTGACAGAGTTGCTCCCTGATAAGCTTCCTCTTCTCTCCACATGCCAGTTCGGTTGGCTCTGTCACGGAGGAGCCCACAGACCCCGTAAATACGGCTGTCCTGCAAGAGGCTGCTGGCTTGTCAGTGTGCTGTGGGATGCCAGAGGGCTGGAGGGGCCAGGATGGCGTCCTAAGCACGCTTTGGCCTCAGGAAAGAAACAGATGCCAGTCCAGGCCCACCCTGCAAACGCACTCTAAATCTGTTTTTCAACTGCTGTCCGGTCCGTGCCAAAGCTGCCTGGGATTCCAGAGGCATGCAAACGGGAAGAGGGAGGTGAACGTGTGAAGGATTTGAGAAGCTTCAAGAAAGCCAGCAGGCGTCCCAACGCTAACTGCAAAATCAAACCTACGGCTCTCAGCTGCAACCCACCAGTTGTGACAGTCATCTGTGAGAGCCAGCACGAAACTCACAGTGTCGCGGCAAATTGTATTTGTTCTGTCGCTAGCCGGAGTGGAGTCATCTGTGAACAGAAACTCCTTAGCAGAAGCGAAGCAGGACTGGGCAGGCATGCACCTTCCCGCTATCTTTAACTTGACTGAGGAAGCAGGACGCGAGGCAGAGTAGCGGGTAGCAGGTAGCGAGCCTCTTCCCTTGACTGACCCACAGCCACAGGAGCTGCAGAGTATCGGGGAACGGTTGCCCTGTGTGAGCTCCACCCAGCCACAGCAGAGCCTTCCCAGCACCAGTGGCCAGTGTGAGCAGACACAGAGCATTCTCTTCAAGGGACGTTTAAGCAGTCTTATGATGTGTGAAGCTACCTTCCTGACAAGGGTAGCTGCTCCCACTTGGGCTTCATCAGCTAGCAGAAGAAGAGCATTCCTGAAATTGGAAAGATCCACACGTCATCTTCTGATACCAGAGCCTCTCTGCGCCTCAGTTTCCTCTTCTGTGAATGATGCCTGGGGCTACTGATCTCAGAAGATGGTCGAAAGGATTGTGTGGGGACCTCTCTGGAAGAGCCAGCTGCACCCTTCATCCCAAACACACAGATGACCCAGATAGGGAGTTGGTGGTACGAGCCATGCTCTGTGTTGGTCCAAGATTTACTCCCATATTGCATGGGGGAGGGGAGAGCAGAAATTCCGAGAGAGCTCTGGTTTCTCATCTTTTGTGTGCCAGGTAAAGTTTTGGTTGCATGGTACGCCCACTCCCTGCAGATCAGCTGATGGTGGCCCCATTGGTGGCAGGCTGCCAGTACACAATGGAAACATCCATTGTGGGAAGAAATGCAATGTTGTGTGCTTTCTGAGGCCCTCTGTGCTGCTGGGACCCATCCCCACAGGCTGGGTACTTCACAAGGATGAAGGTTTGTGTCCAGTGCGGGAGTCCAGGGTCAGGTCCCAACAGGTCCAGTAAATGGTAAGAGCTTTACTCTCTCTGTGTTTTCACTTCATAGGTCAAAGGGCAGAGCAGACACCTTGCCTTCCTGTGACAGAGGGGAAGCATGGAACAAACCTGCGCCTCGAGACCTCTTAATGCACCAGCGACCGGTCCTTGAACTTGTCACAGAACACCTGCCCACCCCCACCTCCCAGCACCCTGATCTTGGGGGCTAAGGTCCTGACAGGTGGGCTTGGGGGACTGATTCACAGCACAGCACATTATAATGTATAAGAAGAAGAATTTAGCAAAATCTAACATCCATACTAGGGAGCAGATAAAGGCCACCACAGCCCAGCATCCATCACTGGAGGGCGATGACAACCTAGTGCCTCCTGTAGCGGGGGCTCTGCAGATGGAGAGGAGGGAGGGAGAGGCTTCTGCCAGCTCTGAAGCAGCACCCAGAGTGCCAGCGTGGACCTCAGGGCAGCGTGTGCAGACAGAAGTTGTGACATTAGATGGCTAAAGTGATACACAAATTTATGTTTGTGGATGGACAGACAGACAGGCAGGCAGACTCACACTCTTAGGAAGAACAGAAGCTTTCATATTTTCTTGCATGGTGCCCTGGGCGGCGACACCATCTTTGTAAGAGATTTCTGCGTGCATCACAGGCTGCGTGTCGATGTCCTGTTGTGTGAACAGGGCTTTCACTGTAGGAAGATTGAGTATCTACCTGTGGGGCCTGATAAATATTGCATGGTTCTTAGCGCAAAGAAAAAATATCCATGTAAGCTATGGTGTCATCTCACTAAAAATTCCTTAGGTAAGGCCAGCGAGAAGGTCCGGGTAAAGTCGACTGCTGCCAAGCCCAGTGACCTGAGTTCAATCACTGGTACCCACACAGTGGAAGGAGAGAACCAACTCCTGCAAATTGTCCTCTGTTCTCTGCACACATGTGTGTGCATGCGTGTGAACACACACACAGCATAAATAATAATATCCTTGAATACCCACTGACCGCCAACACTGCACGCTCCCAGCCCACAGACTGTGGCCTCTGCCTGTCGTAGAAGCAGCCCGCCCCCAGCTCTCCCCAACTGCAGAGTCTATGTAGGGACAAGCAGCATCAGCCCTTGTCATACAGGAGCGGAGGCAAGGACACCTCCAGCGACCAGCGGCAGAGAGTAGTGGTAATAACAGCTTGTAGTTCTGACACAGACAGAGCCCCAGAGCCAGCTGTGAGAGCGAGCTCATCCTGGTCAGGCCTGGGCACCGCCGTCTGCGCCAGCAGCGGAGATCAACTAGAAGGTCAGGGGTGTTTACAGTCACGAGTTCACAGTGACCCAAAGAACAAAAGAAAATGGAAGTCAGCTACGAGCAAGAACACTGGCCCTCAGGCGCCCCTGGGAAAACTAGGGAGCCAAGTAGATATTTTAAAAGAAAATTGACGTTTTTAACTTTACGGGGAAGGGCCTTGCTGTGCAGACCCGGCTGTCCTAGAACTGCAGACTCTTCTCCCTCAGCCTCCTTGGGGCTCCTTGGAAGTTGTTTTTTATAGAACTCCCCAAACTTTATTTCCTTTATTTGTACTTATAATTTTATTACTATTGAGAGTGTGCCGGTAGGTGTATGGAGTCTGAGCGTAGCAAGCAGAGGTTTACCTGGGTTCCAGGGACCAAACTCAGACCATCAGCCATTGCCTTCACCCTCTGAGCCCTCTTGAAAGCATGGGGATTCTTATCAGAGGGGAAGAGTCACGCATTGCTTCTGGCTACTGCTTTGAAGAACTGAGTTCCCTTTTATGGAACTATACTAGCCAAGGGATGGAGAGAGGAGACGATGGTACAGCAACCTTCCTCTAGCTCTGGGGGATAATGGGTGCAGGTCATGGTTAGCGACCTCAAATACCGCAAGAGAATAATGAAGCAGAGATCACTCTGAGGGAAGCAGGAAGCGCGGGGGAGAGGAATACTGAATGGACAGGAAGCCTGAGCTCGCCTTGAAGATGCATCCTGAATACGCATGATTCTGTACTGTATATAAAGAGAATCTGGGGTAACGGGACATTCAGTAGTGACACCCAAAGAGTCAAAGCCAAATCAGATCAATTTCCTAGATTTAATTAGTACTTGGCAGGATAGAGGGCAGAATGTCATGTTAGCCTCATGCAGGGTCAGCGAGATTCAGACTGTACAGAACAGAATGGCTCAGGTGTGTGTCGGGCATGGGGAAAGGGGGTAGAGGAGAGGGAGAGAAAAGGGGAGGAGAGAGGAGAGACAGGCAGCAAGACAAAGGGAAGAGAGAGACAGAGAGAGGAAAGAGGAGAGAAAGGGTGTGGACAGACAGAAGAGATGAAAGAGAGAGTGAGAGAGAGAGAGAGAGAGAGAGAGAGAGAGCTTGGAAATAGCCATTGGGGGTACGTAGACCAACAGAAGCATTGAAATCTTTCTTGGATTTTGATGGAAACAAATTGGAGAAAAAACAAGAAAGAAAATACAGCAGCAACCTTGGCGATTTGCACAGAGTGCTGAACGTATTACAGAACCAGCCCTGACTTCCACGTGGCAGTATCGTGGTGTACTGTGTGAACCAGAGTGTTCCAGTCTTGGAGATGGAAGCCAAAACATCTCCAGTACCGCCAGCATGACGGCTAGCGCTGGCCTCCTGCTGCCCCTGTGGAGGTGGGAAGCAGGGCTGCTGGCTAATGAGAACACAGGCTCATTTCTCTCTTTGTTCTGCCTTTGCATTTGGAGCCAAGTCTCCTGTAGTCAAGGGATTTGAGGGGCTTAAATCTCTTATCTACCAATCTACTGCCGATTGGATTCTCCCAAGTCCCATTTGATGCGAGAGGCAGATTCTGCAGTCTCTGAACCTAAGATAAACACACGGGGCCTCTCAATCCTACTGAATCCCAGCGAGCATTCCTTAATATTCTCAGCCACTAAGCGTGCTGACCTGTTGACGCCATGTGGGTACCAGTGACAGGAAAAGCTGTCCCCAAGTCCTATACCTAAGGTCCTGGAACTGAGGAAGACAAGGCAGTTCTTGAGGACAAGGGCTGGCCCCTCGTGGTGGAACAGGAGCACAGGGTTGTGCTGGGCTTGATGGAGAGTGGAAGAGAGGGTTTTGTGCCTGGCTGTGGGGAGACTCATTCTTGAGTGTGGTTAATAATCCCAGGGTGCCCAGTAGAGGCCCCAGTGCTGGGTAAGCACCTGCTGCTGTTGGGCGGCTTGCTTGTAGCAAAGAGGACGGTGGAGGACACACGCACACATACACACACACACACACACACACACACACGTACACACACACACACACATACACCCATACACATACACACACACACACACACACATACACACACACACACGATGCTCTCAGCTAAGGGTGCCTGGGCACAGTAGCAGGAAACAGCAGCAGAGTGGACCGTGGTCATAAAACTCTGAGCTGTGGAGAAGCTTGAGCAAGAGGGCCAAGGGTCAGTGAGATGGCTCAGCGGGTAAAAGGGGCTTGCTGCCAAGGCTGAGGACATGAGTTCTATCCCTGGAATCCACATGATGGAGAGAGAGCATGTATTCCTGAAAGCTGCCTAAACAACAAACAAACATTTAACCAAGAAAAGGGAGGTCTGGCCCTACCAAGCAGCAAGGCAAGCCTTAGTTAGTTCTGCCTCCTGCCACGGCCCCTTCCTCTCTGTGTTTCTCATCCTTTGGAGGGGATTGAGCCTGGAGAACTTTATCCCCTCCTCCTTCCCCTCTCTCTTCCCCTCTCTCTCTTCCTTGGGGCTCAGTTGTGGCACCAGCTCAGCATGGTGACTCTCCTTGAAATGCACACCCCGCCCCATGCCTGCTCTCTCCCTTCCGCAGGACACTCACCACAGACAGATAAGCACCGAATATTTACTTGTCTCTTGTCCCCTGTCACCAGGGCAGTGTTGGCGCCAGGGCCCAGGCTTGGGGCCACTTGGGACACTCTGCCGTCTTTGTCTCTGGAACTTGCATAGCACTCAGGGACACACGGCACATATTTCTCAGGCACATTAACAGCAGTAAAGGGGGGAGGAGAGAAAAGTGTCAATTTCATACATCAGCGAGGAAAGTATAATTTGTATTTTTGTAAATGGATACTGAAGAAAGATTTTAGAAGGTCAGAAATATATCTACATGAAGATATATAGAAATTTTATGGAGAAAGCTATACCAGATTTACTTTAAAATACTATGGGGAATCTTAGTAATGCATCATGTTTTAGAAAAAACTGCCTTCAAATTACCCTGTAATATGTAATATCACACAGCTCCACACAAACCCCAGCTATTTATAAAGAAAATGCTGATGGGCTGATGGAGAGTTTAACTTGAGACAGTTGAGCGGGTGTGTGGAGCAGTGGAGACTGTCTACCAGGCACCAGGGAGTTGCAGAGGCCGAGTGGGGTCAGCTCTGCAGAGGGGAGGGGAGTTACAGGGGGGAAGGGTGGTCAGGGCACCACAACGAATGCCCTGGTAAAAGGAGCAGGGACAATTGGTCCCATATGCAAAAAAAAGATAAATTCAGGTTCTGTCTTCGGCCACATACATTTTTAAAAAATTCTTTCTGATGAGCTCATTTGAGTTTCTCGGACTTCCTTACAGAGGGTGGGTGAGTGGTGACTTACAGGAGTGCGAGTGACCCCCAAACTCATACACCACCTCGAAGTCTTACCTCGTCATGGTGGACAGCCTCATGCAACCCCACGGTGCCTTCAAATGAGAACACTTGCAGCTGGGGTGGGGCAGTAGTTGGAATCCCAGGTGAGGGTCTCAAGATGCTTAGAGCAAAGCATGCTTCTTAAAGGAGAGGAACGAAGCGAAAGACATAGGGGGAAAAATTGATAAATTTTATTGTGCTCATTTTAGACAAAACCTTCCCAAATTAGGACACATGCTGTTTCAGAAATGCAAAGAGAGCCACACTAGTTAAGAGAGAGAAATAAAAGTCATCTGTGCTGTAAAAAGAAATAACCAGCCCCCTTGCAGATGGCATGACCTTGTAGAGGTGTTCTGAGCAACGGACAATGAGGATGATAGTTTTGCATAAGAGACCAACACACAAGGACTAACTACGCCAACTCCAACTGCTCCAGCGCTGAGCAACTTAGAAGGAAAGCCAACACAGAACCCCATTTACCAAAGCACAAGAAAAGAAAACCATGATTAAAGAAAAAAGCCTAAGTCTTATATAGTGGAAACTACAAGATCATTGAAAGAAAGGTGTGCGCAGGCAGACATTCCACGTGGGCTGGAAGACTTGTGCCCTGGAAATGGAGAATTCCGGTAACGAATCTGCAGGTTCCACACAGTCCCTGCCCAAGTCTTAGGGCTTTGTTCTGACCTACATCTGCACTGAAGACTGTGGTCCATGTGGACCAGTCGAACAGCCCTGGGCCTCTAGACAAGCCCGTGTGCTTATGAACTGAATTTCACAAGAGTCCCCAGAGGGTGTCAGATCCCCTGACACTATAGCTACGGATCGTGGTAAGCCACCATATAGGTGCTGGAAATAACTTGATCTGCAAGAGTAGCAAGCACCCTTAACCACTGAGCTACCTCTCCAGCCCCCCAAATAATCCCCACCGTCCTCAGCCCCGCCCCCACCACCTCCTCTGTTGACCAGTGATCACACTCCTACCCGGTGCAGTCTGAGTATCTAGTCACAGCTCTCGGTTTGCAGCAACTGTCAACACGGCTGTCCAGAGAGACATTCCCAACTATGGAGGAACCCATACATCCTCCATAGGGAAGAAAATGACAGCCTGGCCCTCAGGAGACTCTCAGGGAGGGTTGGCACCCTGTGCTTCTGAGGCAGATCAGAAAGACACCAGAGGCCAGGCCAGGAGTCTGGTGGAGGAATTCCAGGCTCTGCTGTGACACGCACCCTCCGCCTGCAGTCACAGCCCGTTGGCAAAGCCGCCCCTTATGTGGGACAATGGAAGGAGTTACCTCTCGCTGTCCATTAAACAGGAAAGGGAAGCCTCAGCCCTCCGGATATGCTAGGGTGTTGGGAGACAGCTCAACATGGCCTTTCCTGTCTTAAACACGAGGGGCCAGGCAGGAGAACGGGGAGCATACTGAACTTCTTGCTTAAAGGTAAGTGGCACAGGGGAGGGGCACAAAGCTAAACCGGGGTGCGAAGGCTTAGATGGGGGCACTGGTGGCTGACGGCTGGGTCTTGTTCTGTTCTCTGCTAAGCCCCAGGGAGGAGGTGGAGGTGGTTATTATTAAACATTCTGAGAAATCAGATGGATGCCATAAAAGTCATCTGGGTGGCACTTCATTATATTAAAGCCAATAATCGAGGGCCCGCGTCACGCTGCCTCCAAACATTCGGCACACGAGGCCCGTCTTTTATCTGCACATCCATAAACGCCTTATGGATAATGGCTGTTATAAAAATGATGAATCGCTTAGGTGGGCTTTTAAAAAAAATTAAAGGAAAGGTCGTTTTAGATGTTCGTTCCCAGAGGGACGCCACGGCAGCTAACACGGTTGCTCCTCCAACTTCACCAGGTGCCTTCTTACAAAAGGAAGAAAGAAAGAAAACACAACACTGTTTTGTTCCTGAAGGAACATGTTCCCGGGCACCCACATCCCTAGATTTTCAGAAAATTAATTCCGTAGATGATGTGGAAATGATCGCCTATAAAGTTAATGAGATATTACCGAAGGCTGGATGAACAATTAGCAGTATTAGCTGCAAAGATAAAGCGAGACCCAATGCCACCTAACAGAACTGCGCTAATTAAATTGAAAATTACAGCGCGGGCACGTGGAGACAAAGGGAAAGGGGATTCGGTGAGAATTATGGGGATAATATTTGCAACAGAAACATTGGTATTAAAAACGAGAGGCGGGTGGCGTATTGAAGCATCTATTCCCCTCCCTGGGGTGTCTCTGAGTTGCTTTCTTACATGCCTTCCCCACCGTCCTTAGTGTCTCCCACCTCAGTGTCAGTTTGGCCATGTACAACAGATCCTAAGTTTGTGGCTTCGGTTTGTCGATCCACCGTAAAGCGGCTGGGCCAAGCGGGAAAGGAGTCCTCGCTGACCCCCCTGACGGGCCATCAACTCAGCTTTCTGGGGAGCAGCAGCGGGTCTGGGATCTTGGCGTCTTGTGTTGAGATCCCACAGCTCCAGCCTGACTCACGGGGCTGGGATGCAGCTGCAGTTCTTCTTGGCGTTTGCTTTGTGAAAGTACAGTTTTCAGTTCTTCAACTTTTCTGCTTTGTCCTGCCTCCTCCGGGTCTTCCGCCACATGGAGCCTGGTGGGGATGGAAACACAGAGAGAGAAGATATGGGGCAGAGAGATCTTCCGGCTTCGGGGAGGGCCGTGGCGGTGTGCTGTGGGTTTCTGTGCCATATACGAGAAAGGAGACCCCGGAAAACCACGTGTCTGCTGATGGCACCTCCTCCCCAGCATGCTAGGTGTCTTCCAACCCCTCATCACTCAAAGGCTGTTCTCATGCCTCTATGAAGAAGGGCAGGGCACCAGAGACTTTGCAGGAAGCCTGAGCCCCAAGCTCGCTCCATATGGCTTGCATTCATACAATGCCATCTCACAGTCTCTCTAGCTGACATGTTATTGTACCATTGTACTCTAGCATAGCCACCAAGACTCAAACCTGAGACCAATTCTCAGCCTGGGCTCAGCTGTTCCTGCTGCCCCCCCCCCCCCATGAAGATGCCTGGCTAACAGTGTGGAGCCGCCTCGTCTCTCCCCAAGGCTGTCACAGCCACTGAAAGCATCTCCCCCACTCTCTCCATCCTTAGATAAATGCCAGTTACTGACAACTGGGCTGGAGAAGCAGCGTGGAACATGAGGCCTGGCCTTTGCTGGCACTTTTGGTAACACTACAGGGCCAGGGGTCTTACGCCCTGGCATGCAATTCCATCCCCTGGCTGGATTCCCATAGAAAATAAGGGTTATTCGAGACAAAGTTAGAGAACTTACTGCCAAGCACCGAAGCATAAGGTGAACAGCTGTCCAGTGCAGCAGCCAGAGACCTCAGCCGTCACTCACGGTGAGCAAGGGGGGGAGACTTCCGTGAAGGACATCAAGAAAGATACTTCTGCACTCCTCGGAAGCTCTGGGAACAGCCGAGCACCCCTTGTGAAGGGCTTGCTCTTCCAGCATGTCCTTCTTCCAGGAAGAGCCTATGGCTAGGGTTAACCCTCCCCTTGACTTGCCCCCACAGGATGGAGGGGAGCCAGGGGCTGAGTTTTCCAAATGTGACCCACCCTTCCCAGGTACACAGCACACCAGCCCGGTGAGCAGTCTCTGTTAGGGACTTTTCCATAAACTTAGCTGCGCTCATAACACACCCGTCCAGGTGAGAGCCCGAAACTCCACTTGTTAAACAAATGTTACCACTTAGGGTGAAAATAATCATTGAAACAACACCTTGGCAGGGGCTAGACAAAAAGAAAAATAACCAAAACCCTCGACAGCTTCTCGCACCTGAGAACAGAGCTGTGCGGAGAGACTTCCGTGTACACACTGTAATCCTTCCAAAGATTAAATTACCTTAAACGGACTCATCATTTTAGAGTTACATGTTAATAATTTAACAGGCAAACATTTCATAAGTTAATTCCGAAAAGACCCAAGCACAGGCAGATTTAATTAATTCCATATTTACACTGGCTTTGGCACTTTGAACGTCGAACGACTTCTCTGGAAAGGCAAGCGGCGTACAGACGTGATCTGCAAATAGTGAAATGGCGTTGTGTCGGTGGCTTTGTTCTGAGAGGGAGCTCTGTGTCGGGGGCGACTCTCGGGGCGGGCGATGATCCACGTGCAGCCCTTCCGTGCGGTCCCACTCAGGCAGTGTCTGATGGGGAGGCCGGCGTCCATCTGCCTTTAAAGATTGGCAGATGCGTGGCTGGGGAGGCGGCTCAGTGAGGAACGTGCTTCCCATGCAAGCTTGAAGACCTGAGTTCAGATCCTCAGAAACCCTGTAAAGCCAGATATGGTAGTACACGTCTATAATCCCAGCACTGGGATTGTGGAAAGAGAGGGGGCCAGAGGCAGGAGGCCCCCAGAAGCTTGGCTGCAGACAAGACACCCATCTCAAGACAAGGTAGGAGTCAGAAACTGACACCTGAGGTTGTCTGCTGACACCCACATACAGCCCAGTAGCTCATGTACCCCCAACTCACAACATGGACAAGCACATACATTATACACCGGAACACACACACATGCTCACACATGGGAACACACACAAACAGTGCACACACACACACACACACACACATGCTCACCCACACATGCACACACACACACACACACAGTGCACACACACATGCACAAACAGTGCACACACACACACACACACACACACATGCTCACACACACACACACACACACACACACACACGATTGGTAGGGGTACATCCCATGGGGCATCTTCCTATGTGTTTCCAACATGCCCCTGTCCTTCTTCATACTGTCTACATTAAATAGAACCATGCCCTAATAAGCCACAAGACTCAGATTAGAAACTTTAAGTACACGTATCTCAGAACAACATGCAACGTGGGCTGTTAACCATCCACTCGGGTGTGTGTGTGTGTTCATGAGTGAGCACATAGGTGTGCAGGGGCACATGCGTACGTGTGTGAGCATGTGGAGGCCAGAGGTAGAGCACAGGTATCATCCCTCAGGTGCCATCCATCATGAGATTCTAAAAGAGATCCTTATCGGCTTGAGGTTCACCGGTTAGGCCATGCTGGCTGCTAGCAAGCCCTAGGAACCCCTCTTCTCCCACTGCTCTAGGGCTGGGATTTCGGATGAGTGCTGATACATCTGGCCCTTTAAATATAACGTTTGTATTAACTCTGAGAATTTCACGCATGCATACAACATATTTCCTTCCTTCCTTCCACTGCTCCCTCTAACTCCCCCCAGATCCACCCACCTCCCACTCCCTTCCAATTTCATGTGCTCTTTCTGTTGTAGCAAACCTGAGCTGACCTCGTGTGGGTGAGGGCCGTCCTCTGGAGTGTGTTTGACCTACCGGGAGACACACCTTACAGACAACGGGCTGCCCCTCCCTGAGAAGTTATGGACGGTTACTAACTCCTCCGCTAGGGGCAGGGGCTTTGTGAGTCCTTCCTCTGCCACATAGGAATGTTGACTCCCCCATGCCCGCTGTTCTTACGTGAGTGTTGGGGATTGAACTCAGGTCCTAATGCTTGGACAGTAATTTAACGACCGTGCCAAACCATCCACTCTTCAGTGTGGCTTTCTCTGGACCTCGGACCAAAAACAAATACACCTTGATGCTTATTTCTCAACAGACTGGGTGTCAGTGAGCCACTTTCAGCACCTTGCCTGCGGATAGCTCCAGGGCCCCAGAGTCTCTGAGCAGAGGCCCCTTCCTCCATAGTGAGGTGTCCTGGTTGAGTCTCTGTGGGAACTTCTCATGGTCTCCTGTCTTTTTTCTCCGATTTGTGTCAAGAAACACTGGACCATCCGTGCTCCAATCCCGTGCGGCCCACTACGCCCAGCTGCTCCTTGATCTCATGGCTTGTCTTCCTTTGTTTTAAGGAAAGATAGATACTGGCTGCTAATTAACCCTCCTAACCCTGCAGCTGTGCGCAGCCTTGCTTTGCCGGGATCTGGGGTTAAGGTTAATGATCCGTCCGTGCTTCCCAGTGTGTTCTTTCAGGAGGTATTGCACACGGAGGAGAGGGTGGGGGAGATGCATAGCACACCCTGAGACAGGACTGGGGCACTCTGAAGCAACTTTTATTAAGGCAACAAGAAGAGGGCTAGAGGTTAGGTCGGAGCCTCTGCTAATTACAGACACTACGCTGGGATTGATTAACATCAGGCGGGGACAGAGCTGTGGAGGAGAGAAGAGGGATGTGATCTAAACTCCCAGATAGCCACTGTATAGCGTGTTAAGCTTTCCCCTCAGAGCCCAAGATCGAGCCCAGCTTAAGGAAAGTGTATTACAGAGCAGTAAGTGAAAGCAAGGACAGCCCAGGAGGGCCCAGCAGTGGCTTTGCGGTCTCTGAGCCGCTGAAGAGGCCGCAGACTGCTCACAAGATACACAGATCCCCCCTCGGACCCCTGCTGTTCTCAATACCACCGGGCTCTTCTTTGAGACAGCTCCATTTCTTGGCTGTGTTAATTTTTAATAAGCTGCTTGCATCCGATCTAATCATGCCACCGAGGGCAATTTTTATATTTTATAAGCACAAATAAATCCCTTCCCAATCGGCAAGCCCCTCGGTGGCAGTTTGCAAGGGCCTTTGGGTAGCCAGCCAGTTTCCAGCCTTCATCTCCTAGAGGCATCCCTGACTTGTAAATACCTCTGGAAGATTCATTGTTGCTTAAATAATTGAATCTATTTAAAGAAATGAAGCCAATTAACTTTTCAGTTTATGACTAAGAAATAATTTCACTGTGTGTGGTCAGACTCTGCTAAGTATCTGGGGATTCAATTATTGTTTAGGGCTTAGACAAACTCAAACAGGATCCTAAACTATGTCGGGCAGCCTCTTCGGTGGCATTTAGCATGAGGACCTTGGAGCCCAGATTTGAAGGTAAGACATCAAGCAATTGAGATTCTGGGCAGCTGCCGAAACCCTCTAGATTTTTCTACCAAACTCCTGAGGTGAAACTTGCCAGCGAGGATTCGAGTCTCTGTGCTCTCACCGGGTGCCCCCTGCTTCAACAACACTTTCCTTTCTCCTATAAGAAGAAACCCAGGGCCCTCCTGGGTCTCCCTCTGATCTTAGGTGTTTCTTTGTAGTCTCGCTTCACATTAAAGTATAAGCAACTGATAAAAGGTTAGAACGAAGCCAATCTTTCCTGTGGGAATTTGCAGTTTTAGTAGGAAACGCTATCTTGGAATATACTAGAAAGAAGTCATTGCATGCAAGGGGAATGGTAGATAATATCGCGAGCTGCAAAGAGCTGCAGGGACCCCTGAGGCTGCTGTGGGGTGCCACGTCTACTCTGTGTGGGGTGGAGCTTGCTGAGGTACTGGGGGCTGCACAGAAAAACTCTATTCAGAAAACCACTGTCCTCCGTAACATTGAGATCCCTTATCCAGGGGCACAGGGCAGCAGAGCTGTGCCCATAGTGAGCCAGCATCCTGATTTACTTTATAGAGATGTCATAAACAACAGGGCCAAAGCACCTTAGGGAGGAAAGGGCTTGTTTGAATCACACATCCTGGACCACAGCCCATCGAGTAAAGTCAAGACAGGAGCTCAAGGCTGGAGCCTGGAGACAGGAACTTCCTGGGCACCACTCACAGTGGGGTGGGCTTTCCGACATCAGTCATTAATCAAGAAATTGCCCCAGAGATTTGCCCACAGGCCAATCAGAGGGAGGTGTGTTCTCAGTTGAGATTCCTTCTTCTCAGATGACCCTAGCTGGGTTAAGTTGACAAAAGTCAACCAGAACAGCTAGTGAGAGGAAATGCCTGCACGCTTGCCGATTCTTCATTCCTGGAAGGAGCGCTCAGCTTCCCGTGTCAAGGTCCCACTCCTGATGCCATGAGAATAAAGCTGTCCTCCCACTGTAAGGTTTGTCCATCAGTGAGAAGAAACGACTCGTCCTGACACAAGCCCTAACCTTCCTCGTCCCAATCCCCCTCATCCCGAACACCAGCTCCATTTCAGCCCGGCTGTTCAAAGAGAAATGTTTGTGGAACAACCAAAGTGCCCCAGGCACTTTCAGGACCACTTAGGCAGGCATCCCCCTGCACCCTGGGAGGAGAGTCTGGCCTGGAAGACAGATGTTAGTGGCCAAGCACATACATGATTTCTCCAGCTTCTTCTTGTTAGTCTTGCAGGAATACACTTCTCCGAAATGTCCCCAGTGCCTGGGTCATTTTGAAATTTCTCTCTCTCTCTCTCTCTCTCTCTCTCTCTGTATCCCATGTGTGTTCAAGTATGTATGTTTGTGTGTAATGCCATGCGTGTGCAGGTGCATGTGTGTGTCTATGTGTGTATGCGTGCCTGTCATGTGCATACAGGTGCCCAGAGAGACCAGAATTGGTATCAGATCCCCTTGGCCTAGAGTTA
Source organism: Cricetomys ansorgei (assembly GCA_026225945.1). Classification (NCBI taxonomy): domain Eukaryota; kingdom Metazoa; phylum Chordata; class Mammalia; order Rodentia; family Nesomyidae; genus Cricetomys; species Cricetomys ansorgei. Next base: position 147,540 of record JAMJFZ010001825.1, on the reverse strand, counting down.
CAGGAAATTATAAAGCTGCCAGACATGGGTACTGGGAACTGAACCCTGGCCTTCTGGAAGAACAGCAAGTGCTCTTAACCAACAAACCATCTCTCCAGCATGGTGGTCAGAATCCTACACCCAGCTCTCTCCTGGGCAGGTGAGCTCCATCACCTCTGAGATCTATCAGTTCTTTAGACAATCAGCTCTCTGCCCGTGGCACCTGTGCAGGGGAGGCAGGTGTGTGGGCAGAGGAGCCACAGAGGAGCCACCGATGCCCAGGCTGAATCTTCTGGAAAGGGCCTGTGTCAGGTGGGTCTCAGCCTGGGAGGAGAGCTGTGCTGGGAGGGAGGGAACCTACGGTTTGCTGTGTGGGGCCTAGAACCAAATGGCATCTGACCAAGTTCAAGGACACCATGCAGCTGAAGCTCCTGGCTGGCCGCACTCAGTGACTTTGTTGGCGACCGCCTGACTTCTGAAATGGCTGCGGAGATGGGAGCAAGGAGAAGAGGCACACTGAGGCCTTCCCCCCTCCGTGGTTGCTTCTGATGCAGCGGGGCTTGGAGCGGGACGGGAACGCCACTTGCAGGCTGGCTGTTGTTGAAGTTGGAGCTTCATCGGAGAGACTCATATACCAAGAAAGGGTTTGATGGTTATGAGAGTATATGAAGAGAGCCGAGCCGTCCGGATGGCGTTAAATGGACTAGGTAGGTCAATCTTGTCTGGAGTAATGAACTTGAGTTTAATCAACATATCCTAAGCAAAACTATGTGGGAAAGCATCACGAGTTACTGTTGCCATGCTTGCTTATTTGAATACTTAATCTCCCAATGCATGCACATAATAATAAAATAATTCCACTTGTGGGGAGAAATCATTTCTCTATAATCACAAACGTGTATTTAAGAGCCTGTGAGTTATGCTTCATGGCACATCTGTGGGAAAATGCTCGGAAAGTTGTACTCGTGGGTGACTTTGGTCACCCTGATTTTCCCACCTATAGACAGCCCGCTGGCCTTGTTTGCGTAACAGGTACTTTGCAAACTGAATATACGGCGGTCCAGGCATGTCTCCGTGTCCCAGTTCACCAGCTGCAGCAGGAACGAGGAAGGGCTTGTGGTTGGTGGGGAGGCTTTTTACAAGACCCGTGGCATGTTCCTGTTGTGACCTCAGTTACATCAGCATGGAGAAAGACAGCAGCGAGACCTGCGATTCCGTGTGTGTGTGTGCGTGTGTGTGTGTGTCTTGTGTTATATCAAATATGCACATATGTATGGGAGAAAGCACTGACCCCTATGAGTGTGTGTGTCTGTATGTGTGTGTATCTGTGTGGGCGTCTGTTTGTGTCTGTGAGTATCTGTGTGTCTCTGTGTTTGTGTATCTGCATATGTGTGTTTCTGTATATCTGTCTTTGTGTCTATGTATGTGTGTGTCTGTGTATGTGTATCTATGTGTGTGTATCTGTGTGTGTGTGTGTGTGTGCAAATCTGTGTGTGTCTATGTGTGTATGAGTATCTGTGTGTGACTGTGTATGCATGTCTGTGTGTATATCCTTGTGTGTGTGTTTATATGTGTGTGTGTGTGTCTGTGTCTGTGTGTCTGTGTCTGTGTGTGTGTATCTGTGTATGCATGTCTGTGTGTATCCCTGTGTGTGTGTGTCTCTGTGTGTGTGTGTATCCCTGTATGTCTCTCTGTGTGTGTCTCTGTGTGTGTGTCTGTGTGTGCATGTCTGTGTGTATCCCTGTGTGTGTATGTGTGTCTCTGTGTGTCTGTGTGTGTGTGTGTGTGTGTGTCTCTGTGTGTGTGTCTCTGTGTGCCTGTGTGTGTGTGTGTGTGTGTGTGTGTGTGTGTGTGTGTGTGTGTGCGTGTGTGTGTGTGTGTGTCTCTGTGTGCCTGTGTGTGTGTGTGTGTGTGTCTCTGTGTGTGTGTCTCTGTGTGTCTCTGTGTGCCTGTGTGTGTGTGTGTGTGTGTCTCTGTGTGTGTGTGTGTGTGTGTGTGTGTGCGTGTGTGTGTGTGTGTGTCTGTGTCTGTGTGTGTGTGTGTGTGTGTGTGTCTCTGTGTGCCTGTGTGTGTGTGTGTGTGTGTCTCTGTGTGTGTGTCTCTGTGTGTCTCTGTGTGTGTGTGTGTGTGTGTGTGTCTCTGTGTGTGTGTGTGTGTGTGTGTGTGTGCGTGTGTGTGTGTGTGTGTCTGTGTGTGTGTGTGTGTGTGTGTGTGTGTCTCTGTGTGCCTGTGTGTGTGTGTGTCTCTGTGTGTGTGTGTGTGTGTGTCTCTGTGTGCCTGTGTGTGTGTGTGTGTGTGTGTGTGTCTGTGTGTCTCTGTGTGCCTGTGTGTGTGTGTGTCTCTGTGTGTCTCTGTGTGTGTGTGTGTCTCTGTGTGTCTCTGTGTGTGTGTGTGTCTGTGTCTGTGTGTTGAGGCCGGCAGTCACTGTCTGGTGTTACCTATTGCTTTCCACATTATCTTTTCTGACGTAGGATCTCTCACTGAACCTGGCACTTGCCATTGCACCCAGAGGAGCTGGTCAGCAATCCCTAGGGATCGGCTGTCCCTGCCTCCCGAGCTCTGAGCACAGACATGTGCCGTGCCTAGGTTTCACTCAGCCACTGCAGATCCAGACTCAGGACCTCATGCCCATTCAACAGGCACTTTGCCCACTGCTCCGTCCCTAGTCAAGTCCTGCACTTTGAAGGTCATGAGGTCATGTTTGCCAAGCCGGAGCCCAGTCAAGGCCCTTCTCTGCAGCACATCTCAAAAGCTAACCTTGAGCAGGAGAGAGACTGGGGCCTCTGCGTGGGAGGAGGAGACTGCTGCCGCCCCGGAGCAGCACTCCTGGCCGGGGGCTCTCTGGAGGTCGCGGGCTGGCAGAGTTGAAGCTGTTCCTGCTCAGCATCCGGTGCAGTGAGTGCCAGAGACGCCACTCTGCTCCCTGGGTTATGCCTCCCTCAGTCATAGCCGCTGTCACCATGCGGGCCGAGAGGATGCACCCATGTCCAGGGTGCACTCGGCCCTCTGTACTGTTGGCTGGACCGTGGTGAGTACTGCGAATTCACAGGACACCGGCTCTCGTGTCCCACAGTTAATGGAGAGAGTGGGACCACTTTGGATCCTGAGGCCATTGTGTAACCTGTGTGTGAGAAAGAGCTTCCTGGACACTGCCTGTGCTTTGATGACCTCCTAGGGCCAGCCGGGCTACCAAGCCGAGCCTCCTCTGCCCCTTTGTCTGTGCCAGAACCTGGGACACAATGCGCCCGATGGCTTCCATGAGAACAGCTGTATCTTCCGCAAGCCTTCCATTTCCTACCCTCCACACCTGGATCTGTAACTGCTGGGAACAGAGAATGGAGACTGGGCCTTCATCGGGGTGCCTGGTTACCACCAAAGCCAGAGCCATGTGCACTTATGGGCCCCCCAGAGTCCTGACCACCGTCAGCAGCCCCCCTTTACTCGAAGGTCAGAAGGAAGGAGGATCGGACTCCATGGACATCCTGTCCTTGGTGCTCTGTCCTTGTCAGAGTGGCCTTCAGGGTCTCATCAGCTGAGCTAGGAAAGCAAGGCGTCAGCTCCCTTTCAGGAAGTTTCTGGGAGATTTTATCTTTGCAGTGAAGCTGTAAAGAGCCTGGCAGCTGCCGGCGGACTTCAGAGCCGATGCGGCAGATTGCTCATCAGAGGGCAAAGGCACCTGGCTGTGTGGAGAGCAGAGCTCACACAGTGGCTGTGCAGATGTGAAGGCAGCTTGGCCCATAGGTTGGTTGGCAGAAGACAAGCCTCGGTGACTGAAACCAGCCCCTCATCCCGGGGAGGGCCACTGTTGTGGAAGTTTATTTTTAGTTGTGTTTAAAATAATTGTTTTTGTGTAATGTTGGAAAAAGGGATGCTTAGGCCTTGGTATTTTGTATTGTCTGCAGGTGTTGGATTTCTGTGGGGGATGTTTGATTGCTCATGATCTGCATGTGCTATCAGTAGAACACCTAAGGAGTTCTGAATCAATAAAACACCTGAGCCCAGATGCTCGGGGTTCCACTGTCAATTGAGTATGGCTCTGGTCAGGGCAGCGATTCCCTCTGCTGAGGTCTGGCAGGGTTTGCAGATACGAATATGTCTCTGTGTCGTTCTTGGTGAGCCACCACAGCAGAGCACTACTACAGGCCAGCCGGCCAGGCTCAGGTTCTGATCCACTGGCACAGAGAGAGGAGTAGCGGTACTTGGCTTGGTAGCCGGGCTGGCCCGAGGAGGTCGCCAAAGCACAGGCAGTGAGACCAGGAAGCTCTTTCTCACACACGGGTTGCACAATGGCCCCAGGCGCCAAAGTGGTTCAGCCTTTGATGGGGCCATAGCCTGGGAGTCAAAGCTGCCTTTGCGGTCAGGCAGCTATCTCGCACTCTCGGTTAACTGTGGGGCAGAGAGGTGTCCTTGTGAGCTCACAGTATTTTTCCCACTAGGACAAAGAAGCATCCTTCATGGTGCTTGCCTAGCTGCTCTCTTCCTGGTGCTTTAGAGATGTCATACCCTCTGCTGTGCTCTGGGGAGGGGCGCTCACCTGGCCTCTCCCCTGCCTGTGTTTGGAGTATGGCTCTTCCTGCACCATGGGAAAGCTAGACTGGTGAGCCACACCTCACATTCGCCCAGACCTTGGGCAGCCATGCAGGGATGGCTGGGAGGCCAGGGATACTGGGGCATCCTTCTCTCTGGGAGAAGGCCTTTTCTAGGAGCCAGCTTGGGCGTCTCTTGGTACAGCCATGTTAGTAACTGATTCGGAGGTGGCAAAGGTCTTCCCAAAGACAGAGCTCTAGAAGACAGAGAAAAGGGACCTTGCAGGGGCCTGGGTATGCAGGCCAGACAGAGGCCCAGGGTCACTTCTGCCACAGCCCTCTGTTGACCGCTGATTCTGCGGGGATGGCAGCCCAGCAGCTGGGACTTTACCTCTCCACACCAGGAGGGGCGAAGAACTACGGTCACTCTCTGTGATCCTCGTGTACGTTAGGAAAGCAATGTTCATCTTCAAGGACCCCCATCAGAAGGCTCAACAAGGGAGTGAGGTCAAGTCTCATGCCAGGCAACTGATTCTCCTAGGCACATAGACAGCAGCTTCTCTTTCTCCTTCCACTGAAATCCTTCCTTTTGCTTCTGGAAAAAGGTATTACCTCTTCAAGGTCCGGGTGCCCACCATTCCCTTCAGATGGCTGTGTTGGGAACTGACCACAGGGGAAAGCTATCTGAGTAGAGAGCAAGCCAGCGGGGACGTGTTTATTCTCTCTGTTCTTGACCGTGGGCGTGATGTGAAGATCTGCTTCCCCATGAGGGTGGGCTGTGGCTGGGGATCGTAAGCCAAGAAACCCTTTGTGTATAATAAAATTTCCCCATGTTCCTTTTTGTTCAAGTATATGTCACAATAACAGGAATGAAAATGGAACACTCATAGTGACTTAAGAACAAGCCACCGGGATAAGACCTGGGTAGGGAGAGTGGCGGAACCCCAAAGAGAACTGGAGTTCCCCACAGCCACATCCCAGTGTGTCTATGGTTTATCTTGGCTGGTGTGCCTCGACCGCAGGTCTCGGTAGCCCTGAGGGCAGTTGGAGGGTATCCCTGTAGACTATGGAGATGGCAGTCCCCTTCTCCCACTGACTCCAGCGAGCACAAAGTGAATCTTTCTTCTCTGCAGATTTAATGCTTCAATTCATAAAAACAGAGTGGCAAAGGAACCCCGATTAACGAAAACACCACCACGGTCAGCTCCCACCAGGCCCTCGGTGTGGGGACGGATATAAATAGCCAGCATTTAGGAGAAAGTGCTGATCAGATACAAGCATCAGCCACCTTGACGTACTGCTGAGACGTCCTCCCGGTAATTGGGGTTATGGGCAGTTGCTCTCTCTGCTGGCATGGCAGGTCATTTCTGCAGCCCAGGCCTCCAGGAGGAAGGGGGCCCTTCCCAGGAAGTCCAGGCATCCAGCAGACAGTTAACCCTCTCTCTGGCTGGCTATGGCAGTTTCTCCTTCAGTCCCCACTCACAGCACGCAGCCTTGCCCGTCCCTGCAGCCGTCTGAGAGGGCAAGGACCTGGGATCAGGGCTCGGCTGAAGGTGGATGGGTCCTGTCATAGGAAACAAAGCATCCTTAGGAGATAGCAGGCCCAGTGAGCAGAGCAGAAGGCCAGGCTCATTGCTGATGGGATTCTGATCCACAATCTGGGACAGTCTGAGCGTTGTCATCTATGGTTTCAGGGAAGACATTTTGGCCACTTACCACCCAGTCTCGGGGGGAAGAGAGACCATTTCCTTGTTGGGGTTAAGCAGTTTTCTTCTTGGTCTGGATCACAAGCTCTCTTGTGACTGAGTGGCTGGAGGAGCAGACAGCAGACGTGCAGGCCGCTCCTCCAGGCTTTCCTCTCGCGGTCCCGGGGCTGACGGCACTCAGTTCACTCGCCGGCCGCTGTGAACCTGCCGGCTACACCGCGCTGTAAGAGCCGATGCAGGTCCTAAGGGATAGATCTGGTCAAGTATCTCCCTATTCTTCAGTTAACCTGGAAACAGTTCTGCGAACCTCACCTTCCCTGTGGTGACTGCCAACCGTGTGGCCTTACAGTGACTGAAACTGTAGACAGCACAGGGTGGGTCACCTGCGTCACCTGCTCAGACCACGGCAGCCGAGACCTGAGCCACAGATGAGCATCTGTCCTCCGTCCCAGGGACAGGACGTTGGAAATGGGGTTCACAGCTTGGTCCTTCCTGAGGTCTCCACTTTAGGGTGTAGATGCCTGCAGGGGTCACCCTCCCTGTGCCTTGGGCCCTAATCCCCTGTAAGGACAGCACTTGTACTGAAGCAGGGCCGGTCCCATTGACCTCATCTTAACTTAGTTACTTATGGAACATCCGTGTCTCTAAGTACAATGCAGCCTTGTTCTGAGGTCCTGAGGGTTAGACCTTCACATAGAAAATCTGGGGTGGGGCTCCACACAGCCAGATGGGGTGGGGGCTCCACAAAGCCGGATGGGGTGGGGCTCCACACAGCCAGATGGGGTGGGGGCTCCACTCAGCCAGGTGGGGTGGGGGCTCCACACAGCCAGATGGGGTGGGGCTCCACACAGCCGGATGGGGTGGGGCTCCACACAGCCGGATGGGGTGGGGGCTCCACACAGCCGGGTAGGGTGGGGGCTCCACACAGCCGGGTGGGGTGGGGGCTCCACACAGCTGGATGGGGTGGGGGCTCCACACAGCCGCTTGGGGTGGGGCTCCACACAGCCGATTGGGGTGGGGGCTCGGGCTCCACACAGCCGGATGGGGTGGGGCTCCACACAGCCGGATGAGTGGCTCCTCGGCTCACCTGGTTGCAGCGGCTGACAGCACAGGAGGGCCGTGTGCCCTGTGGTAATGACCTTCACCGCCTCGCCACCAGGTGATTTCAGGTGTCAGCTCGCCCCTCACCTCCCACAGCTGTAAATGAAGACAGATCACTCCTCTCACACTTAAAGGCGCCCGAATGTAGAAAGAATCGATTTATAAATGAGAGAGGCAGCATCCCTCAGCCACGCCAGCGTGAGGTAGCGCCCGGTGACCTAGCTGTTCGCTCGGCGGATTCCTCCTCTCAGGGCGGTCAGATATGAACCCGCACCACGGGGAGGGGAGTGCAGAGTGGGCATAAAGTCACGCTATTACCCCAGCAGGTCAGGGTTTTATTTGCCTAATCAATTATGAAGGATGTGCTGGCTCTCAGGGAAAGTTCTGGACGCCATATAAATCAGATGCATCAGCGGTTCCAGAACTCATTTTCTTCATGGCTCTTCTGATGTGGCCAGTCTCCTCCGGCCTCCGCAAGCATCTCCCTTGCAGAATCTTAGGTGGATCTCCATCGTCTCTTAGATCAAGCCCGAAAGCCAAGCTCTCTGTGGATTCTAGTCTCTCTTCTGACAGTGGGGATTTGCTTCTCTGAACTTGGCCACCAGCACTCAAAACTTCAACGTTAACACCTCCATCTACCGCTCCCCAGCCTCAGAGCTTCTGGGCTCCCCTCTTCCCTAAGCCGGCACCTGACTCAGCCTGGTGAAACCATGCAGTGTGCCACTGTACACAGCACCCACCTGAAACAATCCCCTGTCCTGTCCTGTCCCACTCGGTGACTCCACCCTGAGGGCACCAGTTCCCTCCTGTCTGACCTCTGCTGTCAGGGCTGACATGTCACATAGATACCTTGCTTATCCTCTCTCTGCCTTGCTTTCTTCTGCAGTGACATATGGCTCATCACGACACCCACCATGGAAGAATCCTGAAATATTGAGGACTGAGACGTCCACAGTCCTGGGACTCCATCGCTGACACTAACATGGAAGCATTAACCGGCTCAGACTCTCTTCAGAAATTCTTCCTCAGCGAGATGAGCTGTACATGGGTAGACCACAATGGCCTGCCTCAGTAGCGTCATGCCTGTATTGACCTGGGGAGCCATAACTATCTGACCTAAGCAAACACAGCATTCCCAGGGTAATCATGTGTTTATCCAGTAACTGTTAATGCATCATAATTTGGTCCAATCGCTTGCCTGGCTGTGGCCGCCTACACCATGGAATCATGAACAAGGGTCAGATATACGACTCATGTTGTGTACTACAATTGAGAAACTACTCAAACCCAGACTCACATCCCAGGAATACCTGTCCTCCTCCTCCTCAGGGGCTCTGTGACGGTGGGGCTCTCCTCACTGTGTCAAGTAAGGAACTTGGCTTTGCTTGGTTGGTGGGTTACATCGCCGTGGTCTGGGAAACACAGGTGAGTTAGCTTCCTTTCGAACCTCTACAGTGCTCGCCGGCAGCAGACGTTAGCAACTCTGCGCTCCACGGCACAGAGAAGGCTGGTGCGTAGCGCCACGCACTGTACGCCCTGTGCGTCCTACCGGTGTAGGGAAAGTGCGCTCAATGACACGTGGGAAAGAGAAGTCACACCGCTTGGGGAATGAGTAAAGACACCCGTGGGGATTGGCAGATGGCTCAGCAATAGAGGCACTTGCTATCCAATCCTAGGGACCTGAGTTCAAATCCTGGAACCTACTTAAGAAGGAAGGAAAGAAGCAACTGCACTGAGTTGTCTTCCGTCCTCCACATGCCTCCCCACCCCTCGTAATACATGAGCATGGGTGCGTGCGTGTGTGCGTGTACACACACACAAATAACAGACAAAAATAAGCACCTTTAGGAGCTGCAGGGCGATGCCTTGGGCACCTGCGGGGCAATTTAAGCAATCAAGAACTTGGCAGCAGGTGCCAGCTGCCGGCGCACATCACCAGGAGCAGAGGGAAGGGGTCTCCTCGCAGCTGTTCCTTGGGTAAGCAATGGGATAGAAGAGGATTTTAAAATAAATGTCTCCTTGACCTTCACCAGCCCTTGGGGCTTTTGACACTTGCACACTGCAAAAACCACAGGAATAGTGGCATTTCATCCCCCATTCTGATTCCCGTGAGATCTTGATAGGAACTTGCACCCCAGAACCAGGCCTTCCCGCTAGCAAGAGCTGAAGTCACAGCAGGCACCTGCTGGGGAAGGCAGGTATGCAAGAATCCCAGAATTCCTCTTTGGCCATGTTTGCTAATTTTCCCTGCCAGTGAAGGACATCTCAAGGACAGTCCCTGAGAAATGCCAAGGTACGAAAAGAAGACACAGTGGGAGCTGGGACACGGTGGGTAAAGTGTCTGTTGAGGACGCAAGTTGGGATCCTGAGAGCCTGTGTGAGACACCAGACACCGTGGCCGTATCTGTAACCTTGGTGCTAGGGAGGTGCAGGCAGGAGCTCCCTGAAGCTCATTGTCAGGGAGACTTTTCAAACATTCTCCTCCCCCTTTCTCCACCCCCCATTTGTTTTCAGCATACCACTGAACTTCTCTGCTCTGGAAAAGACTTCCTTGTGCAATTGCTTCTCCCATGCTCTCCTCTAGTACAGAAGATATTTGGATTCCTGTTGGAATTGTTTTTAAACAGACCATCTGCCTGTGAAGCAAGCCACAGAGAATGCAGAGCCTCCAGCACTGACTAGAAATGCCAGGAGCTGGCCTGCCCCAACCCTTCACTCTGCAGCATTCAAGCGGCCATGCATGTCCCTGTGCAGACACCAGGGCAGGACGGACATCAGGGGGCTGAGGGGTGTGTACAATGAGTGCTGGGGCCCCAGAGGCCTCCTGGAGCCTGGCCTCTGTGCTGCGAACAGACTCGGGTCTCGGAAGGTCATGCTCACTCAGGGCCCGGTGAAGAGAAGTTTCCCGGATGCAAGTAGGCTAGGGAGGGGCACTCCTCCAGGTAGCAGCCTGCTTTTAAGGGCTGCCACCACCATTTACATTATTCATAATGATTTACCAATTACCAGCCTGCATTGCCCACTTTCCTGTACAACGGGGGCTTTCTTCAGCTGGGACTTTTGAAGTGCATACTGCTTAAAGCTGTTGGTTGGTTGAAGAAATTCATATTTCTACCCAAATAAACAGCCAAGGAAGACACTTGACTTGAAGCTTCTGCACACTGCTGACTAACAACCTCAGATTCTTTAAGAGCACTGTTTCAGAGGACTCTGCTCTGGAGTAGTGGTCCCTTGCTCTAACAAAGTGTTGGACAGTCGAGCCCCCTGGAGACACGAGGTATTTTTGTTTCCGTCTAACCTGACCTGACTCTGGTTTCTCATGAAGAGAGATCAGGATGAGAGTACCTGATCTTGGGTGGTGCCTCCTCTCAGAGCTCCCGCTCAGGGCCTTGGGTAGAGCTGCCTCTGACAGGTGAGAAGTCCTGTTCTGACATATCTCTTTGGGAAATGAGACCTGAGAGTGGAGACAGACACAGGGCAGAGCACAAGTCAGGAAGAGCTGGTGTGATGCTAATTCTAGCCCTAACAGCAGAGAAGATTCTAGAAGGGCTCCTGATGAGTGACAAGAGGGAGATACCCGGAGCCCATCTAGTTGCTTAAATCACCCGTCCTCGTGTAGATCGGAACTGGTTATTGAATGAAAAAAGGAATAAAAAGGAAGGACCTCACTGCTCCTGGGTGAGGTGGAGGAGGGAGTTGACCGTAAGTATGAGGGAGAGACATCTGGGAGAGTCTGAAGTGGACATGGCCAGACACGCGGGGACATGTGAGGAGAGGGAATGGCAGAGGGGAGACAGAGGAGAGAGGGGAACCTGGAGACCAAGTGGCCAGGAGGCCAAAGGAGAAGGGAGTAATCAAGATGGTTGGATTACATAGGGCAGAGCAGCCCAGACCCCCCTGGGTTGGAGAGTTCAGGGTAGGGGGAAGGGTGCCAGTCAGGAGGAGCCTGTAACAGGTAGGGGCTGAGAAATACTGGGAGAATCTGGCTGCCTGGTCCTCTTTGGTATGTTAGAGATGCATCTCCGCCACTTTCCCCAAGTTGAGGCTTGCCATTACAAGCACTGCTGCTGTTTGTGTGGATGAGAGTTTCATGAGATAGATTGCTTCTGACAGGGTCTCATTATGTAGCCCAGGCTGGCCTGGAAATCACTATGTAGCCCAGGCTGGCCTGGAAATCACTATGTAGCCCAGGCTGGTCTGGAACTCATGGAATTCTGTCTGCCTGAGAGAAAATTTGATGTGGCTGATGACCTGTGCCTGAGAATGTTTCATAGGTGAGACATGAAGCATGTTCCCCAGGAAGCTGAGCAGCCAGTGCATCTCCACAGCCCATGACGGTCAGCGGGGAGCTCAGGGCTGAACAGAAGGCCCGGAGTCAGTCCTTGGCCTTTCTTAATGGAGAAAGTGAGGACATCGGTTTGCAGGGAGGTGGAAGCTGAAAACTACCAGCTACACCATGATCTGCTGCCTCTGTCGTCATGGTGAGACTCAGTTTCTTCACACCCCAGAACAGGAGGAGGATACCTCAAGGTTGTCGCCGAGGCAGGCAGGCACGGGGAATGGTTTAGTAACCCAGGGCACACAACTATGCACACAACTCTCTTAGAGTAGCATGCTTGGCAGTCTGAGAGCCTTACTGCATGCACATGCACCACTTGTGGTGGAATACACGCCACCTCCTGATCAACATCAGACTCGGTTTCTATTCAAACACATTTCTGAGTACAAGCCAGTCCAAGGGTAGGGAGGCAAATCCAGCCTGAACTGGCTTTGGGTGTATGAGCAGTAAGTAAAAACTGCCCTCAGGTGAACTTTAAAGGAAAAAAAAACCAAACAAAAACGTTTATTTTCTTCCCTCTGTGTATAAGAAGGCTTGCATACGGTTAAAATCAGATGCATTATGGGAAGGGATCTATGCAGTAGAATACTGATAATATGACCTAATCTTTCAGTCGAGACCACCAAAATTACACCCCTTTATAGCCAAACTCCTCCTGCTCTTGAAGCCTATAAAAGAAAGACCCAAACTATGGTCAATGAATGTCTTCACTCTCAGACTCCTGCTGTTGGGCAAAGTAGTTTGACCCTTCTGTCCTTCCTTCCTTCCTTCCTTCCTTCCTTCCTTCCTTCCTTCCTTCCTTTCTTCCTCCTTCCTTTCTTTCCTCTTTCTCTCTCTTTCTTTCCTTCTTCTTTCTTCTTTTCCTTTTTTTACTTTTCCTCCTCTTTTTTTACTTTTTCTTTAAATAAAGTTTCCTCCCTTCTTCTGCAAATCGCTGTGAACCTGTCTTTCAGGTTTTGAATAAGAGGCCAAGAACCTGGACACACCCACCCTGGCCTGGTACCGATCTCTGCTGACGTGGCAGCTTCTGCGGTTGCCGCAGAGATGGACACACGTGGGTGTGACCTCAGCCTCGTGACAGTCATAGAAAAGACCCAGGTATGTCAGGCCTGTGCACCCTCAGACAGGGGGATTGGCGGATGTGATCCAAGAGTCTGTGTTGTGTTCAGCAAGGGCCAGGAGATGCCTGATGGAGGCTAAGCAGCTTTCTTTTGTACTGTAAGACTTCGTAGAATCATTAAAATGCTAATGTAAATTAGACTTTCTAGGAGAGATAAGTGGCGGGCATTTTCCAAACTTGTTTTATTCATTTCACATGTAATTATTATGTTCATATATATGCAAAACACTGTCTGATGTGTTCTGGAAGTGCATAATAAGGCATACGAGGTCTGTTCTTTTGCAGGTTCCCGTCTACTGAGCAGGGAGGGAGCATGGAAAGCAGGGAGGGAGGGAAACAACACTGAGAGAGAGACATGCAGAGAATGTAACTCTGGAGCAGGAAGGGGAGCCATCTCCAACCGAGACACCAAGGCAAGCCTCCAAGGAGAGAAGCTGAAGTCTCAGAACAACACTTCCCAGGCAGTGGGGACAGTCCCTAACCCCTGTGTCCTAGATGTGATATCTTAACAGGGCAGAGAGTCTAACGTCACGCTATGGATGGATGCAGGGCATGGGATGGGGCCTGAGAGGCCCGAGGGCTCCATCCTGCCCGATCAGACCATTCATCCAGCTGCTGTGTTCTGGGTGATAGAATGTTCATGAACAGCAGGAGGCGGTGATAGCCAAGTGGCTACTGAGGAGGTCTAGGAGGTGGGACACGGTGTCAGAGACAGAGGAGACGTGTGGGACTGTTCTGTTGCTGAGGTGTGCATGCATGTGTGTGCATGCATGTGTGTGTGTGTGTGTGTGTGTGTGTGTGTGTGTGCACACATTGTGTGCTTGTGGAGGCCAGAGGCTGATGGTGGATATCTTCCTCAATTGCAACCACCTTATTTTTTGATACAGGGTTTCTCACTCAACCTGTGTCCCACTGGTTTCTAAACTGGCTAGCCAGTAAGCCTCAGGAGCCCTCATTTCCCCTGCTCCCCAATACTGGGGCTGTAGGCATGCATGCCACAACAGCAGGCCCTTACATACTCTTAGGTTCTTGTGCTCAAGGTGCAAACACTTTACAGGCAAAGCCGTCTCCCCAGCCCAGTGCTATTTTGAGTGAATATTATCTGTTTAAATGACGTCTGCGTAGGACAATACCCAACCCACAAGGTCCAGGTTGGTGAATTACCACAAACCAAGCAAGCCCATCGTAGCCCCTGGCAGCTGCCACCCCAATCTTAGCCCACAAAACTTCTGTCCTAGGGCAAACACTACTCTGAGTAGCAAAGCCATGGGATGGGCTTGCTGGGTTCGGGATCTGTGTAATTGAAACTTTCAGTGCCTTGTGCCCACGGGCTCCATCTGCTCAGCGTCTCAAACAGTCCATCCGGTTGTTGACTACGACGGGAATTCACTCATTTCTGTGGCCGTGTGAACTCACACTGTTCACATGTGACTCAACATGTCCACTTGTTCTAAGCTGGTGGATCTGTGGCTCAGGGGCTGTGGTGGCTGCTGCCCTGGTGGGTCTTTGCCAACTTGACACAAACTGGAGTCACCTACTCGTCTCCATCAATCTGGCCCATGGCCATGTCTGGTGGGCGTGTTCTTACTGATGTGGGTGGTGTCCTCTCCTGGGCTCTGTAAGAAAGCAGACTGAGAAGAGGCCAGAGAAAGGAAGCCAGTCAGCAGTGTTCCTGCAAGGTCTCTGCTTCGGTTCTTGACGCCAGGTTCCCATCTTGAACTCCTGCCTTGAAGACTCTACAGCCTCAGGGCTGTAGGGTGTAAGAGTAAATAAACCCTTTCCTCCCTGGGGTGGTTTGAGAAAGAATGTCCCTCCTAAGCGCATATATTTAAATGCTCAGCCACCAGAGAGTGGAACTCTTTGGTAAGATTAGAAGGATTAGGAGATGTGGCCTTGTGTGTAACTAGGGGAGGGATTTGAACTTACAAAAACCCGAACCAGCACCATGCCTGCCCTGCCTACCGTGCCTACCATCCTGCCGCGCTCACTGCCATGATGAGAATGGACTAAACGTCAGAAACAGTAAGCCAGCTCCCACTTAAATGCTTTCCTTTCCAGGAGCTGATGACTATGGCGTCTCTTCACAGCAATAGCACAGTGACTAAGACGCTCGCTGAGGTGCGAGTTGCTTTTGATAACTGTATCCACCACAGCATTGAAAAGCAATCTAGAACAGTTCCCGGGGTGTCGGCTTGCTTGGACTAAGATTCCCCCGGGTGTGTATCTGAGGACATTTTTATATACCATCAGCTCGTAAGTGCTCCGAGGTAACTGATGGATTAGCCTCCTGATGGATTTGCAATGCTATGGCACTATTGGAAGGAGGTAGATTGGAGAGCCGGGCCCATCGGAGGAGGCAAGAGTGACGTGTCCCTGGGGCCGTGTCTTGTCTGGGTCTCTTCCTGTGCCGTTCTCTTTGCTCACTGTCCTCCTCAGAGAAACTCTTTCTCCTGCGCCCGTGACCAAACCGTTCTGCCTCAAAGTGACCCCAGGAACATGGAGACAGGGGCCACAAGATGAGTCAAAATTAGCAAGTCCTCCTTGAAGTTGGTGATGTTCCGTTCTTTGCCACATCTACGCAAAATGAACAAAAGCTGTCCCTGCTCCATATTCCACACAGCACTCCCGTCTGAGTACATCCAGGCCAGGGAGATCAGGGTCCCAGGGTGTGCACCTTCCTGGTGTCAGTGGGGGCTGCCTGGTGCTTTCTCAAAGTGACTGCTACACGTGTGCGCTACCACCTACATTCAGAAGGCCCAGCATCTCCCGCTTGGCACATAGGCGTTTGAGTTTAACCTAGCCAGTCAGTCTGGTGTGGTGCCCTCTTACAATCTTAATTCTACTCCCTCCATGATTAATGAGGCCGAGAATCTTTTCATATTGAATGTCCTGGTTTGGACATCCCCATCTGTGAAGCGGCTGCAGGAACCTTTTGCATGTCTTTCAGTGGGCTTGTCTGTCTGTGTAAGTGCTAATTTGTAGTGTTTATTTTTATGTCTGAAATTTTCTTTTTTGATTTATGTTTATCGTTTCCATTTCCGAGCCAAGAATCTATATCTTGTTCTTAAATTTCCTGAACGTATCCGTCATAGCTACTTTCAAGCCTGAATACTGGCCCTCTCTGAGTCACTGCAGATTTGTTGGTGTTAATTTCTCTTGGTTTCTTCTTGCAACCTTCATTTCTGAACTGTCACTATGACAGGGAAAGCCCAAGCTTTTAACAGAACCACTCATTTGGGGAAAGGTCTGGAGTTGGCCAGATTCAACTTCCAGCCTTCCTTCTTGGGTTTGCAATGTCTGCACTTATGTCCTAAATCAGTCTTAAAACACACAGCGCTAAGTTGCTCCCTTCCCTCTGATGCTCTTCTAGAAGGGAAGGGAAGTGACCAGAGCCAGCCTGGAGTTGCACTGCTTGAAGCTGACCCTTGACCATCATATCTTTTGTTTTCTGTTTTCTTTCTGTTATTTCTCTTTTTTCAGAGAGTCTAGTGCCGGCCCATTCCTGGAATGTTCATTTGCTGGATGCTGTGTAGTAATATCCTCCAAATTAAAGCATTTCTATTCTGGAAGGAAACTCTTAAGACTCAGGAAGTGAACAACTCACAAGTCCCCAGGAAGTCTCTGAAACTCACTAGATTCACAGGATCTTCCTTCTCCAAGGTTATATAAGCAGTATGAGCAGTTGGAGAGGGAAGATACCCTCTGAGGTGTGAGACTTCTTACAAGACATGCAGAGAGCCCCAGCCTTACAGCTTTCATGAGTCATCACCCATTCTGGGGCAGACTTTTTGGAGGTGCCACTGCCTTTGAGTTAGCCGTGCTCCTGAAAGTAACCGCTCACCCACACGCACATTAGTAACTCCAATAAAACACATTGGTTTTCCAAGGTGCATTGTGCTGGTGTTGTTACTTTGATGTATCATCAGTGACCTACCTCGGGTGAGTGAATATTTGCTCACATCTCCCCAGGAAGTCATACAGCATTGAGCCACAGCCCTTCCTGGACCCTGGATGGCATCCAATATGCAGACTGTGACGCATTCTCCTTGGCAGCCTGAGACCACCTCCCCCACCCCACCAAGGCCCACATGGCACTCCGTCCAGCTTAGACTTCACTGTGTATTTTGCAAATCAGCAACTTTTTCTAATAAAAAGTCATGCCAAGCCCTTGGCTCTCCTTCCTGAGCTGGCCTTTTATTCTTGGGCCTTTGGCTCCTCGTGCCCCTGCTAGCCTAGCTGCCCTCAGATGCCCTCAGATAGATTTGGCTCAAAGAATTTCTCCTGAATTTTCTAGACAAATGACATTTCCTACAGAAAACGTTCCATTGACTAGTCGTGCTGTACAAAAGGCCATTCTCTGTGTCAAGCTTGTCCATTACAACCGGGTGTGCAGAAAGAGGGTCCTTTACACGATGAGAGCCTGCCAGATGGCTCAAGACTGTTCAAGGGCATGAGACAGATGGGACACAAGGGTGACTTGAAGGACGCTGAGACCTGGGGGTACCATCCTTTGAAGAAGTGGGAGAGAAGTTAGGAAGGAAGTTTGGGACACAGTGCGTCAAAGATTAAGTTAGAGTTTCATGGAGGGGTGTACACATGGAGGGGTGAACATGGGAGTCTAGAAGGAGCAAGTGGGTAGGCCTAAGTAGACAGTGGGACACGGGAACTCTGGCTCTCTGGGAAGGTCTCATTGGTGCACTGGAGTTGCAGGCAGGTGGTATCTAATCTAATCTATTATGTCTGGCTGTCTAGAAATAGGGTGTCTGTGAGGAGAGCACCCCAGTGCCTGGATGCCTATCCTCTAATTTAGAACATGGGCGATGAAGAGAGCCATGAAGAAGATGAGAAAGAGTATGTCCTGATGCAGGATAAAAGCCAAGATTGCGCGCCATGTGGAAGCCTGGAGAAGAAAGCCAGCACAAGAGGAACTGCTGTCTAAAGGCACCACCCACAGAGAGGCATTTTGTTGCTCTTTTCTGGGACTCTCTGCTGTCACAGCTCCACACCAGCCTGAGCCCCTGATGGAGGAAACGCACTCAGATTTCCGGTGAGTCAGGAGACAACCTGGGGGGATGTAGACATCTTTAGAGAAGGAGATGGTGTCAAGCAAGTCAACAGCTGTGGAAAGTTCAGATGAGGCCACAAAAGAGGCTGAGACCCAGCCTTGCTCTCAGCAAAGGACACCATGGGGCCTTTGTCCAGAGTGGGCTCTGGGTGTTGGGGAGGGTGGCTCCCCTCTTCTACTCCAGTCTGTCTCCTTCCCTGGACCTGGCTTCTTTAATTTCTGTCATTGAGCTTGTTAGTGCTAGAGGCATCCAAGGTAACCCTGGCAACACCCTCCAACCCTTGGCTCCTCATGGCTATTTACCTTTGAGAGTAAGCACCTGTCGTTGGAGTCCTTCCTGCGATACTGTGACCCTTCGGGGGAAGGTGGCTGCCTCTGCACAGAGTAGGGTGAGGACATGGGACTCTGCAGTTAATGTTCTCCCCAGTAGAATGACACTTGGAAACTGGGTTGAAGGTCCCTCTGGGCACAGGAGGATGGGGGTGAATGTAAAGGCCGGGTGCCACCAAGTCCCTCATGGTCTTCTCTAGATGACCCAGACCCTCTCTGTGCTCGGCCCGTTCCCCATGGTGCTCCTAGTCCTTGTCACTAGGGACTTTGAGCTAGGGAACAGCCATCTGCCCGGATGTATCTGGCCCAGCACCCTCCAGTCTGCATGGAGTCTGGGCCAGATGTTCTCTGGAGGTCTCTTCTCGCTCAAGGCTCACACCACCCTTCGTTCCTTCCCATCCAGCAGCTGCTAATGCCATTCAAATAATCTAATTTGGAATTCTGTCTGGAACAGAGACAGCTTCACTCACCCAGGAAGAGCAAAGGGATGGAGCGGGGGCCTTCCTGGGAGATATTTTGGGTGTTTTCAGACACAGAAGTCAACAATCTGTTCCCTCATCAGGGCTCTGACCTCTGGTTTCGGAAGAAAACAAGCCGGGTGCAGAGAACATAAATATTTTACTTTCACCAATTCTTCAATCTGGGCTGGAACAAATGTCCCCGCTGGATCCCGCCCCTCCCCCTCCCCAGAGAAGGAGAAGATCTGAGAGTGGAAATGGGCTTAAAATGCAATTTGCCAGTTTTGAAGAAAAGTGAGTTGGCGGCCCAGCTATTCATTTAGGGAGGAGAGGCTGTGCTCCCGGATTTCTTCTGCCTCTTCTTTCTTCCTCCCTCCTCCCTCCCTCCTTCCTTCCTTCCTCCCTTCCTTCCTTCTTTCCTTCCTTCCTTCTGTCCCTCCTCTTCTTCCTCCTCCCTTCTTTTACCCCCTCCCTCCTTCCTTCCCCCTTTCCTTCCTCTTTTCCCTCTCCTTCCTTCCTTCCTTCCTTCCTTCTTTCCTTCCTTCCTTCTCTCCCTTCTCTCCCTCCTCCTCTTCCTCCTCCCTTCTCTCTCCCCTCCCCACTTCTTTTGAGACATATCCTGCTATGTACCCCTAACTGACCCCAGATTCATGATCCTCCTGCCTCAGACCATCCACCATTGCTCAGCTTTACAGAGTCCTGTGAGGGAAAGACTTTGCCGCCTACTAATATCAGCACCCTGGGTTCCCCCAGGAGGAAAGGAGACAGGAGATGTGGCTGCGGGGGAGAGTACACGTTCTCCCACTCTCAGCGGAGATGAGAAGAGCAGAGGCTCTGGCGTCTGGTCACTGTCCTCAGTAGAGGCGTTGCCTCTGCCCTGCTGTCATGTGAAGAGGCTCAGAGGATCCTACCCCACCGACCCCACTGAGCACATGGACCCTAATGACCACACAGACCCCTCTGACCCCACTGACCACATGGACTCCTCCAACCCCACCAACCCCACTGATCCCACCAACCCCACTGATCCCACCGACCCCACTGACCCCTCCGACCCCACTGACCCCCCTCCAACCCCACCAACCCCACTGATCCCACCGACCCCACTGACCCCCTCCAACCCCACCAACCCCACTGATCCCACAGACCCCACTGACCCCTCTGACCCCACTGACCTCACGGACACCACAGACCCCAACAACCTGACCAATATCCCCCCCCAACACTTTCAGGACAGAAAGGGTACCAGCGGCGAGATGTGTCAGTAAAGGCTGTTGCTTCAGTTCATGTCCCAGGACCCGCACGGTTGACGGAAAGAACCAGTGCCTGCAAGTTGCTCTCTGACCTGCACCTGCATGCCTGGTGTGTGGGCTGCATACAATCTTCTCCCTACTCCCCCTCCACAAATGTTAAATTAAGAAATGCAATAAAAATTTCGATAAAAGGTTGAAGGAGAGCTCTCAATGGGTGTTATTATCAGGGAAGCCTAACTAGTCAGTGAAGCCAGCAAGCGTGGGGCTTCCTTCTGTGCCTGAGAGGCGAGGAGAGCCAACCAATGAAGAGGAGTGGCTTCTGAGGGGCTTCCATGATGGTGGAAGCGGGCGCTGGGAAGTCACTTGCTGCTCTTGCAGAGAACATGAGTATATTTCTCGCCCCCTCTTGAGGAAGCGCGTAATGATTGTAGCTCCAGATTCAGGGGATTTTATGTCTTCTGGGCTCCTTTAGCAATTGTGCTGACGTGCACATACCCCTTACACAGACACACAGGGGTACACAGGATTAAAACAATAAAAAGTCTTACACGAGTAAAGTCAAGTTGTACTGTGCTTGGAAGCCTAAAGGGAGATGAACTAAGTTCTTGGGGTCCCAGTGGGAGGGGCCTTCTGGCTGCAGGGTGACAAGGCTCTCACGGCTGGGAGTGAAATGTCCTTCACAGGGTCATGCAGTGAACACTCGGTCTCCAGCTAGCGGTGCTGTCTTGAGAGGTGTGGGAAAGTGTAGGACGTGGGGACCGACCTGGAGGACATGCATCACGAGTCCCGGGCCTTGGGGCTGGATCCTGTCCTGGCTCCTTCCCCCCTTCCCATCTGTTTCTGGGCTGCTGTGAGCTATGCATCTTCGCTCCACTACATCTCTTCATGATCTTCTGCCTCATCCCAGACCCAGAAAGAGCCCATTGTGGATGGAAACTTCTGGAACTGTGGAGTTCACTAATACAAAGACCTCGTAGGGGGTGAAACTGGGTGAGTATATTGGGGTTGGCGTGGGTGGAGTGGGAGGGCTCCCTGGGCAAGTCCAGAGAGCCAAAGGAAGGAACACACAGATGTTTTTGATGGAGGAGACAGGGCTGGAGCTGGGAACACAAATGACTTCCAGGCAGAGGGGGAAACTGTTGAATGTCACAAGGAGATATTTCAACATGAGGGCAAAGACAGACTGCCCAGGAGCTCATAAGAGTGCCTGAGACTTTTCATGAAGCCACTCACCAAGCATTGCTGTGATGATGTATTAGCTAGGCTCGCTACTGCTGTGATGAAACTCCATAACCCACGTGACTAGGGAGGAGAGGGTTTATGTGGCTCCACTTCCACATCACTGTTCATCATTGAAGTCAGGGCAGGAACCTGGAGGCAGGAGCTGATGCACAGGCCATGGAGGGGTGCTGCTCACTGGCATGCTCCCCATGGCTTGCTCAGCCTGCCAGGCATGCCAGCCCAGGGGAAGCCCCACCCACAGTGAGGTTGGCTGGCTGTCCCACATTAATCTCAACCTACAGCCTGATCTTACAGAGGCATTTTTTTTTCAACTGAGGCTCCCTCTTCTCCAGTGACTACCGCTTTTGTCAAGTTAACATGAAAATTAGCCAGCACAGGTGAGATCCTTCTTCCTGCACTCACCTTACTAAAACAACCCACACTGCCCAGGATGGAGAGTGTGAGTGGGATCAAAAGTAAAGTCGGAGGGGGGCTGATGAGAACTAAATGACCTTTCCCTGCTCTCCAGAGACTGTTCACACCATCAGGGTGGGGCCAGAACTGTGGTCCCCCAGCTGTGTCACCCTGGCATCCTCTCAGACTGGGACGGAGAGGCGTCATTCAACAATACTCTAGGCCAGAGTGATGTCTCAGTGTGGGGGTCACTGGGTTTGAGGGCCCCCTCTTCTTGATTGGATCAGAGCAGGTAGCAGAAGTGGCAGGTGTAGATCCTATCTGGTCAGGCCTGCTCTGCTGTAGACTGGCACATCCAAGACTCTGCAGCCCTCTGCAGGTACCAGAACCCCTGCCACATGTGTATCAGTCGGTATGTCCACAGATGGCCCAGAGGCCTCTTCACCGGTTACTCCTTGAAGACTCCCCCAGTTGCATGGTGGTATGTATGAGTGTGTATGTGTGCACGTATGTGTGAGCATCTGTGTATACATGTGGGGGCGCTTGCTGCATGCCGAGTGCATGGACCCGGAGCTGTGGAGACCAGTCCTTTTCCTTCTAAGGTAGTTGTTGATTGAATACGGAGCCCACAGCCTAGCCACAACTCAGATGCAGGGGAGTACACAGCAAAGCCCACGGGGACTGACTGTTGACAACATCAGCATGAGTTACAGCAGAGAACTTCACAGGAGTGTCACAGGGCTGTATGTGTTCCAGCTCTGGGCCAAGCGCAGGGACAAGAGTCACCAAGCATCCCACCTAAAGGCTTTCACACTCTGGCAGGACGGAGGGCACACCTCACACCGCTCATAGAATCAGGCCTGAGCACCGTGAGCACCCAGCATGGAGCAAAGCAGCTGGCCTCACAAAGTCATTTTTCCTAAGAGGCTGAACTTTGGCCTCGCTGTTCCTTGCTCAGGTATCACCTGGTAAATGGCTAGGTATTTATCTGTTGTTCAAGCCCTGGGTATATTGTATCCACGACTTCCGTGTGGGCTGTGCACACATCTAAACTCTCATTAAATACTTAATTTAAACTTATTACACACTGAGCATTTCATTTAAAGGTATGTATTAATTACTAAGTATTTAATTAAAATTTACTTATTAATTATGACATAATTAATTCAAACTTGTATATTACACATGAGGTATTTAATTTAAACTTGTGAATTAAAGAACCTGAGCAGCACTATTTAAATATAAAGTACCACATCGAGACCCCTTAGTCTGTCAGCAGCGCTGCCTATTCCCTGGTAGATTTCACACGATTGAGTGACCGCACCTGCCTTAGTTAGGGTTGCTGTGGCTATCATGAAACACTGTGACCAAAAGCAACTTGGAGAGGAAAGAGTATATTTGGTTTATGCTTCCACATCTGTAGTCTATCACCGAAGAGAGTCAGTGCAGAAACTCAAACAGGGAAAACCTGGAGGCAGGAGCTGATGCAGAGGTCAAGGAGGGGTCCTGCTTACTGGCTCACGCTCCATGGTTGGCTCAGCCTGTTTTCTTATAGAACCCAGGACAACTGCCCAGGGGTGGCGGGGCCTCCCGCGTCAATCACTAATTAATAAAATGCTCTACAGGCTTGCCTACAGCCCAATCTTATGGAGACATTTTCTCAATTGGAGTTCTCTCCTTTCAGATACTCTAGCCTGCATCAAACTGATGTAAAATCAGCCAGCACAACACCCCAAGAGAAGGTAAGAGCCACATGCCTGTCCCTTCAGCTCCTTCCGAGCTGGACGCTGCCGTCCCTGTCTTTGTCTTTCCTTGCAGCTCACATCCAAGCCCTAGCAAGCAGTCACCTGGGTCAAGTTGTGGTGGCTACAGATGGACTACAGCTCTCTGACAGTCTGATGGCTCCAGGGTACTGCTGGAGGAGAAGGCACTGGGAGTTAGCAGGTGACCCCTGCAGGCTTCAGGATGACTGTCAAGGCATGAGGCTGCCCGGCAATGGCATCGCCACCAGAGATCTTAGCTGGGAATCTCTCAGCCCTGTCCTAGCCTTTGTCAACTGTGGTCCAACCCTGTGAGGGCACACAATCCTTCTGAGCCACAGGCAGGCATCCGAACTTAGGACCAGTGGCAGATACATCAGGGATGAAACAGGGACGCACCAGAGAGGCAGCCAGGCTGGAGTCATTTTCTTAGCAACAGCTAGGCTGTACATGTACAGTGACTCTTCCTCATGAGGGTTCCAGAACAATCTGGCTTAAGCCATCAGAGCGTCTGGCTCCCTGCTTTTGAGAGCTTAGCCTTTTTTCCATGGACAGGAAAACGTTAGAATGTATCATTGAAATCTCCTTGGGTGGCTGGTGAGAAGGTTTTCAAGGTCAGGGACAGGCAGAGGAGAGCACGAGACAGCTCTGGGTCTGAAGTTAGTTCCTACACATGGACACCATTTGGAGTCTCAGATTTAGCAATGTTCTGTTACAGTGATTTAGAATGTGCAGTACTTCATCACTGTTACATGCAAGCCACAGAAGAGATTTTGAAACCGCTGGTCTACCTTTAAACCCTAATCTTAGGAGTATCTGGAAGGATAGTTCGGGACTGCAGCTTGCAGACCTGGTACTCAGTCTGCAGCACAGCTCACAGGGTGGGGCAAGCCCAGCCCCCCTGACACATTAGGGTACTTTCACAACACAAGGGTCTTCATGACGGACAACAATGACCTGCTTGTGCTGTGAGTTCGTGAAGGGTTCTGCCCAGGTCCCAGAGGCTGACCAGATCACCGGAAAGGAAGGGAGAAGGTACTCATTATAGAGCAGCCTTGTCACCGAGAGTGTACTGAACTGGGAGGCCCGGGCATAGATGGTCTTGGAGGAAAACGTTTTTTGCACGTTGTGCGCCCCAGTGCGCGGAGCAGACCTCAAGGCCAGCAGAATCTCAAGCGTGACCCAATAACATTTCACTCGGAGGAAGGCGACGGGGATGAGCGGTGCCACGCCAAGCCTCGGGTGAAGTAGATTCCAGGAACTGTTTTGAATTCTCAGCAGCTGCAACCTGCCTGGCGTGTAGTCAAGTCCACCCCTGCCACTGAGCACTGACCTTCTCCGTGTCGCTAAGGGCGTCCGTGACGCGGGAGCTGAGGGACACACCTGACTTCATCGCCCTCTTGCAGCCTATTTATCTCCGGGGATTCCTGCGTGCCCCCGAGACTCTGCCCTCTCTCCGCCTCCTCTGAGCTACTTCCCGCCTCCCTTCCACTGCCTTCCAGCCCCTCTGTTGTTGCCTGTTCCCCGTTCCCCGTCAGCCAGCCTGCAGAGGCTGGAGTGCTCTTAGCCTCCATTCTGACCTCCCTTGGCTTCTGTCTCAAGCTGTGTCTCCACCCTGCAGGAACCACCGACACGCAGTGCCCGCCGTCCCAAGCCTCTGGTCCCATAGACATACATCCTTGCTTGGCTCTACTTGAAAACCCAATGTTCTCATCTAAATGAGTGTGCTTCCCAGCCCCGCAGCTGTGCTCACCAGCCTTCCACGATTCAGGGTGTCTGATCTCAGTCTCCCCAGTCAGTTACCATTCTTTCTTCTTCTCCCTCCCCTCAACCCGTCACCCTGTTTCTCTAACTGCCCCTCTGCTTGCCTGGATTACCAATCAGCATCCTGACCCTTGGGGCAGCCTCTGCTCCTGTCTTCAAATCACCTCCTCTGCATGTATATGTCTCAACACCCTGACGATGACAGCACATTCTTTTGAAGGCATACCTGGTGGCGTTTGGTGTGACTCAGACAGTCCAAGGTTAGCTCCTTCCATTGTACGGCTTTGTGTCACTACAAAAATCTTTTAGACAAATCAGTTTATGAGGCAAAACTTGTTCTAGCTCAAGATTTCAGGGTTCAGAGATTCACTGTGTGGTGGGTGAGTTGGACCTGTGGTGAGATGGAGCATCCGTGCTGTGGAGAGGTACAGGAGTACAGCTGTTCACCTCGTGGTGGTCAGGAAGCAGGGGTGGGAAGAGGGGGGGAGAGAGAGAGAGAGACAGAGAGAGAGAGAAGGAGGAGGAGGAGGAGGAGAAAGGGGGAAACGAGGAGAGAGAGAATGAGAACCCAATTATCTCTTTGAAGGATACACTCTCAATGACCTACCTACCTCTCCTCACAAGGAACCACCTTCAGAATGTTCTAGAACCTCTTTCCTAACAGTGCTGCCTGCTGCCAACTGAGTCTTCAGGGCATGAGCCTCTTGGGAGACACTCCTCACCCAGCTGTAGCAATCATTTTGTCCAGCCCCATCTTAGGACGAAGAAGGGCCATTTCCATGTTCAGGGGTCCAGCACATACATGGTCTATCTTTGGGACGCTCTGTGTTGTAAGGCTCTTAGACAAGCCTCATTTTCAGTGTACCCTTGGGAAGAGCCCTGCCTCCCAGACAGGCTGGTCAGAACCACCCACATGAGCAGCATAACATTTGAGGTGGCTTTTCTGCTTCTGTGGGAATATTCTCAATATGGAAAGATAAGACTCTGGTAGAGAGAAGGCATCTGCCTTTCAGGAAAAATGGAACCTCTGTGCTAGATCAAGGATAGAGGCCCAGCTTCTAGATGGTGCAGCCGACAGCACCTGGAGAGAAACCAGGATGCGGTGTCCTGACGCAAACCCAGCTCAGGTCCTCTGGTTTGCATCCTGAGAGCAGGTGCACTGGCTGTCTATTATCTGACTTTGTATTTGGAAAACGTCCTTACGTCCGTCCCTCACTGACCTTCAGTTGACCTCTGGGAGGGCAGGGAAAGACAGGTGATGGCTGCCTTGCTGTCAGCTTCCCATTGGTCTTGACGCTCCCCTGCCAGGAGTTCCCAGTGACCCCCTTCTCAGTATTCAGACACCCCTTTTTCCCACCTCCCTTCCTCCAATAGACCAGCTGAGGTACGCAAGGATTGCGAGGGCTACAGACACAGGCTGGTTCTCCACCGAGTATGAAGGACTAGAGCCCAGTGTCTGCAGACCATCCCCACTTAAACCCCCTTACAGCTTTGCTCCTAAAAATTGGGACAAAATGAGCACACTTCATTTTTCTTGCTAGAAAAGCAAAATGAAAATACCTGCTCTGGAGACAGTGTCTATGAGTTAGGTCATTCGTGTCCGATGTTCCTGGATGTGCTTGCTAGTTTCTGTCAACTTGTCATAAGCTAGCATCGCCTGGGAAGTGGGAACCATCAATGGAGGAGTTGGCTCCACAAGACTGGCCTGTGGGGAAATCTGCAGAACATTTTCTTGATTGATGATTGACTTAGAAGCCTGGCCCGTCGGAGGTGGTGCAACCCCTGGGCAGCTGGTCTTGGCTTGTATAAGAAAGCAGGCTGAGCAAGCCAGGAAGAGTAAGCCAGTAAACAGAATTCCTCCCTGGCTCCTGCTTCCAGGTTCTGCCTTGACTTCTTACCCTGGCTTCCCTCAGTGACGGACTATGGCCGTAAGCAGAAAGAAGCTATTTTCTCCCCCAAGTTGCTTCTGGTCGTGCTGCTTATCACAGCAACAGGAACTTAGCTAGGATGCTGGGACACTTCAGACTCTTAGGACAGTAGGGACATACACATGGCTAGCTAGATTGTCTGAGAGCCCACGTGTTAGTTCTGCCCCTGGCCATCTCTGCGGCCCAGACATGAAGGCTCTTTCCCTGCATAAGTGAAGCAGGGCTGGTAGGAAAAAAAATCACAAGTGTAAGTTTTAGAATCAGACAGAATGAAATGCCACCAGTTGTATGATCTGGGAAAGTTACTTAACCACACTAAATCGAGTTCCTGAGATGAACTAGACACACAAGCTGCTTCTTGTCGAGTTGTTAGGAAAATTGAATCAGAAAACACAGTCTGTCTGACACATCAACACTCAAGCTCTCTTCTCCTTTCCTCAGTGGAAGCAAGAATTCTGTGACTGAGTGTGGTCACCCTCTACCCCATCCTCAGCCCTTCCCTCAGAGACTCATCCAGGGACTTTCCTGACAAGAGCCGAATGCATTTTTGTGCCTCAACAGGAAGTTAGCTCCACACAATCAGCAATGAGCTAATACTTGACAATGCTTCCCAGAAATATTTGACCTCTTCTGGTGGCGTGAGGCAGCAGGATGCCATGTTTAAGATGCTGGTCTCTAAATGCGCAGCCTGATGATCAAATGGCCAGCGGGCTCCAGCCATCCCTTGATTCCTAGAGGGCTTTCATGTGTAGAATAGTATTCTAGTTAGGAGATTTGTGTGTTTCTGTGTCTACAGCGTGGTGAGACATCAGAGGGGAAAGGTTCTTGTTTGATTATTTGGGCTGTGGGGCCCAGGAAGGAGCTAGGACACACTCACTTGAGTGGCCATAGTACACATTCACCTGTGTAGATTTCCATGTCCCTTGTTCCTGCCCAGCCAGCTCTGTCTTTGTGTAAAGGATGAAAAGATACAGCTATCTAACAAAATTAAACCACTAATATGTATCATGATAACCTAATAAGCATCATTGCCCAGAAACTATAGGGTCGTGTAGGAATAGAGGTAAAGTTTTACTTAAGTGTGCTGAGTTCTGCTGCCTTGTTAGAGCCCTTTCCTCTTAGCGTAGGAAGGCAAACACTTGTAAGAAACTGCCTTAAGGATTGTTTGCCATGGCTATCTGGCCAACCGCAGATCCTGTTTGTTAAGGAAGAGGTGTTTTATATTCTACTTACAAGGTTTGCTCCTGTAACCATGATTAAGCGGGATGGAAATTTCCCTGGGTGGGCACGGGGCTCAAAGACCAACCCTTTATGATTGTGTAGACAGAGATGCGAACACTGTTATCCAGCCTATAAAAACCGTAAGAAACTGAGGGTCACCGCTGGACTTCTGCAAAGCATCTGCTTGGGCCCAGGCCTGTGCGGACAAAACTGAGATCCTCCATCTCCCTAACACCTGCTCGGTTTTCCCTGATCGGAACTACTGTCACATCTGCCTTTTACGAACCACAAAGATTGACTCTGTTTCAAACTGCCTGAGGGGAAACCAGATTGAGGAATCCACCTCAGCATAGCACAACGCTCCCTACGGTCTGTTTCTGGGCTGAAGAAATCAAGGTGTGGCAGCCCAGATGTGGATGAGGTGAGCTTCTTCCACAGTGTGGCAAGGCACAAGTTCCATGGCCTGAAACAACAGGCAGCGCTGTTCTTTAGTTCTGGAGGGCACAGGCCATATGTGGCATCACAAGCGCCTTTCCCTCGGAGAGGTCCAGGTGAAATGCTCCTGACGGGGCCGTTCCATGTTCCTTGCCTTGCGGCTGTGAGCTCAGCCTCTGCAGCTTCTCTTCTGTCTACACAGGCTCTTCCCTCTCCTCATGCCACAATGGACGCCATCTCACTGTCCCGGGTGAGGCCTTGCCGTAACCAGTTCCATCTGCCATGGCCTCAGATCCCGGGCTCTTTGTGACACAAATCTGGGGAGCTGACAACTCTGACTTCCTCCAAGCTGGGGTTCCCTGGAGGCTGGCTTCCCCTTCTACCTTTCTGATGACTGTCAGTCCACCAGCCCACAGTGTGCAGAGCTGGAAGCCTGGTTTGTTCCAACCCCTCCAGGAGATGGCAGCACAAGGGTCAGCAGGCACAGCCCACTGCCCCAAAGTCATGGATAGAACTGGTTTTGGATTTTGCCAAACCTTTGCTCTTCAGTTTGTAGGGTCATGTGACCAGGAACATGGGAACTGCTGATGGAGGCTCAAGGTTCCTGGAACCCCCAGGAAGAGATAGGGTAAAATTCCTAAAGGAAATATGTCTCCCTTTCCTATATAGGGGTGGATGTGACTTCCCCTGCTGAGATGGAGAAAGACACCTGTTGGGGAAGTTTATTTTTAGTTATGTTTGAAAATGTTTTTATGTACTGTTGGGTGAGGGGCTGTCTAGGGCGCTTTGTATTGTCTGCAGGTGTTGGATTTCTGTGGATATGTTTGATTGCTCATGATCTGCACCTGAGGAGAGCTGAATCAATAAAAACACCTGAGATGAGCGCTCTGGGTTTCACTGTTGATCAAGGATAGTGCTGGCCAGGACGCTGGTTCCCTCTGCGGAGGTCTGGCAGAGTTTGCGTGCATGAGAACTCCTTGTCTCCTTGGTGAGCCGCCCCAGCAATGAACTACTACAAATGGTGCATCAGCGTGGCCAGGGCATCACGCCAGCGCATCCAACGTGGAGACAAGGAAGAAGAGAAAGAAACTCCAGACCTCAGAGTCCAGTAAAGTACACTCAGGGAAGCTACCAGAGGGTAGAGATTAAGGTATAAATTGAAGGCTCCTGAAGGAAGAGAAGAGAGAGAAAGGGAAATAAGCCTCCAGGAAGAGAAAATTGTGAAAATTAAATGAACAAGAGGGGTCAAAAGTGAGAGCCACAGAAGAGAGACCATTATAGAAAGACGTTTTCATGGTTAAAAAAAAAAAAATTCAGCTGGAAACAGGAAAGAAGCAAGATTTCAATGGCTTTTCCTGATCATGGAGCTGACTCTCCTTTGGCTGCTGGCGGCCACCAGGGCAGGGGAGACAGAAACCAGAGCACATGGCTCTATATACTGTGCACGTTGATGGCTTTTTGTGTGCAGGAAGCTCAAACGGGTCTTGGGTCGGAGGTCTAGGAAGAAGGGTGCATGTTTACACACAGCGGTGAGAGAGAATGCCAAGCTGCCAGAGTATTTCAACTGGAGATTCTTCCCACTGGCCCAGAACCCCCTGCTGTCATGGAAGCTGCAGCTTAGAGCCAAAAAGCTGCTTAGTTAAACTGAACAGTATTTTCCCCCTGCAACCCTGACTAAAATAGAGACCGGCGGTCCAGGCACCCGTGAGGAACCGACCCTTCCTGCAGACAAGGACTCGTTGTTTTTCCTGCAATCCAGACTCTATCTTAAAACCTGGAAAGTGCTTCCTCAGGGTCAGCACACAGACACCGTCTTCCAGAATTGGCGAAGTTGTATCTCATGCTGGCAGCCGAATTGGGTACTGTAAGAGTCACCCAGCTGGTGCTGGTTTTGAAGGCATGAAAGGGTCATTGGAGAGCAGCTGAGGCTTGGCACTGTGAGAGCCCAGGAGAGGCCATGGGTGAGGGTGCAGCCTCAGTAGTAGTTGAAGGCCCAGAATGAAGGGGTCATGTAAAGAAGGTAAGGCTCGGCACCATGAACAGAGCCCAGGAGAGGCCATTGGCGAAAGTGCAGCCCAGCAGTGTTTGAGATACCAGTACCATAGGAGACCACCAAGAACAGCAGCAGTAGTGAAGTAAGAGCCAGCCAGAGTAGGGGGACAAGCTGTGTGTGCTGCAGAGGGCAGAGCCAGAGAAGTGATCCAAGCTCTTCGGAGGAGCCCAGGAGACCGTGAGTGAATTCCAGATAAGTGGACATTGACATTGTGAAAAGCTCGATGGATGTTTGGTATCATTTGGTCACGTGCATAAGAAGCTTCATGATTGTTCCTCTTGTAAATAGTTTTGCTGGTGTAGTGTTAAATTGTGTTGTACAGACAAAAAAAAAAAACAATTTTTTGATTGTCTTATACAGAAAAGGGGAAATACTGGGGAAGTTTATTTTTAGTTATGTTTGAAAATGTTTTATGCACTGTTGGGTGAGGGGCTAGCCTAGGTCTAGGGCGTTCTGTATTGTCTGCAGGTGTTGGGTTTCTGTGGGGATTGTTTAATTGCTTATGGTCTGCACCTGAGGAGTTCTGAATTAAAAACAAAACAAAAACACCTGAGCTGAGAGCTCGGGGTTCCTGATCGTGTATGGTGCTGGCCAGGCAGTGGTTCCCTCTGCTGAGATCTGGCAGAGTCTGGACTCCTGAAAACACCTCCTCGTCTCTCTTGGCTGAGCCGCCCACAGCAGCCCTACAACCACAGGTGCCATCAGAGACAAAGAAGGGGAGGGGCAGAGCTGGCTTCACTTCCCACCCAGGCAGAGCAGGGCCATCTCAGCCCAACAAGACCCCAAATCAGAAGGTGTTCATGCATGCTAAGTAATTTCCTGGGTAATTCTGAGGAGCTGCACTGCAGTAATACAGTGTCCTTCCCTCTGATGGCTGGTAACATGACAGCTCTCTTACCCCAGCCATCAGAGGGAAGGACAAGGTGATGGAGGGAAGGGGTGAGAGGGAAGGGGTGGCCTCCCTGACAGAGCCTAGTTAGGAAAAACAGCTAGTAAGAATGTGTTCTGACCTCCTGGGTTGGGCTACAGTTGTTTTCAGTAAGGAAGGGGAAGTGAGGTGTGGAGAGGTCTCCAGGAAGGGCTGAGCCTTGACTTAGTAGGGCTAAATAGACGTGGGTATGGGCGATCTGGGGCCAGGGGCTGAGATTTTGTGGCCCGTGCCTTGGCAGGACACTGTCCCTCTCAGCCTCTCCTCTCTCCTTTTGTCCCTCCCTCCCCCCATCTCCCCAGCTCCTTTCTGCTAATCTGTCTGAAGGATCAGTACACCGTGACAGCTGCCTTGACAGCCGAGGTCAAGATCTTCCCTCCACGCAGCTGGTGTCCCTGGGCTCTCCTTGGACACCAGTTAGGTGCACTTTACAGAAGGACCATCAGAAACATCCAGAAGCTGTGTCTAGAACGCTTCTCGGGGAACAGGATGCTCCCAAATGGGTCCCTGAGGAATCACATCTCTGATGAGCCCATCCCTCGAGGTGACTCAGGGCCCAGGGACCAGACTGCAATCAGTGACTCTGAAGAGAGTACCTCAGGGTCTGGGACTCTCCCTCTCCTCACTTCCCGGCTTCCCAGGACCTCAGGCAGACCCCAGAGCCTTGTCAGATAAATATGAAGTTGAGGTTACCTGGGTCCTGGGGTAAGTAGGGTTGTGGGGAGGGGCATCGGGACTGCTAAAGGGAAGCTCGCACACTGTCAGGTGCCGGAGCGGAGGCAGTGAATTAGCAGTTTCTCTGTACATCAGCTTTAGGGCTCACACTTTACATGTGATTGTTACACTGTGCTAAAAATAGGTCAGTGATCAAATGGATAATGATCCAGTTCTCGTCATCCGGTTTGAGCCAGAGCTGACACAGCTCCGCCATGCTCCTGCTTACCATTTGGCGGCAGCGGAGAAACGGGCTTCCTTTGGCTGAGTTTAGGATCCACTTAAACCAGAGTGCCCGTGGACTCCACTATCAGCTGGGACTTGGGATGAGCCCAGTTCTGACCTGGACTAGCCACTCCTTGTTGCTCATGCCAGGCCTGCTTCATTCACCCCAAAATGGGGCAGCAAGGCATCAAGGTAGAGGAGAAAACCCAAGCCTGACAGCTCACTGATGGGATTTAGATCATCATGTCTGCCAGCCCTCAAGGGGACTTGGCTGCTGGACCCTGTTACCTCAGCCCCTGCTTGGTATCTTCGCCGTGGCTTCTGGCGTGAAGCGGAGGCAGAGGTGGGGCCTGGAGCCGTCAAGCCATCCTCAGCGAGGCCAATTACACACAAGGCCAGGTGCTCCCAGTCACTAACGAGCCTGCCACAAAGCCAGACTTTCTGATTTTGACTTTGCAGACTTTGCAGGTTGTCGCATTTCCTGTGTCACCTCAGCCTCCGCTTGCAGAGTGCAGGACTCAAACACTTGATTGCAGGTAGCTGACGAACACCTGGTCCCCGACCTGCACCTCTGTGAGCTTATGGGTAGGTGAGAGAGCCACAAGCAATCAGAAGGCGCAAAGAGGAGCCTGAATTCCATGTGCGGGTGGGGAGGGTGGGCAGTACCAGTCAGTCATCTTGTACTGTCAAGGGCCAGGGAGGTGACCCTGGAGGAGCTTGTCTCAGAGTTGTGACCAAAGTCTGGGCTTGAGACAAGGCCCAGACTTCGAGTGGGGATGCTGGGACAGAGAGACAGAGTGAAGGAAGGAGACCTCAGGAGACTTAGAAGAGCTTGGCTTCTGTTCACTGGGAACCATGGGGTGAGAAAGAGAGAGAGAGAGAGAGAGAGAGAGAAAGAGAGAGTGTAGAAATAAGGGCAGGCAAGACTAGGCGAGGCCTGAACAGAGCGGTGGGTGGTAACAGTGTGGAGAACCAGGTAGAGGACACACCTTGAGGGCGAAGTGTCGTTGGAGACTGTAGAGGGTGTTAGACCTAGAGTGCACCCCAAGGCTCCTGTGCTGAGGATTTGGACCCCAGCTGACTGGCTGTTAGAAAGGGGTGGAAAGTAGGAGGTGGTGGCCTTAGGAGGAGGGTTCCTGAGGCTCAGGTCTTAAGCAATATGCATTATTCTCAGATTCTTCCCGCCTCTGCTTCCTGTCCTCACGCAGCGAACAGCTCTGCCTTGTCACGTGCTCCCTTCTCGATGCTCTTCCCTCGCTGTCCAGAAATAAACAGACGCGCTGACCATAGATGGTAGTCTCTGAAACTCTGGGCCGGGGTAAGCCCTTTCCTGCCCCGGGTTGACACAGTGAGGGTGAGTAGCACACCTAGAAAGAGGAAGGGCAAAATAAACCAGGAGATAGTATGGATGAATACATCATGGGACGATACATCCTATTCACAGGCAGTGCCGGCAAACCCAGTCTTGGGGACCCGTTCTCCATGAGCTCACACAGTTGGGGCGCTCCAGAAATGGAGATGTGTCCCTGGGACCCCAAGTGTCCCCATCCTAGGAGACCCAGTGCACAGAATGCATGCTAGTCTGGTCTTAGGCCACACGGCTCTGTGGACGGATTTGCAGAGAGGCCATTGCCCAAGAGACCACTGTTTGAGACAAGTCCAGGAGGAGTTAGCAGGAGATTTGGAAGCTCCTAGCAGAGTGATGGGCACTGTGGGGAGCAGGGATTGGGGATCGATGGGCACGGCCTACACTATATGATCTGGGGGGTAGGGGTAAAGGCTCCAAGAGGGCTGGCCTCAGGTATAGACACAGCTTAGTTCATTCTAAAGGCCATGATACCTGCCCCTGCCCTGCTCTGCCCTGACATACCCAGGCTCCCCCCACACAGTGCCCAGGGGACACACAGGGGCGGAGGGAGGGGCTGAGGATGAATCTGAATTACAGCAGTCCCCAGGTTCCAGGTCACTGGATCTCATTTCCGAAACCAGCCAGGAGCAGGCTGGGTGCCCCCGCTCTGGTGGAGTCACACTAGCACACCTGTCTCCACAGGAAGCCATTAGCAGCTGTTTTGATTGGCTCATTTCAGTGGGACTCATTATATTTTACAGGGAACAATTTCTAACCACTTTCCTTGTCAGTCAGGGCCCTTGCTCTGAGCCGAGTTCCTTGGGCCATTATGAATTCAGGATCAGACACATTCAACCAGATCCTGCAGGTAAAAATAATCCCCATGGTATTTGCGTGGTGGAGCACAGGTGTGAGGTTCATCATGTCCCTGGATTCAGAGTCCCCAAGAGGCCAAGGTCTGCCACGGAGAACTCAGCCGTCTGTTCATTCCGGAACCACCTCGAGTTCCTGATTTTCTCCCACTTCTCTTGAGAGTTCCACGAGTCAGAACTTGCCGAGTAGCTTTTGACTCTGTTCTCAAACACATTATGGGTAAACAAAGTCAGGTCTCCTCCCATATTCAGAAGGCAGAGCCCCCCAGAAGAGTTAATGTCTGAAACACTGTGTACCCCAAGTTGATAACATGTAAAATAACTTTCCAATCTGCTAGGCCGATTGAGGAGGAACTTAGAATGACGGGGCATAGAAAATAAAAATATATATATATATATACTTTTCATATATTAACATAAAGCGCAAACCATTAGAACATATTTACATATTAAATATCAATAGACAGAAGTATGTACCGCTCGCTCTGTAGACCAGGCTGGCCTCGAACTCACAGAGATCCACCTGCCTCTGCCTTCCAAGTGCTGGGATTAAAGGCGTGTGCCACTACCACCTGGCATAATTTTAAACAATTTTTTAAAGATTTATTATTTTACTTTGTGTGCATGAGTGTTTGCCTGCTTGTGTGTATGTGTACCACTTGTGTACAATGCCCTAAGAGGCCTCATGGAGGCGCTGGATCCCCAGGAGCTAGAGTTAGGTGTTTATAAGCCACTAGATGGGTGCTGGGAACTGAACCCGAGTCAGCTGCAAGAAAGGAAGGGGCTTTTAACCACTGAGCTACCTCATTTATTTGTTTTGACTGATTTTTCGTTTTAATACATTGAAGAATCCACCGGAAATTTTCTGGAGAGGTTTTCCCCGAACAGACTCTTAACATTATTTCTTTATTCATAAAATCGCCATGTTCTTCTGAAATGCTGCATTTCCCCCTTCTTGGTTAATAAATTTGAAATAGCCAACACCTTCCAGGGACTCCTCTCTGTTAGACCGTGACATTTTTAATTGAGACAATTTTCTCTCCACGGGTGCTCAGGTACCTGGTAGGCTCAAAGTAAATTCTGTTCACTGCTGGATTTTTTTCTCATACTGAAGTATGTAGCTTTTCCCCGCCATGGCCGACGCTGGCTTCTTCCTTCCACGCAAACACCTTTACAAGGATGCGAAGCCTTGTAAATCCTTCACAGGAGGTAGCTCCCCGGGTAAGCTGTCTATATGAAGTTGTGTCTCTGATGTTTCTCAGAGTTTAGACACAGCAGACTGGTAGCTCTTTTAATGTTGTTCCCTTCTGGTCCTGGGATAATTAAAAGTGGGGTTTCATTGCAGGGTGCTCCTGTGAAGTGAGATTATATAATTCCACGATGATTAAGCCTTACACGTGTGAGGACTCTCACCGTTGAACGTGTCTCGTCCCTTCCTGGCTTGGATCGAGACAGATTGGATGTCTCTTGGTTTGGCGAGCTTTGTCGTTAGTAACTGTTTCTCTGTAAGCCTTAAAAGTGCTCTTTCTTGTTGCCGTTCCATTCATTGGGTTTGTTGAATTATTTGATGCCTCTCAAGCTGAGACAATTTGTTTACAAGCAGGTTTGGGGCAGTCAAGGACGCCCAGCCTGACTCACACAGCCGCTCTGGAATGGCTCCCACATTCCTTGCGCCTCATTCTCTGAGCAGGAAGTCCACTATGTTGGATGAAAGCTTTGACGTAGTGATCGGACCTCAGCTTTGTTAGGAAATGTCACGATGTGGCTGATAACTTCATACCCAGAAATACTTGCAAACTTTGCAAATAGGACTTGATCGTTGAATTGTCCCAAACTGAAGCACAGTTTTGAATGACACCGGCCTTGAAGCCCTTCTTGGTTGATATTTGCTACTTAAGTTTCTTCTGGAAGTGTGTCAGGGTGCTCACGGTATGACACAGGGAGGCAGTTTTATCCTGATGTGGGACCTGGTGACTTTGCAGTGACGTCCTTTGCAAGAGGTTGAGGCTTTACTTGGACCAAATCAAATGCCCAAAGCTGTGGTGTTCCTTCATAAGTGAGGCTGCAGGGTGAGGGCTAGCCTTGGAATTCTATGCTCCTATGTGACCCAAATATAGACGAATGGTGTCAGAGCTATCTCCCTAGGGTGGCTCCTCCAGGCCATGCCTGAGTTCCAGGTGG
Source organism: Cricetomys ansorgei (assembly GCA_026225945.1). NCBI lineage: Eukaryota > Metazoa > Chordata > Mammalia > Rodentia > Nesomyidae > Cricetomys > Cricetomys ansorgei. The sequence goes on along the minus strand of JAMJFZ010001825.1, from coordinate 110,599 downwards.
GGTTTTGAGGTGATAAAGATATCTAAGACCCCACTTTAGGCTCCAGGAGGAGAGGGAAGAGGAAGGGGAAGAGACAGGCACCAAGCAGAGCAGTGTGACATGGGCCCTCGCCAGCCTGTTCCGTAGCATTTGCCACTCAGCTGGAGCTGGAGGCCTTGTCCCCTGTCCTGACAGGAAAGGTCCTCCAGTGCCCCTTGGTTTGCACACAGGCACCTCCTGCCCAGCTTTCCACATTGCACACATTTGTATTTTTAATCTCTGGGCTGCACATACTGCTGTGATCACAGTCAGCCACCACAATGGATTTCCTAAGTTCCCTTTGTTTGAAAAAACTCAAAACCACAAACCACAAGGATCCGCAGCAGAGTACCTTAAACACAGCATAGCTCTGAAGCTTTCCCCATGGGAGCTTAAGGCTGCCAGGCGTGACCTGGGGCTGAAGTTACTGATGGGCCAGTTGTTAAGGGACCTCCCTCCAGGAAGATGTGACTTTCCACTTGGAGGGCTCCCCAGCTGAACTGCAGAGGTGAAGGGACTCTGAGCTCCACACAGGAGTGTTTGCATCTCTGAACCCAAATGCAAGTCCGGAACCCCCAAACTCCCTCATGTTTGGTCATTCTCTAGAAAGACTCCTAGTGAGTGTTGGGATCCAAACCTACAGGTAACCACAGGAAAGGGCTTAGGAAGGGCAGTAGGAGCGAGAGACTCTGCAGAGAAGGATGGGCTCTACCCTTAGCTGTCTTCACTCACTCTCTGACGGTCAGGGTGCCTCCCTCTCTAAGCCTTGTATAGACCATTCCTATCCAGGCAAGCACCCTAGGCCTCAGTGGTCAGCTATATTCAGGATCCATTCCAGCCATGTGACAGATGGCTAGGTGACTGGTTGCTAGTGGCTGGATGATGGAGGATTGGATAGATGGATGGATAGATGATGCATGGGAGGGAGGACAGATAGATGGGTGGATGGATGGGTGGACGGGTGGATGGATGCTGGATGGGTGGATAGATGGGTGGATGGATGATGGATGGATGGGTGGGTGGATGGGTGGGTGGGTGGGTGGGTGGATGGGTGGATGGATGGCCCATGGGAGGGTGGATGAATAAGATGGTTGGCTGGATGGACTGATAAGTGATTAGACAATGGACAGATGGATGGAAAGATGGATGGATGGGTAGATGATAGATTGATGGGTGGATAGATGAAAATATGGGATGGATGGTGGATGGATGGATGGATAGATGTTGGAGGATGAATAGATTGGTAAGTGGCTAGATGATGGATGGATGAATGATGGATGGATGGATGAACTGAACCCCATGGTCTGATCTTAGTCTGTTGATGGCCTACAGTCTCAGTCTCTCTGCCAGCACAGCTAGCCCATCCTAAGTCCACATATGGTAGCCCCCCACCCTCCCTTGGGATGACAGAGCTCTTCCCCCCAGGTACTGGTGTGAGGGCCAACTTCTCCCTGGGTAAGGCCCAGGTTTATATATAGAAAATACCTGTGTGAAATAGGGAGAGAGAGAAAGAGAGAGAATGAATAAGCATGTTGGACCAGAGTGGCAGGTTCAAATCATTATCCAGCTCCATCATCTTGGGCCTGTGCTGAGATAGATCGCAGTGGGGATGCATGGCGGAACACGCCTGTTCACCTGATGGTCGGGAGCCCACAGTTCCTCTCAATCCCCTAATGACCTAAGACTTTTTATTATGACAAACAGCTTCAAGGTCCCACCCCCTCTCAGCAGCATCACAGGCTGGGACCAAACCTCCAAGTCACCCATCCCTAAGAAGAGATGAGAGGCCCGGGCTCTCGGCTGGGTTGGATGAACTGGGTAGGAGTTCAAAGGAGGATCTTTGTGGCACCAAGGTGAGTCTTGGTGGACTTCATGGGGCTGACCTGTGTCAGAAGACGGGGACAGAAGCCCAGGAACCAGGGCAATGGGCAGGGATGGGCACTGTGGTTGTGACCTGGTGCCATGTGCCAGCTCCCTGTCCTCTCAGGGGGACTCCTTTCAACTCCTGTTGTACCAGGCCACCCTACCTACCCACCATCCTATTTCCCACCCAGGGGGCGGAGTGTGTGTGTGGAGGGGTCAAGGGTCATCTTTCTCATCCAAGCTGATACCTTGAGGGACCACACAGAGGACCCTTACTGGGAACAGGGTCCTAGAGCCGACTGGAGTTTAGTCAAGTGGATTCTGTCTCGGACATCCTGCTGCACAGGATGCAGGGTGTCAGCCTGCCACCATTGAAATGCTTCTCCTAGCTTTGTCTCCACTAAGCTGTGTGTCACTCCAGCTCTCCCCCATCTCAACGCCGTTCTAGCCAGCGGTGTGCAACCCACAGAGAGCACCAGGAAGCCGTTGGCTGGGATGTGGGGTGCCCAGCCCATCTCAGGTCTTCCTTACAGGAGGAAGGCTGTGTAGACATTGCTTCTCATATTTTCAATCCACACGACAGTCTCAGCCCCCTCTCTGGAGAATATGGTGCCCCTTGCTCACCACCCTCAGGCATCCTGAGCAGGGATGATCGAGCACATTAGTAGTCAAGGTCCTGCCCAAGACAAATAGCTGTTGCATCCCTCCTCCACAGCCGAGTCCCAAGACCAGCCCTACTGTCAGCTCTCCACCTCTTTGTCCCCATTTCTGGAAAGCGGCTCCACTCTGTTGGGTGCGGGTCAGACCTCCTGAGCTCTTGTCCTTCACCCTTCATCTGTGTCCATGCATCTGCAGAGCCTCGGGCAGCATAGTCTCCCTCGTGTACTGCGGGGACCCAAGACCTGTCTGTCACTGCAAGTCTGACCTCAAGAGAGGCAGAGCCATGTGGGGATGCTATCTGCCAGCAAGGACCATGTCTCATCCAGTCAGATCTACAGCGGGCCCACGGCTGTGGATCCCAGTCCAAGACAGGAGAAAACTGTGACCTGGGAGACAGAACATCTCTTGGTTGCAGACTCCACACAGCCAAAGCGCTTGCTGGAGCTGGATGGATTTACTGAGTTCTTTGGTCATTTGCAGAAGTCTGTTTGCCCAGTGTTGGCATGGTGCTGGCCATTACGCTACTTAGTGTGTACCTTGGGTTTGATCACTGGGACATGATCTGGATGCAGATTTGCAGGACTGGGTTGTGGCCACCCAGTGGTCAGACTTAGATGCTATGTGACCACAAGCTTGCACCCGTTTCTCTGTTCCTTGACATCTTAACCTAGGACTCTCTAACCTGAAAACAGAGGGCAGAATTAGTCTCTAGAGGGCCTGTCCAACCTGAACCACTAATCTTCTAGAACATTCCTCCGCTATTGTTTGTTTCTGTACAATGAGGCGGCCCCCTCCCCAAGCTGATGCTTAACAGTCTTTATTAAATACATCAATTAGCATTCTAGCTAGGAGCCCCGTAGCATAACGAGCAAAGACCCCTTTACCTTCTGATCTTGGTGGCCTGCACCAACACACAGCTCTGACCCAACCTGCTCCCAACCTGGCTATCCTAGATCTCCTGGAGCTTCTTGAAGTTCACATGCAAAGTATTTCCTGAATGAACTTGCTGTCACAGTACTCAACAACACCGAAGGGAGCTGTCCATTCACAGCAGGTCAGCAATGACACTAGGTGACCCGTCTCCTCTGAAGGACAGAGGCCCTGGCTGTGTCTGTTCCTCTCTGTGTTGAATGGATGCTTCCCAGCCCCTGTGGGAGCCAGGCTGTGTGTGTTCCCATCAACTATCTCAGCTCTGCCTCAATACACCCACGAGAGGGAGTGTCTCCAGGGGACATGGCCATTGCTATGTCCAAGGACAACCTGCCTCTTGGGCCTAGAGCTCTGCAGAGAGGGGTTTCTGGAGGAAACCAGGCATCAGCAGGGTAGCCAGATGCAAGTTCTGCCCTGGAGGAAAGTGCACTCTGAGAGACCAGGAGGGAGGAGAGAGGACAGGACAGAGGAGACTGGCACACATTGAGGTAGCAAGGACACAGAGACTCCAAGCAGGATGTCTTTGGATTTTCCCAGGGAGGTGACACTGGCCTGAGTCCCAGAGAACTAATCAAGTTGGCTAGGGGGCACGAGAGCAAGGAAGTGGACTTTCTGAAGCCCCTGGCTCAGGAGAGCATGAGGGCTGGGATGGCACAAAGCCCAGTGAGAGTGCAGGGGGAGGCATAGAGGGAGGGAGGGTCTGGCCCTGTGACCCTTGGGTGCTGTGTCACCCTCTGTCCAGTTGTCAGGCAGGGTGTGACCTCAGCATGCCCTGGTCCCAATCTCCATAATTTACTGAGCACAGTTTTAGGCTAGACCTTCACGAATTCATGCGATGTGTCCCCAGAGGGCTAGAAACCTTTGGTGACCCCATTTTTTGGAAGGAGCGGTTAAAGTCCAGGGGGATTAAGTAGCTTTTCCAAGCACACACAGCCAGAATTTCCAGGCATTTGGCAGGGCTTGGTTACAACCGAGTTCCAGCTTCTTGGGGCCTGCAACGGACTCCGCTATCCCCGAGGTAGACGTGCGAGGGGAGCAGCCATACACACCAAGGCCTTGCCCCCTGCAGTGCCGGGGGGCAGGGGAGCCTGTGTTTGACCTCGGAGTCTCTCTCCCTTGATGGACAGACTCTATCTTGAAGTCATTCCTTTCTGGTTAGGCATGCTGGGCAGAGAGGAGCTGGAGATCTCACTATCAAAGGCTGTTTCTTGGGCCTCGAGTGAGTTGCTGTCCCATTATACTGCGGCTGGACCACTTTGAAATCGAGATGAAAGGGCCGGTGCTGGGTGACCAGCCCCACGGGAGTAATGGCCCAGTAATCAGGAGTACTCTCTCAGCAACGCCTTCATTCTGAAGTTAGGGGAGGGCTAATTAGGGTGCACTGACTGCACACTCACACTGGGGCCCCATCTGTCTAGAAGCAGACAACTCCAGGCCAGGACTGGGGTGTGGGGAGCAGAAAGTAATTGTACCCTTTCCTTCCTGTGTCTTTCCTTCCTGTCCAGGGACTTCTGCAGATCTGGCAAGAACTGCAGGTTTGGCCAGGGGTAGGCCTCGGATGCCAGGGTGTAAATGCTCGAGTTCTAGGACAGGGTGTTCAGGCTTACAGGGCACTTATGATTGGCCCTCCATGTCTGAGGACTCCATATGCTTGCATTCAAGACATCTGCAGGCTGGAAATTCTTGAAAAAAAAGCGGACATTTGTCCTTACTCCCAAGTGATACGGGACGACAGCAGTCTGAATTTAGGAGTCACAAGTCCCTAGAGGAAAAGGCACAGGAGAGGCCACGCTCCTGGTACACACTAGCTTCACAGCTTATAAGAGGAGCTGGGGCGCCTGCGGGTCCTGAAGGGCTCCTGGATCGGATCGCCTGTTGGCACCGAAAGACAACAGTTCAATCCCCTCCTCCTCTGTTCCTCGGGATGTTGGGGATGGTGCCCAGCAGGCCATGCAGCTGCTGGGAGATCACACCTGGGACTCTGCTGGGTAGATCTTGAAGTTATTTGTTTTATACTAAACGACAATAATAAGAGGAGGCTTTTGGGGGAGCTGCCCTCCTGCTTGGTACGAGCAACCCTGGGGATGCTAAGGTATGAGCATCTGCTTCCTGGCAGAGGGGAGTGGCAGGGGGATGCGCTCCTGATGTTCTCCTCCTCCTCCTCTGAGTGTGTCCTGATTGTTCCTGTTGCTTTATATAGCTTGGAATAAAGAGACTCTGCAAGTTCATCAGGGAAACTGCCCTGATTCAGTTTTGAAACACCTGCTCGGTGCTCATGGTTCCCTGTGGTCTTCTCCAAAGCTACTGCCAACCCTGCAACAAAGCAGCCTCCCCAACCTCTGGGCATCCATCTGCAGCTTGTCATAGCCCCCGGAGACCTAGTGTTTAATCTCTTTGCTTGATGAAATTTCCAGAACTTTCAGAACAACAACAAAAACCCACGAGGAATCAGGGAGTTCTCTCCCCCATCATGATGTGTACCATAGCCAGAACTGGGGCTGGGGGATCTGGGGAACTGGCTTAGACCACACAGGAGTGGGTCATACAGGAAGTGGATACCATGGGAAAACTTCTTGGGCCAGGCAAGTGACACATGCCTGTTGTCTTAGCCACCTGGGAGACTCAGGATTACAAGTTCAAAGCCAGGCTGGACAACTTACTGAGTCTGTCTCAAAATAAAGACAGTGGCAGAGTGCTCATTAAGCATGTGCAAGGCCCCAGGTTCAATCTCCAGTAGTAGTTCTGTGTGCGTGTGTGCGTGAGCGCGCGTGTGTGTGCGCGTGTGTGTGCACACGTGTGTATGCGTGTGTGTGTGCGCGCGTGTGTGCGTGCGTGTGTGCGTGCGCATGTGTGTGCACGTATGTGTGTGCATGTGTGTGCATGTGTGTGCGGGAATGTGTGTGCGTGTGTGTGCATGTGTGTGCCCACATGTGTGTGCACACGTGTGTGTGTGCACATACAGCGACATAGCCCAGTGAGATCAACTCTATGCTTTCATACTGTGATATGCTTTCATAGAGTGAGATCTCTATGCGTTCAGTACTATATTGTCCCTTATATGTACTGCTGTCAGAGGTGGATCAGTGGTTAAGAGCACTGGCTGCTTTTCCAGAGAACCTGGGTTCGATTACCAGCGGCCATAGAAGCTTTCAACCATTTGTATGTAACTCTAGGCTCAGAGAATCTAATGCCCTCTTCTGGCCTCCTCTCTTACCAGGCACACGAGTGGTGCACAGGTGCATGCACACATACACAACATACACATACATACACAACATGGACATCATACATACACAACCACTAAAAGGCATAAGGAAGTATAGAGAGCAGGTGGCATTCCTACCAGGAGAGTTTAGAACCTTTAGAAACGAAGGTCTGTGTCTGCTCTTTAACACTAGCAGGGAAGCTCTGGCCGGCCGTAGCACATTCTCATGGTATTAGGCTGGAAGCCGCAGAAGGCAGAATCAACTGTAGATGGAACTCAGGAAAGACTTATTGTCCCCTGTCCCATAGTGATTCTGAGGTTCATGTGGAAGTCCACGAAGCCTTGGTGCACACATGACTTTTATCTTTCAGCTCTGGCGTACCGGGCTAGGGTACCGGGCGAGCGGCTTCTTCTGCCATCACTCATACCTGACAGCTCGTAGTGGCAATGTCTCCTGATTCCACTTGCATTCCAGGCAGGACCTATGAGCTCTAGCAGAAATTACATCCTGTAACTTCTACTTCCATTGCACCAGCCAGAATTCCACACAAGGCAGACTAGGCACAGGGAAGACTTGAAAATAGAAGCTTTCAGCCGGGCACATTTACCTTTCTCCACCTTTCCACCACTACTATAATTTTGTTGCTAAGGAAGAAGGGGAGAATGTGTGCGGGGGGCGGGGTTCAGCTGTCAGCCTGTCCTATGCTGTCAAGGACCACAACCACATGCCACCAAGACACAAAAGTGCTTTCGTAGGATCCCAGCACCGTGGGTGCTTCTATAGTGATGGAGATGGCTCTGGCAGCAGCTGGAAGAGAACATGTGGTGTTGGCCTGGGTTCTGCCTCTTATACCATCAGAGAGGGCGGGGGAGTGTGTCAGGGCCAGCCTCCCCACTGTCCCCCACATGCCCCAGATCATATGTGCCTTTCGTGAATCTGCATGTGGTCATTCAGCCATGCTCAACTGGGGTACAGCCTCCAGTCTCAGCCTCATGCTTCTCCAAACTGTCTCTGATGATGCCTGGAGCTGTCAGCCTGGGAACAATCGTGTGACCACATGGCTCTGTGGCCTTGGGCTCCGCCAGGAGCCTGATGATAAATGTTTGAACAACTAGGCTGGCCACCCCTTGGGCTGATGGGAAGTTGAGATTGTAAGTGTATAAAGCCTCTCAGGAGGGTTTAGATTATAGACTGAAGTGAACTTTAGGCCTACTGAGGCAAACCTCCTGGGTGTCTTTCTTTCTTAGGGCTGCCAGTAAGTGACATATTGACCTCCCTTCAAGCATGTTCCGGAAACTGCTCCGCATCAGAGGACAGAGACTCTGAAAAGGCAGCGCTCAAGGAAGTGGCTTTTCTGCTGAATTACTTTCTAGATTGACAGAGAACAGCCCAGATGCCACTTGAGGCACTGTGTGGGAAGACGGACTCTGGCAATTACTGGTCAAGAAAGAAGTCACAGAAGGGTTAGCTGCTCTTGGATGTGCTAAGACAGGTTCTTTCCATGGCCTGAGCACCAAATGGCAAAAACTGTGGTGATGATGGTGATGATGATGATGGTGATGGTGGTGGTGATGATGATGATGGTGATGATGATGGTGATGATGATGGTGATGATGGTGATGATGATGGTGATGGTGGTGGTGATGATGATGGTGATGATGATGGTGATGGTGGTGGTGATGATGATGATGGTGATGATGGTGATGATGGTGATGGTGGTGATGATGGTGATGATGGTGATGATGGTGATGATGGTGATGATGATGATGGTGATGATGGTGATGATGGTGATGATGGTGATGGTGATGATGGTGGTGATGATGATGGTGATGATGGTGATGGTGGTGATGATGATGGTGATGATGGTGGTGATGATGATGGTGGTGATGATGATGTGATGATGGTGGTGATGATGATGGTGGTGATGATGATGGTGATGGTGGTGGTGATGATGATGATGGTGATGATGGTGATGGTGGTGATGGTGATGATGATGATGGTGATGATGGTGATGATGGTGATGGTGGTGATGATGATGGTGATGGTGGTGATGATGATGGTGGTGATGATGATGGTGATGATGATGATGGTGATGATGATGGTGATGATGGTGATGATGGTGATGATGGTGGTGGTGGTGATGATGATGGTGATGATGGTGGTGATGATGGTGATGATGGTGATGATGGTGATGATGATGATGGTGATGATGGTGGTGGTGGTGATGATGATGATGGTGATGATGGTGGTGGTGGTAGTGATGGACATGATGGATTTAAAGACGATGATGCCGATGACAGCGAAGTTGTTGATTTTTATCAGCTGATCACAATATTCTCTCCCAAGCAGAGGAATTCCCCACAGTTCCCCAAAGATGAATCCTCTGGCCATCTTGGAGTCAGATGCAAACCACTCACCCCACAGATTAGCAACCTGTATGCCAGTGGTACAGCTGAGCAGTTTCACCTGCGGCAGGTGCTAAGGTCAATCCGAATGGTTCTGGTGTTGAGATCCGAGGCTCTGTGGCCACAGTTGGAGAGGAAGAAGCCAAGGACGCTTACCAAGAAACAGCTGTTTCCCTTCTCACAGTCTGTCGAGTTCAGGGGCTCATGGATGAAATGATGCAAATTCTCTTCTTGTGTTGGCTTTAGAGGGTGTGGGGGGATGGGAGGTCTGTCTGCAGAGTCGCCTCTGGCTCACCTTTTGTGAGGCTCATGCTTGGCGTATCAGCCCCAATGTTGCCATCAGCTTGGACATGTGATTTGCCTCAGCCAATGAAATGTGAGCAGAAGTGATTTTTACCCCTTCCCAGAGGACACTGCTGGAGTGCGGCTGGAGCAGCCGCTCAGGTCTTCAGTGAATATGGCACAGAGAATGGCTGTGTTGGCTACTGATACCTGTGACCACGAGCAGACTCTCAAGCCAGGCTGAGTCCAGTACTGAACTCTGGGGGTGTTTTCTGCCAGCAGTGAATCCAGTCTGAGGTGGCTGCTGTGGTTTATGAACTGATTCAAGAGAGACATGGGTAGTGTCAACTCAAAGCTGGGGTCACACTCTTCCTAGAACCAGGAGTCTTAGAGCCTCGTGGGCTGTGACCAGATCTGAGGCTCACTCCATGCCCTGGCACTTTAGGGGCTTCTAGGACTGGGCCATGTTTACTCCCAGAGAGCCTTACTCAACGGTCCTGTCTCCACACCTCAGGTTCCAAACCCCCTTAAGCATATGTGGGAATTCCAAGGATGAGTCACAGGGCCACACAGAATCTCTCCTGCCAAGCCCTTTATGCCCTGGCTAAGTGTAGTCAAGTGTCTGTGTACCCCATTCCCCAGATTACCTGCTTCTTGCCATCTTAATGGCTTAACTACACCCCATCCTGAGAACCTGATGAAGACCCACATCCCTTCTAGGACCCTCTCTAAGGCTCAAAGCATTCTGGGAAATTGGGGAGCAAGAGGCTTTTTCTCTAGTTTCTACCCGAGGGGTCTTTGGGTCCTTTTTTGGTGGTTCTTCCCACTACGGTTGCCTTTCCCCCCGGCTGGCCTGCAGTCGAGGCCCTGCTTCTGTTCTACACAGCTTTGGATGCTGTGGGTTACCTGGAAGCTTGGTGGAACAGTCAGAACTGCAACACTGGGCAGAAATCTTAGATTCAGGGATTTGTGACATTTGGGGAGAGCAAGGATTAACTGGGCACTGGGCGCCTTCCCCAAGGGGCTTCCTCAGCTCTCCAGATGTGTCCCAGCCTACACCTGCCCTCCCTAGGAAGCATCACTTTATCTTCTCCCCAGCTGCAGGCTCCTAGCCATCTCAACCTGGCAGTGCCAGGGAAATACTCTCCAACTGTGCCACTCTGCAAGGCAGATGGGTGTCGCTTCCGTCATTCTTCCCCATCTAAGTAGAAGAGACAGAGATGTCATCCAGAGATCCCTGAAAGCTTACAACGAGGGACCTATTCCTGCTAACAGTCTGGGCAGCCCAATTTCTGCCCACAGCAGGACTCAGAGCACCGGGAGCTCCACCTTCGACTCAGCGCAAAGGGAGCACCTCTTTCTATCTCTGTGTGGAGTATATTGAGTCAGACCGGGCAGCAGGGGCTCGGCGTTTCCTCTGCCAGCCCTGAGCTGCAAGCTGCCTGTCCTGTGAGCCATTCTGCTGGTGGAGGTGTCTGTCATCTGTTCCTTCACCTCTGACAGGCTAGCCTGGCTCCTGCCCGAGCTCAGCAGTGAGCCGTCTCTTTGGAGAAGCTAGGATGGCAGGGAGGAATCCAAAGCCCCCAGCACTGAACTTCTCTGGGAAGGCAAGGTGACTTTAGGGGGAGCTAGCAAGGCAGAAGGGGTGGGAAGACACCTGTGTGAACACTCTGTGGAAACTTATAATGATTTTAATCAGCATTTTCCTTCCATTTAAAACCCCAAACTTAGCTACTTAATCAAATGTCATGCTTAAGACACATTTACCTCCTCGGGAGAAAAATGAACAATGGCAGCTCAATTTGGCTCTGGATGGGTTTTAAAAATAGTCGAGTCTGGGAAGGCCATTAGATAAATGGCCTCAGAGAGCTTCAAGGAGGACCTCCTGTGGGGCCAGGCTCCTCTGTTGAGAAACTGGGAAAGGGAGAAGTGAGAAGAGCCTGTTGTGATGCTTGGTGCTTCTGGGCCAGGCTGTCCGCTAGAGAAACCACCAGAAGCCACAGGAGGAGCTGCACTTCGCACAGACAGCCCCAGTACGGGGTCCATTCTGTGCACGCTGAGGCTGGCCTGAGTGAGCATATGTGTGGTTGCACGTGTGTGTGTGTGTGTGTGTGTGTGTGTGTGTATATTCATCTGCATATGTGTGTGACTCCGTGTGTGCAACTATAGGCTCATGTGTGTGTGTGTGTCTGTGTAACAGCACACAAGTGTTGCAAGCATACGTGTGTTGTGTGCAGATGTGTGTGCATGCATGTCTGTAGCTGTGTCTTAGGTGGAATGTTCCCCCTCCCAGCCAGCTCTCAAAGAGAAAAACCAGCTAGCTGCGTGAGAGCCTTGAATTCTAGGGAACAGGCCACACACACCCTGAGATGGACGTTTATTGTTTTTCCATCTATAAAATAATCAGGGATTTTTCTTTTTAAATCAAGAGATAATGCATAAGAGGTAATTTTTAATCAACAATCATTTTAATCAATAATCAATACAGATAACTTAATCAAGAGATAATTGCCTTTGAGGGGGTTTGGATGCGAGTTACCCTAGGGAACACCAGGTTCCCAGGTTCCCAGAGGTTGTATCAGTACCTGATGGGGGCTGAGGGTCTCCTTCCGCGCTGAGATGCAGACGCTCCATTCTGCTATTGTGATTTGTCTGAGGGTTTTCAGACATTTCTGTCATTTACTGTTACCACCCTTGTTTGCAGAAAATGCTTCTATGCATTCTCAATCCAGCCGACCCCCCCCCCCCCACAGGATCGTACTACAGTGTCTTGAAGCATAGGCAAGAGAATGTGATCTTGGCTTAGTTAACTCTCACTGAAGTTGAGCATTTCCTTGAGTCATAACTGTAGGTGGCAGACTGAAGGCTGGGTGGCACCTGTGACATCAAACAGAAGCCACGGGCATTTTGTAGGCAATTGCATTTGCCAGTATCTCAGAGTATATCTGGCTGCCAGTTTAATTGGTATTTACCAGTTTCTTATTTAATGTATCAACAGGAATATGCATTTTTAAGCCACACATCGGCTTATCTGTTTCTGGGCATGTCCTGGGGATTGAACCCGGGGTCTCCTTATCCAGCTAAGCACAGGCTCCTCCTCTAGCTGCATCCCTACCCCGCTCATTAATCTTGGAGAATAAATTCAGTAACACCTTAAGCCTAACAGGGATGCATTTACCCCGATCTAAGAGGGCCAGAGGTCTTGTAAGGCTGTGAAAGGGTCTGTAGAAGAATTCAGGTCAGAACCCCACCCCCCTCCAACCCCCTAGCCACCTGGCTGCCCAGGCTGTTAGATGTCTCCGCAAGGACTCCGCAGGCCTCTGAAAGGACTCCCCTGCAGCACCCCAGTTTTCCCCGCTAGGTGGCAGCAGTGCAGGCATCTCCTTCCTGGTTGCCAACTGGGTCCAGCTTGTTCCGCTAGGACCTCCCTGCCTCCTTGCTTTGTAAGATCATCTCCCTCCAACCCTTCCATGACCAGGGCTCCGAGAGACGATGACCCAGAAATGGCCGGGCAGTGCTGAGTCACCTGGTGTCTCTCAGGACCACAGACTGGCACACAGCTAGAAAACAGTTGCACGTGTGCCAGGGCAACTCATTTGGTTCTAATTAAAACCTCCAGAGGAAAGGGACAGGAAACCAGTCTGGTAGACAAGAAGGCTGAGAGTCAGAGGGTTGTGTAACACACCCAGGACCCCAAGACGGTTGCACCCCATACCCACATCTAGTCGCTTGACATCATGCTGCTCTGTTTCCTGACATCTTTCTTAGACTTTGACCGGGAAAACAGAACCACCTCTGTCCAACCTGGGTCGGGTGAAATGTCACGCTGCCAGAAAACCTTGGACTGGAGGCTCAGGGGGAGGGGTGCATTGTGAGTCCCAGCCAGACTCTGCTAGCCCCTCCTCCCCACCAGCCACCCTCCCAGGGGGGCCTCACCCTCTCCGAGGGGACCAAAGGCTCAGCTGAAGCCATAGCACACAGCACTCTGCTGTACCTTCCTGGCTCTCGTGTCCAAGCAGGAAGGCCATTGGCTGGAGCTCATTTCTAAGACCCTTGGCTTCGCACTTCTCCCACACCGTGTGGAGTTCGCTGTTGGGTTTTGTCCTCCAAGTTCTTTAGGGACTCGGCAGCTCTGGCCTGCGTGTCAATGTCTCTATGTCACTTCTGTCAGAGAAAGGACACCACAGGATGCCTTGCAGATGCAACTAACCAGGTAGGCTTCCGGAAGTGCGGGGGAGGGGCGAGATTTCTGATGGAGAGTCTGGGTTCAGAACTCCCTGGCTCTGAGAAGGCAGCAGTTGCCATAAAACGGGGAAGGAGGGGGACACTGGGCTGGAGACTGAGTAACTGGGCAGAAAAGCGCCCCAACCGAAAGCTGAAACTTCATCTGCCAGGGCCTAGGCCAGACCCAAGCAGAGGGGAGGACTCCCAGGCAGAGGAGCCTCCCCAGCCTCGCACAGTCACCAGAGCCTTGAGTCTCCACTGGAGGAAACTTTTCGCGCAGACCCAGTTCCCTGAGCCCCACGAAAACGTCCCTTCCCATATCAGCTCTCGGTATCCACTGGGCATACTTAGAACCGGGTCCGAACCTCTAACTGCTTCGCATGCCATCCGGTTACCGTGGCAACACCATCCGGCGGCGCCCGGCGGTCCAATCGGAGCCTGCGGCCTCTTTTGAGCCTTTCCCAAGGTGGAGACCGGGACACCGCCAGGGATGGGGAAGGGGCGGACCAGGCTCCTGTCTCAGGCGCCGCCCAGGCCACTCACTACCCACGTCGCCAGTCCAGCTCCAGAGGAGTGCACTGGCGAGCCGAGTCGGCCGGCCGGGTTGGGGGGCTCCGACTCCGGGTTGAGGGGCGGGGAAGGAGGGTGACGTGAGCCGGGCCGGGCGGGCGGAGTTGGGACCCGCTCGGGGAGGCGGGGGCGAGCGCGCCTCGAGGCAGACGCGCGGTGGGAGGCGGCCGAGCAGCGCGGGCGGCTCTGCGGAGGGCGCGGTGGGCGCGGGCGGCGGGGCCCGGGATCCCCGCGCGCCTCCTCCGCGCGGCGCCGCCGCCGCGCGTCCCCACGCCCCGCGCTCCACGCGCCCTCGCCCCGCGCCTCCCCTGCCCGCCTCCTGCCAGCCTCCGGGCCGCGGCCGTCTGCAGAGCGAGCGCTCAGACGGAGCTCTCTGGCAACTTGATCGGTGGAGGAACCCGGGACCGTGCCCCTTCTACCCGGCGGCGCGTGGAGGCGACCCGCGGGCCAGAGGGGCGATCGTCTAACCCCCCTGGCCACGCAGATCCCCGCCTCGCGGCCCCTGCTGTAGACTAGACCCTCGCACGGTGCGCCGCGCCGCCGGCATCGTTGCCCGCCGCCCGGGAGGGCGAAGCCGCCGCGCCTCGGACGCTCGCGGCCAGCGACAGCCCCGGAGCGCCCCTGCCTCGCCGCCGCTCGCGGAGGGGGGGCCCGAGACCCGGCGGAAGGATGTGCGCCCCCGCGGGCCGGCCCGCCTGAGCCATGCGCCCCTTCGGCGGCGGCGCGCCGGCCGGCATGGATCCCCGCGCGGCCGCGCTTTGACTCGCTGTGCGCCCCGCGGCCGGCGGGCGGCGGCGGCCCGAAGCCGGAGAGCGGCGCCACGGGACAGGAGCGAGCGGGCGCGGGCGCCGCGTAGATGGCCCGGGCAAGCAAGGTCTGAGGCTCGGCTCCCTGAAACGTGACCATGTGGATCCAACAGCTTTTGGGACTCAGGTGAGCGACCCGGCTGGAGGCAGGGTGCGTGGGGGTGCGTGGGTGCTCGACTGGGCTGCTGCTCGCGGTAGCAAACGAAGACGCCGAGTCTCGCCTCCCCGAGGCGGCCCGCGTGGTGCACCCGGAGCCGCACAGCGCAGCCGCCTGCGGCTGGTGCCTGCGGCCGGGCAGGGAGCGGCCATTCCCCGGTGCTCCCCGAGTCTGGGGTCGCGGCGGGGGCGCTTGCCCCAGTGACCTGGCAGCGGGGCCGGCCGGGCGCGCCAGCGGCTCGGGGCGCCAGCAGCGCAGTGTCCTGGCTGGCGGCCCCGGCGCGCCTCCTCCCGGGAGCCCTGCGCGAGTTGCCGGCTGTTGGGCGCGGCGGACTCCCGGGCCGGAGCTGACGCCGGAGCTGCTCGGGAGAACCGCCAGCCCTCCCAGATCCCGGGCTAGCTTTGCCGCGGAGTTGGAGGAGCCCAGAGCCCCACAGCCGTTCTGCCAGCCCTTCTCTCTGTTCCTCGGGACTCTGGGGGGCCGAACAGGAGGGTGGTAGGTGCCCAGCTGCCAACCCAGCTGCTTTGGGGTGACCTCCGGGCAGAAGGTCGCAAGCAGCTGGCGGACAGCTGGGTCTGGAGAGCTTGGGTTCTGGGGGAGCGATACCAGGCACCCGCCTCTAAGCACCTTTCAGGGGCACACAGGTACACGGGGGGCTGGTCTGTGCCTGGGACACCAGAGCCAGCAGGAACTCAGCCCTGCGCGGTTATGGGGCCGTCCAGAAAGACCCTTTCTGCAAACTTTGCCCACCCACGGAATCCCTCTGACTTCTCGGGATTCTGCCTTAGACAGCCTTGGGGTCCCCAGAACTCAGTTGTCCCTTTCGCAGAGCGGAGTGCCTGCGCCCTTGCCCTCATGTAAGGGATCCCTGGCCAGAGCTGGTGCGCCTGGGTCGGGGGTTGGGACCTAGGCTGAATAACACAGATGGAGGCAGAGAAAGGCTGCTTGCGTTTCTAGTGTTTGTCCACTGGGATGCACTGCGCTCCCGTGTTGGCGATACAAGGGGTCGGTGGCTGCTGGAGCAGGCTGCCTCAGCCACCCCCACCAGCATGAAGCTGAAGAGAAAGTGGGGCCAAAGGAGGGAGGAACATGTGCGCGACCTGATTCTGAGACGTCTGAAAGAGGCTGGCATGCAAGTGTTTTCTAGCTGCCCTTGATTTACGAGTGGATTTGGTGCCCGGGGATAGATGCTGGTCAGCACCATCTAGTGAAGATTGTCACACGTCACTGGCCGGCATTCCTTATCCTGCTGGCTGGGTTTGTTTGCGCTGTGGGCTTTAAGAGGTTAATCATCAGGCTGATCTGCTGGGTGTGGGCCACTGCCTGGGCCTCAATCCATCAGTGGACTGTGGCAAGATACGGTTTAGGCTCCTGCAGTTCTGGGGCGTGAACCAAAGGAAATAAGGACAGGTTTTCTGACATGACCCGGATCTAGGTGTCCTGTTTTGTCTGCTGACTGCCCTTCTGCTCCGGACTGTCCCAGCGCTCAGCTAGATCCCAGGGCTTCCAGGTCCACACAGTGGATTCCCTCCCTGCCCAGAGGCAGTTTTAGCTCCTAGCTGCTTTGAGAGCTGCAGTCTGGCACTTGCTTGCTGGTGGCAACTTAACCTGTGCAAGTTGTTAGATGGAAAGATCAGTACATTTTGATAAGGGGAGAGAACAAACACCAGGCAGAGAAACCTTCTTTTTGGCTCAAGATTCATGTAAACGGTTACCATAGAACAACAATCACCCCACAAGAGCACCGCCAGGCTTTCAGAAACGGTTCTGTTGGTGATTTTTGAAGTTTGACCTTTTATGGTCCCTCCCCACCAGATGTTAGGATGCAAGACTTTCTACAAACATACTCTGGAGAGAGGGCTGCTTCCTCCCAACAGTGCTGATAGGAGAGCTAGCTGTGTGTTTTGTGGTAGCAGATCTGGGTGATTTTATTTCTGGATGGGCACATGGAGAAAGAACCCGGAAGTTTCACTTTGGCTTTGCAGCCCTTCGTCTTCCCTTGCTAACTTGCTCCTCACTGCTCCCTAGGTGAGCATCAGGCATCTTGATGTCAAGCTTGGAATCTGGTTAGGACAGGTAGACCTGGAGCCTCCAGCCTAGGTAACAGAAAGCAGCAGCATTCAGTGTGCCCTGGAAAAGCTGAGGGAGGGGCTTCCCAGCTCCCACTCAGAGCCAGGCTGGGCTACTTCCACGATGGAGCCAAGCTGTATGCAGAACCTTTCCTACTTTTATGTCTTATTTATGTATTTGTTGGTGTGGGGAGGAGGTCATATCAGGGCTTCCTTGGGGCCAGAGGAAGGCAGTCCTTAGAGGAGACCTGGGGCTTGCTGAACTGTTGGGTCCCTAAGCAGCTCCGAGAATGTGCTTACTCAGCAAGCCGTCCAGGTCCCTAGGTCTGGCCCTGGTTTCCATTGCCTCTGAGACTGTGAGGAACAGACTATGGCCTCATGGGGTTGTGTGGAATAGCTGGGAGCACCCACAGCTTCTGCTGGGTTGTGTTCAGGACGAGACACAGTCATAGACGCACCCCTGGCCATGTTCTTCCCAGTCATTCCTGTCTCCCAACCCCGAGTTTTCAGCGTCCCTTCTGCCAGTAAAGCCCCGAGTACACGAGTACACGTTAAGGACACAATTCACAGTTTTCTCAAGCCCTCCCAGTGTGTGCCGTGTTGTGTGTCTGGGCTTCCCGGCAGGGATCCGCAGGGCTGGCTGTCACCAGCCCCGGCATAGAGTCCCCCAGCAGCTGGGGCTGCGCAGACAGGCTTCAGTGGATGGAGTCAATGCTTTGTCCGCAAACACTGGGCACCGGGTGAATGCTGGCTCGCTCTCTTTTCCAGCTGCTGCTACTAAATTGATTGCAACTGGTATCCATCTAGGGTCAGAGGCCATGATACTCATCTGGATAATAATACTGGAATAAATGGTGAATTTAGATGGTGGCGGGGCACTTCCAGCAACGGTAGCACACCCCACCCTCTCTCTCATCCTTGGGCCAAGTGGAGGAGTTTCTAGCAGACATCCCCTTTCCTGTCTGTGTCTATTCATTTATATTTCCCTGCTTCCTTCTTTTCTGAGCTTTGGGGAAAGGAGCAGGGCACAGGGCTCGTAAGCAGCTCCACGACTCCCCGACATGTCTACCTCTGGTCCCTGGAGACAGGACAACTTGCTTATCCCTCTGTGTGCCTGCGTCCTCCTAGCTGGGATCACTTGGGGGCTAATGGCCCCCCACCCAGCCTTGTAGCCTCACCTCTGACCCTGACGAAAGCGGGGTGTTTGTCAAATACTGCTCTGAGCATTCTTTGGGAGAAACATAGATGCCCAGAGCATGCTGCTGGAGCTTGGGTTCTCACAGAGCCTATGAATTTGGAACCCCAAGCTGTGCGTCTCCTGAGCCTGGGGCTCTTCTCTAGGGGTTACGTGGGAGTCACATGGTTTTAATACATGGTTGCTAGGTTTGCTTCAAAGGGTTACAAGTCAGTAGAGACTAAATTGATGTAAAGATTAGCTCAGAAAGCCAAATATATCCTTGATCTAGATTCCTGCGTTTGAAGTCTGGCTGGAGAGGGTTTTGCTTGGCTCCTGCCTGGAAGACTGAGGAGGGGGACAGGCTGGGGGCTCGTGGGGCTGGAGCGGTTGAGTGCGAACCAGACTTGTTCCCCCTCTGAGACCCCTTCCAGGAATTCAAAGGGGCCAGTGACTCATGAAGTGCTGGTGGGGAGCTGTGGTTATGTAACTCAGATTAACTCAGCTAAGCTGCCAGTGTGCCCCGTCAGAGCCCCTCAATACCAGACTTCCATCCATGTCAAGGGGAGGGTCAGACAGCTGTAGGGATTGGCCTGGGTGCTGGGGACCCTCATCAGGGCAGTGGCCTACACCCCAGCCATCATCACCCCAGAGTATGGGGTGCTTCTTCAGAGTAGGCACCGAGGGGTTGCCAGGACAGTCCTCATAAGCTGAGGACAGTCCCTGCTACCAGTGCGTAGCTACTGAGCTGTGGGCAGATGGCCTGCGTTAAGTTGCGCGTGCAGGCCACAGTGGTGGCTACAAGGTATGTTGGCCCCTCATCCCTCTCTTTGCAAAAAGTTCCAGGGATGATGGAGGGAGCCATAAATCCACTATGGGTCTGCAGAATCCCCAAAATTCCTTACCAGAGAAGAAGCCAGCGTGAAGGGTAGTGTCTGGAATTATTTGTGATTTGAGGAGTCACACCTCCTGGGCCCCTCCCATCTCTTCCCTCTCTCCTTTCCTTCTCCCTCTTATCCTCCCTGGGACCAGGGAAGGGGGAAGAGAAACGGGCCTTCGCACTGTAGAAGGCCACTTCTTCAACCTTTATCTCTTCCCTTCCATGAAAAAAGTTGGGGCGCGGAGCTGGGGTTCACCTGCCCAGATGATTGGTGTCATTTGTCACCTCCACCCTCTCGGCCTGGCTTGATGTTGTTCTCAGTCTGCTCTTTGAGCTTTGTCACATTTCCTCCCAGGGTTTACCTAAGAGGTCTGCACCCTCTGTCCCCCTCACACTTCCTGTTGCCTGCCTCCTGGGCAGTTGCTCTGGTATGGTCCCTGAGTCTGGCTGTCGGCTGTCTCAGAGTATGGCCTCCGTTCCTTAGCCCTTTCTGCATTTGACCCCAGGGGCTGCTGGGAAGGGGGCAGGAACATGCACCTCGCTGTGGACACTGGACTCGGTGTGGGGGGTGGGGGACAATTCCATGTAGAGAGGCTCAGTGGCCTGAGACGCACGTGAGCATCCTGGTTGTGCTGGAGGGGATGTCCGGGGTCCACGGACTGACGGTGTGCCCAGTCTCCCGTCGCTTCCTGAGAGGATGGCCCGGCAAGCAGTAGATGCACGGGAAACGCCTGTACAAGCTCAACTGTGTCAGCATGGCACACTGCCCCTGTTTAACCAAGTCCCACTTTCGTGCTTCTCCATGGCTCTCTTCTGAGATCCAGGAGAGAGTTTCCAGCCTTAGGCTTAGGCGTTCTCCTGCCCCAAATAGACACCGCTTCTTCAATCTGGCTCACTGGGGTGAATCACATCGTTGAGTTCTTACCATTAGAGGTGCACTCTTTTGGCTTGAAGCCCCCCGCCCCCACACACAATTTATAATAGAGACATGCTCAACAGAACAATCCCTTCTGGCTCTTCCAGTCATTTCAGCTTAGTATGAGAGACAGTATCAGACTTTTAATTATTCGGGTGAGAAGAGAACACGGAGGTGGTATCTGTCTGGCAGCGGAGTTGAAGAGGAAGCTTCTGCTGAGTAGGGGGCTGGGCAAGGTGGGCAAAGGCGTGTCTGACTCTGTGGTCTGATGGCCTCTCGTCTCTCCTTGTCTGAAGCTTGGGCCACTTTTTCTGCCCTTATGGAAGGTAGAGTCTTGTCTGGTCCAGCTCACTCTGAAGATAGATCTGCGGTCAATGTGTGTGTGTGTGTGTGTGTGTATGTGTGTGTGTGTGTGTGTGTGTGTATGTGTGTCTGTGTGTGTGTGTGTGTGTGTGTATGTGTGTCGTGGTGTGTATGTGTGTTGTGTGTGTGTATGTGTGTCTGTGTGTGTGTGTGTGTGTGTGTGTCAGTGTGTCTGTGGGTATGTGTGTGTATGTGTGTGTGTGTGTGTGTGTGTTGTGTGTGTGTGTATGTGTGTCTGTGGGTACAGGTGTGGTATCGATGTGGGAGTCAGTTCATGAGATGTGGCCAGTGCACACCCGAGGTACCTGCTCGCTGTGCTAAGAATGTGTAGTAGAACCATTTTGTACGTGGGTGAGGCTTGCCCAGCTCTGCCCTCACCTGCCCACCCCACTCACGGATCCTGCCTTGTGCCAGGAGGCCAGGTGCCCACAGACACTTTGCCCAACCCACACGACAGTTCTTGTGCCCTTAGATGTGTCACTGTCACAGTGATGGTGCTGAGTAAGAAACACAGACAGGAGGGAAGAAGCTTTCTCAAAGCCCGTCTCCTCTGCCCTCAAGCCTGTCCTGTCCCTAGGACACAGCTGGCTCAGCATTGGCTCTGGGGCCAGTTCTGACTACAGCTCTCTTCAGCACCGAGGGACTCCTGACAGCCCTAGCTCTGTGCAGTCAGAGGCTGTGGCCGAGTAGCGTGGGGGTGGGGTGGTCCTGTTGCCTTCAGAGCCGCTGAGCCAGCTGGGCCCCTGGGTGCCTTGCCGTCATTTTTAACAGTTGCCTGCTCACTGTCACAGCGGCCTCCTGAAGTCAGGATGAGGAGGCGGTTAGTTGGTAAGAGATGAGACCCTGTGAAGGGTTTGTCATCGTCCTCTTCCTATGGTGGTCCAGACAGCACTGGGATGGGCCATGTACCTTCTAAAATGCTTTCTATAGCATGAGGCACAGGAACCCCAGGCTGCCTCCTCCCGAGCTGTAGGCTGCATAGACCGAGTTATTCTGTCTCTCTCGGCCACCCAGTGCAGATGCCACCCAGGGCTTCCTGGAAGAGGAACGTTGCACAGTGAGTGTGTGTGTGTTTGTATGTGGTGTGTGTGTGTGTGTGTGCTTGCTATGTGTGTGTGTTGTGTATGTGTGTGTGTGTGTGTGTGTGTATGTGCTTGCATGTGGTGTGTGTGCGTGTGTGTATGTGTTTGGATGTGGTGTGTGTGTGTGTGTGTGTGTGGTGTAGTGTGTGGTATGTGTTTGAATGTGGTGTGTGTATGTTGGGAAGCTTGAGGACTAGTGTGTATTAAAGCATTTGTCATTCCCAGCTCTCTCATGGGGGGAAGAACCAGCCTTCAGGCTCTTCCCCAAAAAAGAGACTTGAGCCATCCCAGGATGGAGTTTGAATGTGATCTCAGCTTCTGTTACAGCCTGGGTGCTGCTGACAAAGGGCCTCCAGGGGGTGGTGGGCCCTCTTCTAGCACTTAGGCAGATAGTCAGGCCAGGCTTCTGGGAGGTGGAGCTTAGCTTGTCTCATGGAATGAGCAGATGAGAGCATGTTTGATGTCCGAATGCCCAAGACCCTACTGAGCCATAGTGGCCACCTCTCCTCAAGGATTCAAATAAAGAGTTTGGGTTGCTGGAAGCATCTATAGCTTGAAGTTATGTCTGAACCAGACAGGAAATTGTGGGTTCTTATTTATTTGGTAACAGTGATGTGGCTTCAACTGGTTTGAATTCACTGGCTTAGTTAGCAAAACAGATTCCTTCAGAGACCCCTAAATTCAACTTGTGAAACTTCAGACTTTTAGAGGAGCAGATCATGTGACTTCGCTTGGCCAGATCCAAGGTTACAGCCTCTTCCTTCTGACATGGGGGCTTCTTCAGCTGCGGCAGATTCTATCACAGAAGCCAGGAGCACCACCCTCCCGCCCCTCCCCATGCCGGGGCTGTAGGAGGGGAGTGTCACTGGAGGAGAAGGGGTTGGTGTTGACTGGTGAGCCTCGGTATGGAGGACTGTGCAGGCCAATCTCATGCAGTTCCCAGCAGCTTCTGATCTTAGAAAAAGTGTATGCCAGAGGAGGGCCAGGGGTCCAAGCAGAGACAGCCCAGCATCATAAAAAGCTATTGAGAAATGAATGTTTTAAATTCCTTTTGTGAGACATTTTTAGATCAAAGCCACACAAGGTGCTCTCTCCCTCTCGCTCTCTTTCTCTCTCTCTCTCTCACACACACACACATCCCTATAGACTAATAATACCCACGAAAATTTACAAAATATTCTTTTTAAAAACGTTTATTTTGTGTGTCTGAGAGTTCCTTCTGCGTGTCTGTAAGCACATCGCATGCAGCTGTGCCCGAGGAGACCGGAGGATGGCGTCAGATCCACCAGAACTGGAGTTACAAGTGTTTGTAGGTGGCCATGTGGGTGCTGGGAACTGAATCAGGGTCCTGCGCAAGAGCAGCGAGTACTCCTGACTGCTGAACGATCTCTTCCCGCAAAATGTTCTTAGTTAAATATTAGTAAGTAGATGTCAGTGGTATGTCTTTTTAAAAGTCCACAAGAAAAATAGGGTTTATTCTGTGAATGCTGGGATGGTTTGATATCTATCCATCACTCAGTGGAGTCTGCATTTTAGAAGGCTAAAGGGAAAAGCCAGGCAATCATCTCAATGGGCGCAGAAAATGAACTTGATAAAATTCCACCTATTCTCATGCTGGCTCTCAGAACAGAAGCAGGTTTTTTTTTCTTTCAGCTTGATGGTGGACATCTGATTTGGCCTTCGCCTAACATCATTCTCAATAGTGGAAAACTGGCTTCATTTCTTCTGAGACTGGGGACAAATGAACGATGTGTATGAGTATCACTCTCACTCCACGTAGCAGCAGAAGCCGTAGCCAGTTCGATGCAGAGAGACAAGGAAACAAAAGGCAGACAGATAACGGGGAAACGATCCTTTTTGAAATGGTGTGATTGTCTATGTAGCAAGTACTAGATCGTTGAAAGACAACTGCTTTGAGCTTCTGAATGAGTTCCACGAGGTCACAGGAAACAAGATAAATATACAAAAGTCAGTTGCATTTCTGTCTATTGGCAATGAATGCATGGAGAATGGGTAAGAACCACAATACTGTACATGTCATGGCTTGCTTTCTCTTGCTGTGACGAACATGGTGCCCAAAAGCAACTTTGGGAAAGGGGTTGATTTCATCTTACAGGTTGCAGTTCATCATGGAGGAAAGTCAGGGCCGGATCTCAAGCAAAATTTGAAGCATGGAGGAGTGCTGCTGACTGGCTTGCTCTCAGGCTCACATTTAGCTACCTATACTGCTGAAGCCCATCTGCCTAGGGATGGCACCGTGCACAGTGGGCTGCGTCCTCCTACCTCAATTACCAATCGAGAAGATGCCTCACAGACAAAGCTCTAGGCTGCTCTGATGGAGACGGTTCTCCTAGTAAGGTTCCCTCTTAGAACTCTGGGCTACGTCAGCTTGACCACTGAAGCCAAGAAAAAGACTGTTATCACCTTTCCTTCCCTCTGGAAAATGCTGAGATCACCCTAAACGAAGGGAACGTTTATCTCAGCTCACCGTTTTGGAGCTCTCAAACCACGGTGGTCACTTCGTCTGTAGCTTTGAGTCAGAGGTAACAAGGAAACCGTGCCACGAATGTGGCAGCAAAGACTGCCCACCTCACGGCAGCTGGACCCTAATATCCATCCTCTTCCAGTGCACACCCCCGGTGACCGAACTTCCTCCCGCTGCTCCTGTCTCCAGAGCCCACCACTTCTCGTTAGGTGGCAGCTACACCTTTGACACATTTTAAGGACACATTCCAGTAGCTCAGAATGAAACAATTGCAGATAAACCTAAAAAAGAAAAGACTGTTGACCCACTGTGTGCTGAAAACTATACATTACCAGTTTAAAAAAAAAAAAAGTCTAAGAAGCCGTAAATGAATGGAGCGATATACCATGTTCATGAATCAGAAGACTCAACACATTAATGAAGCCAGTTCTCTTCAGGTTGGTGAGCCTGCCTGAGTACCACTCTCATCCAAAGCCCACAAAAGTTGCGTATTGTGAAGGGTGAAGTTTCCGGTGGAAACAAAGGAACCAGGCTACCTGATGGTAAGACTCAGTTCATGGACAACAGTGGTGTCCATGAACAGGAGGACATGTCGGTCGGGAATACAGAGTAGGCTCAGGAGTGGAGCCTGAGCCCGTGCCTGGCTGACAGTTGACGAAGGGAAGGTTCAGGTTCAGTGGCGGGAAGATCACAGTTCCTCAAATGGGGCTGGTACAACCACACACGCAGTACCACAAAAGAGTAATGAGCCCCTACTCTCCCACCCTAGTAACAGATGAACTCCGAATGGTTCGCAGAATTAGTGTCAAATGCAAAACTTTAAACTCTTAGGGAACAGATTCTTGTGGAAGCGTCTTTAGACTTGATATTGAAAACATGACCCCTACAAGGAGAAATACTATAAACTGGACCATATCAGACTTTTGAAGTTTGGGAGCCGGGGGCGGGGGTGGTGGCCCAGTAGATAAAGTCCCACCCACTGCTTGGCATGAGAGCCTACATTTGGATCACCCAGAACCCATGTGAAAAACTAGGGGTGGAGTCCGTTGAGAAGCAGAGACAGAGGGATCCCCCGGACTTCCAAACGGCAAACCCAGCAGACCAGCGAGCTCCAGTTCAGTGAAAGACTGTGCCTTAAACACGAGGTGGAGAGGAGTGAAGAAGACACTGATGCAGACTTCTGGCCACCGTGCGTGTACACATATGTGTGTGCACATCGTACACATGTGTGTACAGCCATGCAGCAACACATACACAGAAATTTGAAGTCTGGAAGAGCCATCTCATGTTGAAAACACAAGGCACAGAGTGCAAGAGGCATTTGTCCAGGGTAGAAAGAGCCTTGAACCTAGAACTGCACAGGATAAAACAGGCCGAGGGTCTGTTCACAGGCCGAGATGTTTACGTGGTCCCAAAGCCCAAGATAACCCAAGGAAGATACACATGGAAAGCCCAGCAAGACACACTGCCAGCCCGTCAGCACGGCTGGGGCAAGAAACGACGTCGGCTCTGCCGATCCTGGCAGGGATGCGGAGAAACTGGGCTACTCGTGCAGCAAGGATGGGAGGTAAATGTCACGGCTATGCCGAGAAGAGCTCGGCAGGGTCTTCTGAAGTTAGACGCCTGAGCCTGCCGTGCACCGAGTGTCTCACTTTTCTTCACACGGGCAAGAGAAGTCTGTGTGTGAGGGGTTGTATGTGCAGTTCGAACAGGGCTTCTAGTGGGGAACCAGCTGTATACAACAGGCACACCCGCACACAGAAGGGCTGGACGGCACAGGACTTAACGGGTGTAGCCAGGAGCCTGCAGGGATTTCCAGGGAGTAACCCTGAGGGACCCACTCCCAGAGTCCCAGGGCAGGTCTGAGAGAGCAGAGTGAGGAGTAGGAGAGGTTGTCCTGAGAGGGAGAGGGAGGGGTTTCGGAGGTGAGGCTGGGCACGACTTACTGCTGTCGGCGTCAATAACCTGATTGCATGATTTTCTGTAGTCTCTGAAGATGTCACCGCGAGGGAGAACCGAGTATCGGGTGCAAGGGAGGTTGCCATACTGTGTGACCACGGGTGTGAGTGTACGGTGAACTTAAAAACGGACGTTTAATTAAGGAAAGCAAGCTGACACCGTTTACTCGTGTGTGGGAAGACCGGCACCTGGCGAGGGTGTGCGCCTGCATGCTGGCCTCCCCGGGACGCGGATCTGCATGCCGTGGCGGTGGGCGACTTGGAGGTGGGGGTTGCTTGTTTACAAAGCCGGCTGCAGATCTGAGCTGTGCAGTGGTTCCTGTCCGGGGCTGCCGCAGGGCTCCGCGTAGGATGGGGCTGGAGCCCGGGAGCTTCGTGCGCCGGCCTTGAGCGCCACCGTCAGTGGCGGTAACAGGTGACCTGCTGCGTAATTACAGGATCAGATGAGCTGTCCAGATCCTTACGTAAACCAGGTCATCTCCGAAAATAGAGCCGCCATTTTGGGGTCAGTCCTGCCACCCTACATCGGCTTCTGTGTTCTGAGGCCAGAAACCAGACTCAGGGATCTGAAAGTCAGACATGGAGACAATCAGTGTCTTCTTTCTGGTTCAGTGAGATGGGGCAGTAGGTAGGCTGAGGCAGAGGCGGGGAGGCCCTGGTCCTCACAGTTTGGTTCTAATGGGGCTGGGGAGGGAGTCCACCAGCCATGCTGATTGCACAGCAGACACGGAGGAAGCTCCACCTTGGACTCGGCTGTGGGCTTCGGGGACCTTATCCGCACCTCATACGCTGTCGAGACTGATAGAACACCCCTACCTTCTGCACGCCGGTCCTGTGCCCAGCTGCAGTGAGCCTGACACTTGATCTACCTCATCCTAGCCCTTCACTGTGGTGCATGAGCCCCACAATGGCCTCCCGCGTTCCTTCCCAGGAAGAAAACGAAGCGGAGAGAATCAGACTCAGTTATCTAACATCACACAGCCAGCAAGCAGAACTTGGACTTGAGCCCAGGTTTGCAGGACCCCAGATTCCTCTTTCCGTGGACCCCTGTGGCTTTCGTGTTTTGTGTCATTTTTTTCTCGGTCCCCATCTTAAGTTTGGATTGACTTTTAGGAGAAGAAGGAAATACATGAAATCAGAAAACCCCAGCTGTGGTGACAAGCCAAGTCAGCACTGTGGATTTAGCCCCAGGTCCAGCTGTGGCTCTCAGGTCGCAACTCTCTGACACCCACACTCAGGATGGGAGATTATTTTGCATCCTGCCCGTGTGCGTGTGTGCATGTGCGCATGTGCATGCGCGTGCCCATGTATGTCTATGTGTACATTCCTGTGTCATAGACATTGTCGTCCAATTTAATTTAGTAAGGAGAGATAATTGTCACCACACCCAGGAGGTCCCTTAGGAGGGCACTTTCTCATGACATGGAGTACGGTCACGCAGTTCAGGAGAATGTTCAGCTGTGACCATGGCACTCGTCGCATGAGTGGGAAAGCTGGCTGTTTCTTGAGTCTGTGTGTTTGAAGTGCAGTGTATACGTTGTGAAATCCTGAAGTTCACAGATCTTGTCAGCTCCTTGAACTGAGCACCCTCTCACCCGCCTAGTGTGGTGCAGCTCGAACCCTGGCAAGCTCCCTCTTGCTGTACCTGGCTAATCTGAATTTTAGATCCTCCCCTGACAACCTCTGACCTGGCTGTCTCTCTGGATTCCCCTATCTTGAAATATTTTGCAGACAAATCCTCCATGTGTGATTTTGCGTCTGGCTGGCTTGGTTCAGCCTCCGGATCTCAGGAAGTTCCCATGTGGAAGCATGTTGCTCTCATGCCTTTTCATTACTGAGTAATATTCCACTGTTCTGGATGTGCCACAGTGTGTCTCCAGGCATTCCTGTGTGAGCACTGCCCTCATCGCCTTTGCTCAATGGTTCTTAATTTGTGTGTGTCTATAGACAGACAGACACACATATACATGCATGCACACACACACACACATACACACACACATACACACACACATACACACACATACACACACATATACACACATACACACATACATTCACACACAGACACACATACACACACACACACACATACACACACATACACACACACAGACACACACACATACACACACATACACACACACATACACACACATATACACACATACACACATACATTCACACACATACATACACACACATACATACACACACACAGACACACATACACACACACATACATACACACACATACATACACATACACACATACACACATACATACACACATACACACACATACATACACATACACACATACACACATACATACACACATACACACACACACATGCATACACACACACATATACACACACAGACACACACACACATACATACACACACAGACACACATACACACACATACACACACACATACATACACATACACACATACACACACATACATACACACATACACACATATACATACACAGACACACACACACATACGTACACACACAGACACACATACACACACATACATACACACATACACACACATACATACACACACACATATACACACACAGACACACACACATACACACACATACATACACACACACATACACACACATACACACATACATACACACACATACACACACACACATACATACACACATACATACACACTCATACACACACACCTGTATCATGGCTGCCTGCAGGGGTCAGAGAATATCTTTCCTGTTGTCTGAGACATCCTCTTGTTTACCACTGTGCACGGGCTGCAGCTGCGAGCATGTGGGCATTCTGATCTCTGCCTCCCGCCTCTGCATAGCAGTCTCGGATGGCAGGGGTCACTGACGTGTCCACATTGCATGAGTTCTGGGTATCTGAGCTCGGGTCCTCATGCTTGCGTGTCGAGTGCCCTGGCCACAGAGCTGTTTCCCCAGATACTCCATTTTGTAACAGCAGATGTGGATGCCACAGGATCCCAGGAAGCTCCTAGTGTGTGCTCGGGCTGATGGGAATGGCAGCTGTCTGCTGTTCCCTCCTGGCTGGAGCTTGCTCCTCCCTGGCCTCTGAGGAGTCATGTTCCCTACAGAGACTATTGTCTAGTTGTTTCTCCTTCCATAAACATTTATTATGTGCCCTCTGTGTGCTCCGCGGTGCTGTGTGTCGGTGTGCTTAGTCAAGGACAGAATTTTCCATTCTCCTTAGTACAGAGACACCACGATGGAGATGTTTTAGCTCTTTAGAAGATGGGCTTGGAGTTGGAGAGGAGGTGCATCAGGGTCCCATAAGGGGTCCAGTGTGCTCCTCCCTACGAATGATGGTGGCGTGGGCTGTGGGAATGGAGCCAGAATGTCCTTCCTCCTCCCATGAGCCTCTGGGGACATCAGCCTCAGGGAGCATCCTGTAGCCAGGGCTGTTATTTAGATGCTTGGAGCCAGAAGCACAGAGCAGAGCTCCAGGTGAGTCCAGGGGACGCTCAGGCCTCTGCTCTGCCCTCTGTCTCTGTGGAGGGACGTGGAACCCCAGAAGGATCGTCCCTGTGGAAGCCGGCAGCTGAGGGGACATGCTGTTTTGAAAAGGATGGCGAAGTTGGCAGTCACCTTCCCGGCAGGACAGGACAGTCACTGGTGCGCGCGTGGTTCACCATCTTCCAGGGCTGTGGGGTGCCAGGGGTGCAGGCTGCAGTGGTCTTCCTGGATGTGGCCCCCACTGGCCAGCAGGGTCTCAGACTGCCTCCTCATCAGCTCTGTGCTGGGGGGATTCCGAATTCTCTGGGCTAAGACGGGAGGTGCCGTTGGTCACTCTGGGTGGGACACGGGTGCAAGCACGACATGTCTCCTGGGAGGACCTGGTGCAGTGCCCTCTATAGTTCTGAGCTGATGCCCCGCCCAGAGGCACCTGTAGGTCCCACCGGCGAGCGCGGCACTGAGCTAAGAAGCCCAGTCCTCGTCCTCCACACCCGTGACTCTTCCTCCTGGCGTTGCGGTCCCTGGTCCCCGAGGAAGGCACTTTAACTACTTCCTTTCCCAGGGAACAACAGAGAGGTTTCGCGATGTGTGCCAGGCCACACAGCTAGTGAACAGTGCAGCCATGATGGGGCTCAGTGCCGGACAGTGATGGGTGGAGGGGACCAGCTAGGCCTGCCTCAGTTTCCCAGGCCCCACTTTCTGGTGACCTGCCTCTTGGCTACAGATTGCTGACATTGGAGTATCAGGATGGTTCCACTCAGCTTGGTCAACGGTGACTGCTCCTCTGTATGCTCAGCCTGTACTCAACGTGACATCTGTCACCACAAGATGTGGGGTTGTACTCAGGACTTTAGACAGGGGTAGCTTCTAACTTGACGTGAAATGAGGGCGGCCTTGAGCTCCTGATTCTTCCGCCTTGTGTCTGAGTGCTAAGACTATAGGTACACACCACCACACCTAGGTCACATGGTGCTAGGGTTGGAGTCCTGGGCTTCCTGTGTGCGAGGTAAGCACTTTGCCAACCGAGCTATGTTAAAGCCCAACAGTATGGTGTTTTTAACAGTTTGTGTGTATGGTGTTTTGTCTGCATGTATGTCTATGCACCACGTGTGTGCAGTACCTACAGAGGCCAGTAGAGGTCATTGGTTCCCCTAGAATGGGAGTTACAGAGGAGTGTGAGCAGCCCTGTGGGTGCTGGGAATCAAACCTGAGTCCTCTGCGAGGGCAGCCAGCGCCCTTAACCACCGACATGTCTCCAACTTCACGACTGTATATTTTTGAACCTCAATTATTTTAAAGATTTGTTTATGTGTATGAGTGTTTCGCATGGATGTATTATATGCACCTCGTGCATGCCTGGCACCTGTGGAAATCAGAAGAGGGTGTTGGATCCCCAGGAACTGGGGTTACTTATAGCTGTGAACCACCATGTTGGTGACTAGAATTGAACCTGGGTTCTCTGCAAGAACAGCCTGTGCTTATAACCACTCGGCCATTCCTCCAGTTCCAACTGTATATTTTTTAATGAAAGTGTCGGTTTCCAGGCAAGTCTCTGCATCTGTATTTGCAAGGGACTTCCCCGAATTTGGAGACAGCCTTAGAAGACACTGCCTTGGCATCACCAAGGGCCAAGCTCTCTCAAAGGATCATCCTACCACGGTGGTGAAGGTCCTGTCTCCAGCCAGCACTCAGTCCCTGCCCAGCCTCCTCTGTTCTGTAAAGAGAGTTCTAGGCTAGGCTCTGAAGCTGAAGAGCACTGAGCTTCCTGCTGGGGGATGTGGTGGATTTCTTTAGGGAGCCAATTACACAAGGAGAGAGTAAGCATGTTTATTTTTACGACACTGTTTCAAAATCCCAGGAATTGATGATGGAATGGCCCCATTAGGTCCCTGATGCTGTGGCCTCGTGCCTACACGCTTCCTGGGTCTTTGCCGGCTCCCAATACCTGGCCTGGGCTGGTGGGCTGCTTGGCTCAGATCCCACCCAGAAAATCACTTCAAAGCCCTGCTAGGGGCTCTGCTCTTCCCCTTCGTACTCCCCAGGGTGGTCTTGTTCTCTCCATGGGGGCAACGATTTGGACAGACAGGGAAGCAGGCCAGAGCTGTTTGTACTAGGGTGGACTAGCTATGGGCCAGGCGGCTCAGGGCTCTCTCTGGCCAGGTAGGGTTGGGAAGCTGCCTTGTGCTGGATGCCATGTGAGCACAGAACAAGGCAGTGTGAGCTCATTCTCATAAGTTCAGGAGATCTGAGGGCTGGAGTGGGGTCAGGTGGGATTGCCAGACAACAGGACAAAGCAGGACCCTACCTTGGAACAGTGAGGAGAAGGTTGGAATGAGTCTTGTGAGGAAAGCCCAGGAGGGCTGAAGGAAGAGAAGGGAGAAAGAGGGGAGGGAGTTTCAGGTAGAGAGAAAGTGAGAGGTGACTCTTATTCCTGCTTACTTGGGAGGGGCCATCAGGGAACTTACTGATCCAAGCCTTCCCCAGAGCCCCAGAGTGAAGCATGAGTTCTGGAAGGGGAAACAGGACATCTGTCCTGCAGGGGCTGATGGGAAGGACTCCAGAGGCAGCACCCAGGGCTCCTGCTTCCGTCCTCAAGCTTGGAGCAATGGAACTTCCAAAACCCAGAGAGACAGGGAAAACCTTGGAGGAGGCCCAGGAGCCAGAGGTCGACAGCCAGCCAGGCTGCTGCAGTCTCTTCCTCATCCACAGTCTCAGGATGCTAGCCACGCCCCAGCTCAGCTGGCTCTGGGCCTCCTACTCTGGTCCCCAACTGCATCTCATACCCTTTGAGGACATCCGGGCCCTGAGATGTCATCCATCACCTCTCTCTCTTAGAGATGTCACCTACCGACTCTCACGAACTCAGTGGTCATCATGCCGAAGCTTGCACATGTGGATTTAAGCTCCCGGGATGAGATGGGACGCTGCCCACCAGCAGGAGTCAGTGGACTTGGGTCGGGCTGCCACTGTCTCTCACTGGGGCAGAACCTGTGCAGTAGTGAGGCCTTGATCTCAAGGCAGCGAGAGAGGGAAGTGTGGGAAGACATGTTTCTGTGCCTAGGAGTGTGTTAGGTGCCTGAGTTCACATGCATTTGTGTGTCTGGCGTGTGCAACTGGTATGTGTGGGGTGCGTGTGTGTGTGTGTGTGTGTGTGTGTTATGTGTGTCTTGATGTGTGTGTGTGTGTGTGTGTGTGTGTGTTTATGTGTGTCTTGATGTGTGTGTGTCCAGTGTGTGTGTGTTTGTGTTGTGTGTGTGTGTGTCTGGTGTCTCTCTGTGTGTGTGGTGAGTGTCTGGTGTGTGTGTTCAGCATGTGTGTGTGGTGAGTGTCTGATGTGTGTGTGTGTGTGCGTGTGTGGAGCGCGTGTCTCTGTGTGCTGCTGTGAGGGATGTGGGCTGTGAGGCACCGCTGAACTTGAAAATCACCAGTTCTTCTACTTCTGCCCCCTCCATCTGCAGCTACCCAGCGGTTCAAATACTTTAATTAACAAACTCTCTCAGCAGTCTGTTGAGGTCAGGGGATATAATTAGCCTTACTTCACAGATGGGTAAACTGAGGCGGAGCAGGGCTAAGCAATTCTCTGAGGTCTTGCAGAGTCAGCAGAGCAACCCTTGAGGATACCAACTGAGTTTGCCTACCGCCGGTGCCACCGGCCACAGTCCAGCCAGGGGATCCAGGGCTGCTCTCTGCTTCTGCAGGCTCAGGCCTAAGGCCCAACGGATGGAGCCTGCTCTGACGAGGCTGTGAGACCCTGGCCTGCCTTTGTTGTGAGGGATGGAGTTCATGCAGCCTCTAGGATTATGGGAAATGGGAGCCTCATGCCTGCCTTCATCATCCCACTATCCCAGGCCATCCTAGGTAGGATTTATGTTGTGGCAACTGGCATGTTTGGTTTCCAGAGGCTTCAAAGAGGGACTCAGACCTAGCCAAAAGGAACAGGAACTGAGCTCAACTAATAGAAAGGACTCAGGCTCAGCCAACTTCAACTAATAGGAAGGACTCAGGCTCAGCCAACTGGGACTCATTCAGCAGATGCTGACTTGTTGGACTTCAGGGATCCAAACTGGGACCCCCAGGGTCCAAACCGGAACGCCACATCCCCACAGAGACTCACAGACGGGATATCGATGCAAATAGCAAGAGGATTTATTCCAGTGCACTGGGACCGTTCTAACACGCAGGATAGAAGCCGGCCCCAAGGAGCAAATGGTGAAGCTTTTTATACAGTTGTTGGGCATAAACCGAATTGGTACAAGTTGATTGGTCCCCAAATTGTTTTCTCATTTTGATAGATAGGGGCCAGTTAACCTTTAAGTTGATGATAGTAAGGTCACGGGCACCAGGAAATGTACACTTAGGATAAAGTCCCTTGCCTAAGGCTATTAGGCGGTGCCTGTAGCCGCCGCTCATTTTAGGAATGTGGGCTGGGTCACAGTGCTCTTGAATTAAGCCTGACAATAATTGTTTTGTGGTTTCTGGGGTGGGCTAGTTCCTGGAACAGGGAGTTCTGGAATGTCCTGTTAAGAGTTTAAGATTAATGATCAGGGCCTGGGGTCTCCAGCCTCACATAAACCCTTTCAGACTCAGCGAGCGTTTTCCATTTTTTTAATGAGATGCTAGTCTGTGACCATAAAGCGTACATCCCGGTGGCGTTTCGCTCATTCCTGGTCGTCACTGCTTTCCAGTTCCAAACCCTTTTGTCAGGCAGACTGCTCTGCATCCTTGAGCATGCACCGCCCACCTCCTTGGTCCAGTTTAGCGACTTCCTGTGGCTTGGTTAATCTGGGCACTTCATGTAAATCTCGGTGGCCTTTTAGGTGTGGCTTCTTTCGCTTGGTAGGGTGCTTTCGAGAGCGTCACTCGCACTGTGGATAGAATCATGACTGAATAGGGGCTTCACGTCTGCCTCCACGCAGGCCTAAGGCCTCTCGGAATGCTGTTTCATGCATACCTCCCGTTGGATGGACGCCCCTCATGCTGTCTCTGGCGGTTTCGAGGGGTGCTGCAAAGGACATGTGTGTGCAAATCCGCTTCTCTGTTGGTGATTCTCCCGAGTACGCATTGCTTTCCTAGTTGCTGTGAATAGGCCCCTGACCGAAATCGGAAATCGCTTAAGGGGGAAGTTTGTTTTGTTTGTGGTTTGGGAGAGTGCCATCCACCTAGGAAGGGACCCTCTGGAGGAGCTGCCAGGATATGGGGTACAGACTGGATCCAGGGCAGTGGAAATCGCCTCCGGAGCCCTTCTGCTAGCCAGGCCCCGCTTCCGCAGCCCTCCGGATAGCGCCATAGGCTGGAGACCGTGGGGCATGTCAGAGCCACAGCACGGCAGGGCCACGCTTGGCTCCCCTTGCTCTTCAAGGCCAGGGCACTGCCTGGGTTCCTCCGGGACCCTCCTGTGTTTCCGTGGCCCCTCTGAGCCTCTGCAGATGAAGCTTCCTAACCCTAACCCTCGTCACTCCACACAGGGACTGGAGGTTGGTGACTCTTCTGGAGCGCATGATTCTAATCAGTGACAGTTCAAGCCAGACCCAGGCCCCTGGTTACCGTATTACAGGCTGGCCCTAATCCCTGAGCTCCTGTGCACCAACACAGGTGCTGATTGGCCTCTCTATCCATTTTCTTACCTAAGGGGTCCCCTGGGAGCGAAGAGGCATTTTTATAAGCTCCATGCTAAACAGGGATTAGGAGCCATTTGGGGAGTGGATTAGTGCAGTTGCCCCTGGGATGAGTCCTACTCCTGGCGACTTTTGCTTTTTCCTCATCCTAGACCTTAGTGCTGAGCCATGTGGTCCATTGAAAGCATCTAAGCTGACATTGATCCTTTTGCTCAACACCAGCCTGGATCCGGGGTGAGAGAGAACCTGTGGCCCAGCCTCCGTGGTGAGCCCGTGCTTCCCTGCGGATAGGATACCCTGGCTTGGGGCCTGTCTGCCACTGTTCTGTTTAGAGCAGCTTTCCTACTGGCTCTGCCTTGCGTTCCTTGGTTGTCTATGGGCTCTCCACAAAACGCGGACCTCAGCACCTGCAACCGAGTGTCCCCCAGAGGTGGGACAGGGGTCTTCCTTCCCAGCCTCGAACATCTGCAGGCTCCATAGATCTGCTCGGGAAAAGCCCACAAAAGCGAGAGCAAGCCCCACTTAACTAGAACAGGACAGGCTTTCGGGGTGTGTGCTGGGGTGTTCCAGAATGTTCTCTTCCCTTCTGGAGAAGCAGGGAAGAGAATGAAAACAGTGGTAGGTATCAGGGAGTGAAGTTTTCCGTCTTCCGTGATTTTGAGCAGTGACAGTTGAAGCCAGCCCAGGCCAGCTGCTTCTCAGGGAGGTCCCAGCATGCAAAGCGTTCCAGCCAGCGTCCTGAAGCCTTCCTCCTGCAAGATGCACTCTTGCTGCTCCTGCAGGCCCTGCCCAGACAGTTCTCTTCTTCACAGTGGGTGGAGCCGAGTGGGGGCCGTGCCTCCCACAGAAGAGGCGGAAAGGAAGTGCGCAGAGGATCTACACCATCGCCTGCATCACGGTGATCATGGTGACCACGTAGCAGAACCGCAACAGCAGCTCCGGGCCGCAGGGGTGGTCAGATCGCATGGCCCCTGTCCGTACACCCTCCCCCATCTTCAGTGCCTTCAGAGCACAGCCCTGCCCAGCGGTGAACCCACCTTGGTCCCTCCATTCTTCCCCAACACTCTTCCTAACCCTGAGCCCCCATCACACCCCTGTTCACCCAAGGACATTGGTGTGAAGACCAGGAAACTCCCTTAGCTCTGAAAGCTGTTAGCCTATCACTTGTTGCCATTTCTGCAAATCGGAGCAAAACTGAATCCTTGGGTATTCAGGAGGGTGATTGGGAATGTGGTGTTCTGGGGGAAAGCTGGGCAGACGCTATTATACTGTAGGAGATATATAATGCATATATATATATATACACACACATATATACACACACACAATATGTATGTATGTGTGTATATATATATATACATATATGTATGTATATATATATATGATATATACTATCCACAGGCTGCAGACTGCCCCATTCTGCTCCTCCAGGAGCTGGTGAGAACACACTTGGTATCCAGTGCTCCAGGCACCACACCTCACTTCTGATTTAGGCAGTGTCCCAAGGTCCCTGTCACGTGGATGCAGTTGCTTCTGAGACTCGGAGCTGCTGGGAATCCTGTAACCTCCCGTGTGTACAGTGATCAGCCTGTTTCCACAGTCTATGTGCTGGGGATTGATCACAGGATCCTCACAGTGGCTTGGAGTGGGCCGAGCACTTTGAGTCACACTGGTCTCCACAGTAGACTTTATTTCTGGTAGTTGTCCCTGGGGCTGTTGGGCCCCAACTCATCCCAACATGAAGGGACTAAGGCATGTTGGCAACTAAGTCTCCCAGCCACATTGCCCCAGCCCCGAAGGCCGCAGCACACGCAGTAAGTCTGGACAGAGCTGGTCTCCCAACCTTGGTTCAGGGCAGTGGAAGGAAGGACACCTTGATCTCATGGAGGCCCCATGGAGGTGGACGTTTTGTCTTTCTGTATTTGTTCCAAGCTCACTCTCCTGACCTGAAGACCCAGGAGTGATACTCCAGGGAGGAGGAACTTCCATGGAGGACACAGTAGTCTAGGGTTGGGGAGGAATCCTCAGGAGTGCTGCTGGCTCCTCTTGTGTCCCTGGCATGTTAATGATGCAGGGGGAATTTCAAGGCCCCACTGAGAAGCTCCACCTCCCTGGAACAGCACACATCTGATCAGAAGGCCTTACTGTCTCATCATCAGGAGCCTGATGCCCAGAGCATCTGTGCCTCTTTGACCCTGGTTCCCACCTGCTGGGGCTCAGGGCTTCCTTCCCAGGCTGGAGGCCCTTCTCAGACTGGAGGGCCCTTCCCAGTCTTAGGGTCCTCTTTTCCCAGGCTCTGAGCCCTTCCTTCCCAGGCTCGGGGCCCTTCCCAGGCTCAGGGCACAAGGGGAAGCTGAAGTAGGAATGCTGGGTTTATACAGGGCCCTGTGGGCCAGCTGCATCTCTCCCCTCTCTCCCGCCCATGTTTTCAGATCTCTGGCAGAAAGGTTGGTGCAGAAGAAAGGCTGGCTTTCGTCTCTTTCTCCGTGCGCCTATTTCTGTCCTGCTGTCTGCCTCTGTTCTTCCTTTTTTGACATTCAGCGTTTTCAAACACAGATTTTGCACAGATCCAGCATGAGTCACAGAGCAGTGTGGCCACAAGAGTTCTGGAGAGCAGGCTCCGGGGGCTCCGCGCAGGCTGGAGGGCGCTGCCCCTTCGATGGGGGACAGGGACGGGGGAGAGGTGAGATCCTCCCTCCTCTCTGTTCCCAGCCAGCACTGCGCGCACCCACTGACACCCCCACTCAGGCTCCGTTACAGCCAAGACAGGCAGGAGGCAAATGCTGTTGTACTAGGAGCTATGGTCCTTCATAGAAACGGGACCCAGGCCCACAACCGCTGGGAGAAGAGTCATCTGGGGGAGCAGCCAATGTTCCAGAGAGTCTGGCTATCCTGTACGTACAGTGGAGATACGCCACCTTCCTGTGGGTGACGGCACATGACTCTGTAAGGCCCAGCCACGCAGACATGCCTGACTGTTGCACAGCTAACTTCTTTCTCAGTCCTCACTGGTTGAGGGAGTAGTGTGTGACAGAGGCATTTGCGTAAGCCAGGTCAGCCCAGGGACTCAAGTGTCTTCCAGGAGCTGAGGGCAAAAACCTTGTGCCGGGGATCCGGTGCTTCAGAACCCCCAGCCCTCAGTGGACAGTCGAAGCCAGCTATGCTGCCTGCAGAAAAGCTGGGGGGACCTGCCCGTGCTGTACCACTCTCAGGAGGACTTGCTGGCCAGCTTCCTGCAGGGTCAGATCCCTGCTCTGTCCCAGGGAGTAAGCCCTGCAGTGTCCTGTATGAGGACATCCAGCCTGCGGTCACTCCCGGCCCATTTCGCACCTCCTCCTTGGCTTCCTTGACACTGACACCCCTGCACAGGGAGCCGCGTTACCCTGGCTTCTCGTTGCTGTGGAGGACGGGGCCAGCATCACTCTCCTCTGCCTTAGTCATGCTCTTCCGACTTCCTCATCTCCCTTACGCTTGCTTGTTTGATGATTTGTGTGAAGGGAGTGGAAATTGAGTTTATTTACGACAAATCGGGTAGATTCAAAACTTTGGCAAAGAACTCCAAAAGAGGCCACTGGCAGCAGAGGCATGCCTGGTGCGTCACTGAATGTGGCGTTTCCGGTCCAGCTGGCTGGAGGAGGCTCTCTGACCTGGCTTCCTGGGGCTACATCCTACCTGGGCAGCATCTCTTCTCAGGGACGTAAAGTCAGGGCCACAGAAGGGACTCTGCAAGCCAGCAGCTCCAGAGCAGGGAGAAGACAGTCTCCTGGGACATCGGACTCAGAAAGCTCTGGACTCGGGATATGGGAAAGAGGGACTCAGGATGAATAGGTGGCCTACTCGTTTATCCTGACTTTGGGGACAGCACACCCTCAGGCAGGTCTTTTCCAGTCTGTTGGAGAAGCCAGGAAGCAGGACATACAGGGAGGCTTGTGTCTTCTGGAGCCCAACAGGGAAAAGTATTACTGAATTTGCCCAAAGTAGGGAAGTCAGCTGCAATGGTATTGGCTCCAAAAGTTAGAAAGAGAAGAACTAAGAGCTGTTGTTGGGAGGGCCACTGTTGTTCTGCGTCTCTGTCCCAAGGGGAACGCATGGCAGACCAGCCACAGGGCTTCCCAGAGTACTGGATGGTGACTGGATTCTATAAGCTGAAGAAGGTGTGGCCAGGCAGAGTGCTTGGGTCCTAGATGCTCTGCACTCTCCAGCCTCCCCTGGTTCTCCAGGGCCCAGTGGCTCCATCTGTGCCCAGGGGAGGTCTACCATGCCTCCTGACTTGCCCACACTTGTGAGGTGCCGAGCTTGCAATGTTTTCCCCAGAGAGAACTCTGGAGCTCCTGACCCCGTGCGTCCCAAACTCCTTTCTGTTCTTTGGCAGAGACAGCTAGGCCAGCAGGTTGTTCCAGAAAACATGGAGCATTCTAGAAGCAAGAATAGCTCCCTGGAGGGCTGGCTACCC
The DNA here is from genome assembly GCA_026225945.1 of Cricetomys ansorgei. Lineage (NCBI taxonomy): Eukaryota > Metazoa > Chordata > Mammalia > Rodentia > Nesomyidae > Cricetomys > Cricetomys ansorgei. Next base: position 70,986 of record JAMJFZ010001825.1, on the reverse strand, counting down.
TGCACTTTTCTTGGCTTGCTAGTTCCTGCCTTGTGGACCCCAGTTCCAATCCGTGGGACCGGCCATGGCCTCATCATACCTTCCTGGTCAGCGAGGCACTTAGCTCACCTCTGGCGACTTCTGATCCTCCTAACTGCTCCCCCAGGAGAGGCATAGGCTTTGCTGGTCAGCTCTTCCTGGGTCCCAATACCTGGCTCATGCCCTCCTCATTGCTATGGTGCCCAGACCTGGCGTGCTAGCCACATGGGTGGAGGATGGCTGAAGAGGGGACATGTATTGATCCAGGATGGAAGGCAGCTTAGGAAAGTGGAGGGGGTGTCAAGACCACGGAAGCTGACATCATGGGAGGGCTGGCTGAATGCGTGTGCAGACCCCAGGCTAGAAAGATAGCGGTGATCAGGGCCACACAGAAGCCTGGGCTACATGCTTTCATATGACGAAGAGGGAGTCGCCTCCGTAGTGCCTGGATGGCGGCCTCTCGTTCCCTTTCCCAGAGAGAATTCCACTCTGCGTTTGCCTGCTCTGCTGCTTAAGCCACGATAACAGATTCAAGAGAGAAGGAAGGAGGGAAAGAGGACATTATAAATATCTGAGGTCTGGCACTAAAGCTCACATATTGGACATGCAAATGACCTTAGCATGTCAGGATAGCTCACTATCCATGGGTAGGTGAACACCCCAGGTGTTTCCAGGTGTTGGGTTTCTGTGGGGGATATGTGATTGCTTTATGATCTGCACCTGAGGAGTTCTGAATCAATAAAAGCACCTGAGCTCAAATGCTCAAGGTTCCACTGTTGATTGAGTCTGGCGCTGGCCATGGCTGTGGTTCCCTCTGCTGAGGTCTGGCAGAGTTCCCACCTATGGATATGCCTCCATCTCTTCTGTACTGAGCCGCCCCATGGCAGCGCACTGCTACAAATGGTGTGCTAACGTGGGGCACTGACATCACGCCTGCTAATCCAATGTAGAGACAAAGAAGAAAGAAAAACTCAGAGAAGCTACCAGAAGGATAGAGACTAAGGTATTAATTGAAAGCTCCTGAAGGAAGAGAGAGGAAAGAAATAAGCCTCTATGAAGAGAAAATTGTGAAAACTAAGAAAGAGGGCTCAAAAGTGAGAGCCACAGAAGAGAGGCCTTTAGAGAAAGACATTTTCATGGTGACAACACAGTTCAGCTGGGAGCAGGAAAAAGCAAAGTTCTCACTGTTTTTCCTGATCATGGAACGTCTACTCCCTCCCGCCACTGCTGGTAGTGTGCTGACTGTTTCACAAACTGAGTTTTATTACAGCTGCGTTGTATGTGTGTGAAGCTCAAGATGTTGTGTTTGAGATCTATGGAAGGGGTTGTATGTTTCCCCATAGCGGTGGTGAAAAAGAATGCCAAACCACCAGAATGTTTCAACCAGAGATTCTTCCGATGGGCCCAGGACCCCCTGCTGTTGTAGAAGCCTGAGCTTGGAGCCAAAAAAGCCATTTAGTTAAACTGAACAGTTTTGTTTTTCCCCTGCAAATCTGTCTACAAGAAGTCCTGAAAAGACACATCTGCTATGATGATGAGAACTCCACCCATGAGGGAACTCTTACTACAGATAAAGTGGCCAGTTATTTTTCCAGCAAACCAGACTCTCTTAAAACCTGGAAGGTGTTTCCTCAGGATCAGCACACAGAAGCTGTCTTCCAGAACTGGCTGAGGTTGCAGCTGGTGCTGGCAGCCAAACTTGGTAATGTAAGAGTTAACCCAGGTGGTGCTGGTTTTGGAGGTATGAAGGGGTCATGGAGAGCAGCCGAGGCTTGGCACTGTGAGAGGCCAGGAGAGGCCATTGGTAAAGGTTCAGTCTCAGTTGAAGGCCAAGAATGAAGGGGTCATATAAAAAAGTTCAGGCTTGGCACCATGAAGAGAGCCCAGGAGAGTCTATTGTGAAAGTGCAGCCCAGTTACAGCAAGGGATCCCAGTAGTTTTGAGATGCCAGTACCATGGGACGACCACCAAGAACAGCAGCAGCAGTTGAATGGAGCCAGCCAGAGCCTGGAGGACAAACTCATCTGGCTGAGCTCCTGGGGCAGAGTCAGGGAAGTAACCTAAGCCCTTTGGAGGAGCCCAGAAGGTTATGAGTGAATTCCAGATAATGGGACATTGATCATGTTTTTCTGCTGTCCAAAGACATTGTGAAAAGCTTGATAGATATTTGATATCATTTGGTCTTGTGCATAAGAAGCCTCGTAATTGTTCCTCTTATAATAGTTTTGCTAGTATAGTATTAAGTTGTGTTGTAGAGATAAAAAGCAAACTTTTGATTGACTTAAACAGAAAAGGGGAAATGTTGTGGAAGCTTATTTTTAGTTATGTATAAAATGTTTTATGTACTGTTGGGTGAAGGGCTAGCCTAGGTCTTAGCATTCCGTATTGTTTGCAGTGTTGACTTCTGTGGGGAGAGGGGGATGTGTGATTGCTTTATGATCTTCATCTGAGGAGTTCTGAATGACTAAAAACACCTGAACTCAGATGCTGGGGAGTTCCACTGTTGATTGAGTATGGTGCTGGCCATAACGGTGGTTCCCTCTGCTGAGGTCTGGCTTGAGTCTATGAAAATGCCTCCTTGTCATCCTGACTGAGCCCATGCAGTAGGCTAACTACTACACTACCTCATGAACTCCAAGGTGGAGAGTTGTGTCCTGTGCTCCCAGATCCAACCACAAGGACCCGTAAATGGCAGGCACTAGGTAAACAAATGATGGGAGAATGAGTTAGCAGAGACTCCTATATCCTTAACTTTGCCGGAGCCCCTGTTGTAGTTACTTTTCTATTGCTGAGATAAGAAACCATGACCAAAGCAACAGACAAGAGTTTATTTGGGGGTTGAGGTTTCAAGGGTGATCATCATGGGCGGGAGCATGGCGGCGGGCAGGCAGGCATGGCATGGTGCTGGAGCAGTAGGTGAGAGTTCACATCTTGATCCCACACGCATGAAGCAGAGAGGGTTAACCTGGAATGGGGAGAATCATCTGAATCCTCAGAGCCCACCCCCAGTGACATACTCCTCCATCAAGGCCACCATCTAATCCTTCCCTAACAGTCTTACCAACTGGGGACCAAGTATTCAAAAGCACAGACTTGTGGGAGTCCATCATCATTCAAACCACTACAGCCCAGTAGCCCCAAACCACTGGGACTGCCATCATGAAGAGCTTCCCAGGGTGTGCTGTTCCTTTTGCAAGCTGTGGGCAGGCATTCCCTCTGTAGATGCTGGAGGAAATCCTCCTGCCTCCAACATCTCTGGTGGCTACTGGCGTCCTGGGTACTGGCTGCTATGTGGCCTCATGTCTGTCTCTGCCTGTCTCCAGGAGGCTTTCTCCCATTGCTGTGCATCTGCTGCCTTTCTGTAAAGATGCACATTGTTTTAGAACCACAGGGTGTGTGCGTGTCCACAGACCACCCTGACTAATAATGGCTGAGATGTCATTTTCCCCACTTTTTGATGGTGTGAAAGTTGTACACTTTCATTGGAAACTGTTTATTGGATTTTGAATTTGAAGCTTGGACTGATGACAGGCCTCTCTGGAGATGCTAAGCAGTTGCAGCCACTCAGCAGGGTGCTGCGTTATGTTGCTCTGCAGACAGAGTATCTTCTGTTGATTAAACTTATGTTCATTTATTGTGGGTGACATGTGCCATGGTGTGTGTGTGTGTGTGTGTGTGTGTGTGTGTGTGTGTTTGTGTGGTGTGTGTGTGTATATGTGTGTGTTTGTGTGTATGTGTGTGTGTGTACATGTGTGTGTGTGTATGTGTGTGTGTGTGTATCTGTGTGTGTGTGTATGTGTGTGTATATGTGTGTGCATGCATGAGTGTGTGTGTGTGTATGTATGTATGTGTGTGTATGTGTTATATGGGTGTATGTGTGTGTATATGTGTGTGCATGCATGAATGTGTGTGTGTGTATGTATGTGTGTGTATGTGTTGTATGGGTGTATGTGTGTGTATATGTGCGTGCATGCATGAATGTGTGTGTATGTATGTATGTATGTGTGTGTATGTGTTGTATGGTGTATGTGTGTGTATATGTGTGTGCATGCATGAATGTGTGTGTATGTATGTATGTATGTGTGTGTATATGTTGTATGGGTGTGTGTGTGTGTATGTGTGTGTGTGTATGTATGTGTATGTGTTGTATGGGTGTATGTGTGTGTGTGTGTGTGTGTGTATGTGTTGTATGGGTGTATGTGTGTGTGTGTGTGTGTGTGTGTGTGTAGGTCACAGGACAATATGCAAAAGTTGATTATCTCCTTTTACCATGTGGATCACCAGGTCACCAGTCTCAGCAGAAAGTTTCTTTCCCAGCTGACTTATGCCATGGGCTTTTTCAATGTACTTTGTCATACGGTATTTCCAATTTATGATGCATTTGTTAGGCCATGATCGTGTGTGTGTGTAAATGTGTGCATGTGTGCATGCATGCATGTGTGTGTGTCATGTGCGTGCTTGTACAGGTGCATGGCACACAAAAGGGGTTGGCCACGAGAGATATTTAAGGGCTCATCTTTTAAGAAAGTGGAGGCTGAAAAGATTCCCAGCTCAGCAGCTGGAGAAAGGGAGCCGCCTGTGTGGATCCTGTCTGGTGGCATGGAAAGTCCGTTGTCTCAGCTGGAAGGGATCGGCGAGAACAGGGCCCCCCATGCCGCTCCCTCTGTTCTTGCAGGACCTGCATCACTCGGACAAACCCACTCTCTACTCCCCCTGGAGAGGCACCAGCTCTACTTATCTGCACACTCAGATGTTCATCTCCCCTGGGGTCACCTCCCAGCACATCCAAAGTGATGTGACCAGAGGTCTAGGCGCCTGTATCCCAGTCGCATCCCAATCCCATGGATGCGTCCTGTCCTGGCTTCGCTGGGCACAGGGCCTCCTCGACACTCTCTCATCTTTGCTTAGAAGATTCTGTTTCCAAACCTCGTCACAGTCTGAGACTCAGATAGACACAAAATGGGGTCACTGATGGGCCTAGTGTATAGCTGCAGGGGGAGGAAGTAGCTGAGCAGATTTGGGGGTGCACCCTTGTCCTGTGAGTTTCTTTGCGTTCCACCTCCAGGCTGCCTGCTTTGCCTCAGGGGACTTTAGCAAATGAATGGCTCTAAGAGCTACAGGCACCATCAGTAGCCACCACCTCCACCACCAGTGCCCATCTTCTGTCTCCTGGGAAGCTACCCTTGAGTCGGATACTGATGCTGGATTGTTGGTGCATTCCTGGGAGAGGAAGATTAACAGCTGTATTTGCAGGCGCACTGGAGTTTTATACAGACATAAAACCTGTTCCCACCCCAGTTAAATGGTGAAGCTCAATGTCGCGTGGCTCCTCGGGCTCCTTGACTCCGCTGTGGGCGTCTCTTCGACAGTGTTTTTATATGGACTTTTGGCTGAAGGGAGTGTAAATGGCCCATTTCTCTCCGGGATTACACTTTACTGTCTTATAACCTGTGCAATATATGAGCTAAATAATGGGTCCTTGGCATCAGAATCTTGGCGGATTTGGAAATATAGCGAAGATAGACTTCTGAGTAGGTTCTGTTTGAAATAGACTGTTCGCCAGCACCCAATATTGGCTTCAAATCCTGGGGGGAAGAGTTAAATAAATCAAAGAGACAGGTGCAGTTTTTAGATTAAACAGCCAAACTCATACAAAATCCCTTTGTCTAGACTGGACAAACACGGAGTGTTATTTGAGACACTTTGATCAAATGCCCCACTGTTAACCCACAGCCCGCTAAATGCCCACAGTGTTTGGGAAAGCCCGTGTTTGGGGCACCTCGGACAGTGTGCAAAATTGCCACCGACTGACTGTGACGGGGAGGAATGCCAAGTGGGCCAACGTCGACGTCCCTGTCACCAGCCCCCAGCCAAGGAAAGGAGGCCGGGTGTTAGACATACCTGCACAGAGTCCTGGCCTCTGGGAAGGCCAAGGAGGTGGCCAGAGGGACTGGGGAGAGGCCCAGCGGACAGTTTTCCTGCCTCAGTTGGGATTGGGAACCAAGCCTTTATAAAGGCTGGTTCCTGTCCAGGCACGTCTTCCTGCCACATCCAGATAGATGAGCCTAGCAGGTGCATCAGCACAGGCGTAGAGGCTGAGCTGGGGTGGACTGCCTCTCCTCCCACCAGAGCTCTGCTCCCACCCCTAGCTTGGGTACCACAGAGATCTGTGAGCTGGAAGCTGCACACCTGGGCTCAGGTAAATGGAGAGAGGAATCCAGCAGCTTGCGGTCCAGGGCAGCCCCTTGTGTTCTCTGTGCTGGCCTAGGCACCCAGAGCACCCATTGCCTCCAGAGTCCAGCACTCCTTGACTGGATTCCAGCAGCATCTGTACCAACTGCTGGAGACTCCACCTTTTAAATGGAAAGCAACAAGTAGAAAGGGTTCAGTGTCACCTGCTCTGTGACCGCAGGAGCCCCACTTAAGTCTTTGGTCCTTGGGAGGTGTAACAGGTGGATTGATTTGTGCCATGAGTGGATGGTGTTTGGCTGGACTTGGCAGGGATGGGCAGAGACTTTCCTTTGCCCACAGAGTTCGGAAATATGGTTGCCAAGCCCACATTTGCCTGGGCCCAGTCTGCCGTGCCAGAGTCACAGGCACAAGTAGTACTGATAAACTGACTTTCCCATCAGTCATACTGGTACTGACGATCTGGGGACCCCGTTCTTGAAGGCGGCTGAGACAGGCCCTTGGTGCCCGTGGGTCTGAGAGTGAGAGGCGTGTTAAGGACAGGTGTGACTGCCACTGCCCAGGAGGGCAAGCTTATGGGGCTGCCTGTTTCCCTGAGGTCCAGGGGAAACAGGACCCCTGCTTTCTCCAGGGTATTCTCCACTTAGAGTGTGGCAACTTTCCCGAGACTCACCTGGCTGCCGGCGAGTCTCTCATTCATTCCGCTCTCCTGAGTGGCCCGGGGCACCTGCTGGGATTGGAGGGCAATGTGAGCATGTCTGGGTCTCTGCACAGAGCTGCGAGTGTGACAGAAACCCAAATGGAGAGCAGGTCTGGAGGAGGAGCAGCAGGGCAAGGGTTTGGCTGCCCAGGGATGACTTAGGCCCAGGGTGGGAATGGGGCTAAGGTTCTCAACCCTCTCGGCTGTTCTGAGGGCAGCTGTGAGCAGAGGTTCTCTCCCTTGAATAACCCTCCATCTGGTTCCACTGCTTCTGGATCAAGAGTTAAGGTAGACACCAAGGAGCAGGCCAGTGCGAGGGAGTCACGTTGCCTTTGTAGGTGGGCTTGGGGACACCAGGTCAGCAAGCTGTTGGAGAGGTCAGAGCGCCGCTGGGGTCTGCTGCGGAAGCAAGAACCCAAGGGAGCACAGCCCCACTGTCTTGCATCCCAGAGCTTCTCTGCTGCTTTGAGTTCTTCCCGTGAAGCCCTTTAATGATGCTCCAGAGCCACTGGCTCTGAGGCCTCAGAGCAGCTGAGTCTTAACCTTCCGGAGCAACAGGCCTTCTCTGACTCTTGGAGGTGAGCGGCAAGGCTTAGAGATGCCAGGAAGATAACTGAGATTGGATAACCAAGATTCACCTGGCCTGGCCTCTTGGCCAAGCCTTGCGCTCTCCACCTGGGACTGTTAAAGAAGCTGCCAGGGTGGCAAGGAATCCTTGACAGCAGGGTCCAGTGGTGGACTTGGTGAATGGAGTTACAGACCACATCCCAGGCCATTGTCTTTTTGCGCCTTTGTTTTTACTGTAAGCCATCTTGGCCAGAGTAAAAATGGTGGAACACCTAAGCCAACTAGGCTGCCAGCTTCGAATATTTGGCACAGAGCTTCCCTGGAGAGGTTGACAATAGCACCCCACCCCCCACCCCGTCCCTTCCATCCTGTGTGTAGTGCCTGCGATAGTCAGCCCTCCTGGGTACATTGCTAGTGTGACTGTGTCCAGCACCGGGAGGCTGCAAAACCCTCCAAGTTCATAAATCATGGGAAACAAGGACACAACCTTGGTTCTCCGTGCTGCCAGTACATTCCTAATCCAATCGTGAGATGGAAGAGCGGCTCCATTTTTATAATTCCCTATGAAAAATCAGCAGATCTTTGCATTTTAAATGCTGCCTGTGCAGCCTCTCCACAGGGGCGGTCACAGCCTCCTTTGGATGGAACACGTGTGGGCAGAAGGGATATAAACAAGGCCCAGGGTAGCTACCTTCCCGGAGACGTTTATTTAGGGGTCTTTTAATGTATCCCTGTGATGGTTTCTTTTTGACAATGGCATACAGGACACCAACAATGAGCATTTCACGATTTGTTGCTGTTTGGGAACGGCCACAATGCAAACTAGAGATGCTGATCTGTCTCAAGCTGTTGCTGAGCCCCTTCCTGGGACTGTGTTACCAGGGCCCCATTCCTGCTGCTGCCTCTGTTCAGGTGGGGACAGTCAGACTCGGTGAAGAGCATGTGATAGTGGGAGATTGGTTTGTACTGTGGGAGCTTCCATTCCACTCATCTTAGGGACAGGTACCATTCATGGCTCTTAATCAGCCATCTGGTCAACCTGAGACACAAACCTGAGATCTTCTGGTTTAGTTGTTGCAAGCCTGTGTCTCAAGATTGGAAGGAAGTGTCAGTTGCATCAAAGTGCCTGGACAGCCACTAGAACACATGCCAAGTCTGAGAGGATCCGCTTCTTTAAGGGCTGGCATCTGTGTCCTCTGGGTCCAGCTTAAATGAATGTTGTTAGCAGGTACCATCTCCAAGGAGTCAGCACATGCCACTCAGGGGAAGCTGATAGCCAATGGCTGCTGAGCTGGCTAGAAGAACTGGTCTCCCTCTGACCCCTTTAAGGAAGCCCTCAGGGGGCCCTCTGTGGTGACGGTCACATCACCACCACAACTGGGTTAGTGTGCTGGGTTGCATAACAAGTCACCAAAAATCAAGTGTCTGATGCCAGCTGTAGTTCATTCTGTGATGTGCTGGAGGCCTTGAGTCAAGAGTACGAAGTCCTTGGGGGCAACACATCCTTCAGAAGCTCTAGGGTGTGGGGTTCCTTCCTGTCTCTGCCAGCCCATGGTGGCTCTGGCCAGAAGCCTGGCTCCCACCTTCACCTGTCCTGAGTCCCAAACCTCTATCGTTATCTTTTGAGGATACACGCCTCGGAATTCCAGGCTCTCCCAAATAGTGTGGACTGGCCTTCTTACATTGAGGCAGAAATCTTCCTTCAGAACCACGCCTCATTCGTAGATACAGGGGTTTATGAAGGGCGTGTAGTTTTCTGGAGTGACCAGTTAGTATGCTGCAATGAGATAGTCATGTAGAGTCCCCGCTCTGTTGTTCCTGTGGACGTTTGTATATTCTCCAGTGATGACCCAGGGAGTCGCAAGGCCCCGCACAAATCAGTATATGAGCACTTATTCTTCACTGGGTCCGTCTGTCTCTACAGCAGCAGGAATGGGGTCCTGGTAACACAGTCCCCGGAAGGGGCTCTGCTGCTGGCAACAGCTTAAAGACAGAGCAGCAAATGCCCTGACCGAACACTGAGCAGCTTGGGAGCCGGCACCGAGCTGCACGTCGTTACAGTTCAAGGTCAGATTCTCTCTGCCTACTCTGGCTTCCTCTCCGCATCTGGTCTGGCTCAAGGAAGCTACATCCAGTGCAGAGGTAGCCTAACATCATGTCCAGGTTGTACCCTCCTTCCTTATAAACATATAAGTGCATATAATTCATGCATGAATAGAAACACATATATACATGTACGTGCATAGAGATACATGCATAGATACACATACTCATTCATACATATAGCACATAGACATATATGCATGCTCACATAAACACATAAACACATATGTAGATAACCACATATTCACACATTCACATGATACATATATATGCACATAAACAGACACCAGTGTGTACATGTACTCACATATAAGTTCATATACATAAACGCATACGTGTACGTGCAAGATAAGCATGCATAAACACATGCACATGTAAATATACACACATACATGTATACATACACTCACATTCACCACATATAAGCGCTTACATTCTTGTACATATTTTACATACGTGTACATATTCTTATAAATGAACACACACATAAGTGTAACCACATATAAACAAACACATACTTATACACACATAAACATACATTGGGCATATGCATGTGTACACATGTAGACCCACATGTATGTAAACACACACAGTCACATGAATAGACATATACTCACATGCATGTGAACACATTCGTATGAACATACACACATGTGCAAATAAATGCATACGCATGTATGCACATGCAGAGGTACACATATGCACAACCATATGTACACAGCTTCACATACGTACACACTTATAAAAATGTGTAAGCACACAGTTGTTCGGCTTCTATTACCAAGTTAAAACAACAGCATCTTCTCAGAGCAGGTAAGTCTAGCCTAAGCCTCCCAACTTTCTCAGTAGAAGGCATTCTTTAGGAATTAGTTTTGTCTCTGATGGCCAGGGACCTCAACACCTTGCCAGGGGACAGGGAGGAGAATGGGTGGTTTACATGGATACTGAGATTCTAGAATGTTCTCTGCTGTATGGCTGTGGTCAGGATATGAGCCTGGCCTCAGTGTCTGTTTTGGGGTAGAGGAACCTGTTGCTTGTCTTCTTCCAGCAGTGTCAGGGAGCACGTCATCTCTACTGGCCGGCTGGCATTGGCTCAGTTTTGGATGTTACTCTATCACTCTCCACGTAGGGGATACCTCCCAGAAAACAGGGCTCAGGACAGAGTGCCCCTGGCTTTGGCTGGTGCCTGTGCCCATCTCCTCCCCATCACCCAGGGCCCCAGGGCTGTCCTGAGTCACTGAGCACAGATGGACCAGGAACAAGACTGATCCCCCCACTAGGCTTTCCCCCTGGCCATGGTGCCTTAAGGACCCCATGCCTCTGCCTCTGCCTTTCTGCGGATCTCTACAGACTCTATCCCAGAAATGTGGAGGATTATTCAATGTCTGAAATCAGGATCGCAGCAAGAGTGTCAGTTCGAGGGCCCAAAACTCCTTGAAACCTGCCGCCAGCACCCGCCACTTAGCGGCATCCTGGGAGAGTTTATTTTAGGAATCGGGATGGTTTTGCAGAGTCCTGTAACTATCTGCGCGTCTCAGCTGGAGATGAGTGGTCCTTAGGTTACCAGGCGAGGGCGGCACGGGAGCGCCTGCCTCCCTTCATCTGCCGTGGAGTACTGAGGCGATTCTCATCTGTGATTCTCAGCGCTGGGGTGAGAATATGAGGAGAGCACTGTGGGTGGCCTGGACATCAGCCCAGAGCAGGGGGACTCCTGTGCCACATATAACAGACACCCCGATAGCTCAGCCCACAGCATGGCAGAGTTATCAAGGCAGAGAACGGGCCAAGAGCTCTGAGCAGTTACAGGAAAAGTTTGGATCTTCGAGATCAGAACATCCTCATTAGATTAGATCTCCGGGCAACAGCTGATCCGTGCTGAGCTGCTTCACACAGAGCACACGGCTGCTCCCGAGAGATGACAGAGGGCTCCGTGCGGGCCCAGCTCCGGGAAGTTCTGCAGCGGAGAGAGCACGGCCCTGCTCATTCATTCGTTCATGTGTCAGCCCGCTGTGTGTGGGTGCTGGGGGCACAGGCGAATGGAGACTCTGAGCCCTGATGGAAGGTGACAGACAGCAAGCTGATCACACAGAGCTTCTAAGCCAGGGTCTCAGTGGCTACCTCTGAGCTGTTTGGACCACAGAAGGGTATCTGGGGATGGATGACACCTGGGCCAGGGGGTAGAGAGGACATCCGGCAGGGGCAGGCTATGCCCTCCTGGATGTAGCTGTCCAGGTAGAGGGCCCTTAGACCCCTGTAGTCTTGGGTGGGCAGGTCGACAGGATGTAGATGTGTGGCAGGTGTCAGATGGGGAGGGAGCTATAGGTTTGAAGTCATCTGTGCCATCTAGTACCAGTGCCAATGCCTGACGGAGGCTCGCTCTTTCAATTCCAGAATCCCAATCGATGTGGTCCCTCACCATCTGAGACTCATGGCCTGCTCACCACATCACAGGACGAGATGGGCTCTTGGCACCCTCCCCCAGCCACCCCTCACTCTAAGGGCGGGGTTATGTCCCATCGCTTAAGCCCAGAGCCTGGAGCGAGGACCACACAGAGAGCATGCGTAACTCGTGTGTGCTAACCAGAGGCAGGCTGGGGGGCAGCGGAGGGAAAGACCAATGTGTGCAGGTGACTGATGGGTGTGCGGGAGGGGAGTTGAGGCACTCTAATGAAATGACACATAGGAGAAACCTAAACCCCATTTTCCGTCTTATTTAGGGAAGCAGCTCCTTATACAAGAGCACACGATCACCTCTGAGCCCTCCGTTTGCCTTTTCTCTTAATGTTTCATTCTTTAAGATCATCTCAGCTCATGAAGCTCATGGGAGATCCCCTGAGCATAGCATTCTGTGGACGGGAAACCGAGCCTCAGAGTCTCTCACATCATGCTACCCGTACCAGCCTAGCCACGCAGAGCGAGCGCCCTCCCACTGCCCGTGGGGAGAATCAGGGATGGGTCCTGAGAACCCACCCCCTGCACCATCCCTCGTTCAGGAGTGACCAGGGAAGCTTGCACAGCAGGGCCTGTGACTGTGGTCCATGGTGCATTTTCCTCCCAAGGCCCCCAAGATCTTGTAGAAGGAACAGAGCATCCGCACCTGTCTCTGACAGTAAAGGTTCAGAGAGAAACAGAATTTCCTACCCTGAAAAAGGCTTCAGAGACAATTACCGGTAAATCAGAAGGCCACGGTGGTGGGAAGTCAGCTGATAAAAGTGGTTAAATTGTTTTTCCTTTGCCAAAGGAGTGCCCGATTAACCACTGAATAAGCAATTTGTTGCAACTAAAATACCTATTTTGTGATTTAATGTCAAGGGGAGTGGAGCCTCGTGTGGTCCTGCCCATAGGCAGACAGAGGGCTGGCTCACCAGGACCAGGAGAAGGTTGTCCTGAAGGGCAGGGCCTGCACAGTCAGGAGAAACACATGTACTGGGGACCCTTTACTGCCTGCACCCTGGGGTCCAGGTGGATACCAGGGAAGGGTGTCACAGCCATGCGATGCACGATGAGAGTGGGAGCTTTAATGTTGGGGTTAACTTCAGGTCTTTGCATGGGGAGAGGGGTGCACACACATCACTGGACTTGAACCTCCATTTCCTTAGCCTGGGAATGAGGGCAGGGGGCTGACCTTGTTCCCAGAGGCCACAGTATCTAGCATAACCTTGAACTTGGCATGAGAAACAAGTGTCTGCTCTGTGTCTGTTAAAAAAAAAAAAAGTCACAGAAGCCATTCTGGCCTCTAGTCCTGCCCACCTCACAGAAGCTGAGCTTCCCCTTAGCATCCGTACAGGAAACTGTGTGCTGGCTCCAGCATGGCGATCTGTGGGGACACATTAGACTGCAGTCGAACCAGAGGCTGCCCCAGGGTCTGACGGAGGTGGCCGCAGCCGCAGAGTCATGAAGCTGGACCCTACTTGTCCATGCTTCTCTACTAAGTACCATTAAATTCCACCCTTGACCTAGAAAACTGTAGCTTCATCTGCTTTTTGAGTACCCAAGTCCTGGGCCTGGGAGACGTTCCTTCATCTGATATCCTTCTTGATGCCGGACCCATTTTTCCAGATGTGAACACTGGTAGTTTAAATAGCTGCGAGCCACATGGCCGGCAAGGCGAGGTGGTTCCTCCTCAAGCCACAAGTATGCTTGTGATATTCAGATGCTGTGTGGTGGAAAGGAGCCTGCCTGTGGGAACTGCATGTAGGTGCATCTTTGCTTATGTTGGCAGAACTCTTTACCAAGGAACTGGGACCCTGGAGGCTGCCAATATGCTCTGAGCATTGGCTAAAGCTGGCTTCCACCTCATGCAGAAGGAACAGCTTTGTCTGTCTGCTGTGATACCCAGTACCCTATGCTCGTAGCTGGCCCCAGAAGCCTTAGATGCTTCCTGTAGGTGACGAGAGGCCATGAGGAGATAGCCTTCATGTGGACAGTAGCAGCTTGAAGCCCGGGGTGCAGGTCTGAGGCCTATGTGCTGGGAAGGAAGGAAAGGAGAGTCCAGCCCCAGAGTCAGGAGCTGCACGGTTGACAGTGACTTGTGTTCATAAAAACCACTGAGCTAAGACCAGGAGCAAGGCAGCCAGAGTGCCCGGGCAGGGATTCCACCTGGGCGTCAACAGTGCCCAGCCACTCTAGAGCAGTCTCTCCCCAGCCTTCTGAGACAAGGCTCACAAGACCTAGAGCAGGGTCTTTGGATGATGTGCACAAGGCAGTTGGCAGGGCCAGTGCTTGCAAGAGGTGATGCCCCTGCCTCTTAGTCCTTAGACACTGTCCCCAGAGTGCCAAGCACATGGGGTCCAAGAAATTGCTGCACATCTGTCCTGAGCTAGATCTGAGGGTCCTGAGAATACCCTGCAGTGCCAGGTCTGTGGCTCCATCTTGACCATGAGCCTGATGTTAGACAAGGATCCAGGAGGCAGCTGACACACTCAGGAGGTGCCTCTAGAGGCACGGGCTCTTGGCACTGCAAGGTAGAAGCCGCCAGCTGCTCAGGGCTGAGTGTGAGACTCCCTTACTACTGCCTTCCTAGGCAGCCTCCCATCCTGTGACCACAGGATCAAGCCTCAGCCCGCCTTCTGTTCTCCGGTCTATTTCCTTGGCCTTTGAGACTCCTCACCTCCAACAAGAGCCTTTCAGGCTTGCCCAGTTAAGAGCTGAATGCACACCAGCATCTGGCTTCTCCCAGGTCCTGAAAGCTGAAACATGCATTTTCTTTGGAGGACTTTGAGCTCCTCATCTACCCATCTATTCATCCATCCAATCACTCTCACAGTCATCCATCCACTAATCTATCCATTCATCCATCTATGCATCCATCCGTTCAGTCCATCCTCCCATCTGCCAACCCATCCATCCATGTATCCACACATCCATTCACACACCAATCAACCCACACATCTACCCACTCATCCGTACATCTCCCTCCATTCATGCATCCACCCACCCATCCACCCACTCACCCATTCATGCCTGCACCCACCCGGCCCTTCTACCTGTTCATCCCCTCCTCCATACGTGCATCCACTCACCCATCCACGGGCCCATCCATTCCTCCACCCTCCATCCATCCATCTATCCACCCGCCCACCCATCCACCGTGAACCATGTGGTAGGCAGGAGAGGAAGAGACGTGACTACTCAGTTCTAGGACCCGCCTAACCACAGCAGATGCTTCTTAAGTGACTGCTGAGTAATTGTGTCAACTAAAATGGAATAAGCAGGATTAGCGTTCATATGAAAGCATAATGAACATTAAACAAGAAGCAAGGTTCCTGGACACCTGCCTTGTGCTCTACAGTTCTGTGTCTCTTTCTTGGCTCCTCGGAGGCCTCCATAGTGGCCAACACTGTGGAGGATAAAAAAGCCAAGTGCTCAGGAGACAGGTACTGACCAGGCCACTAACTGGCAGTCATGGACACCAGAGGCACATTCTGGTGGAGAAGCAGCCATGGGGAGGGTTGCAGGAAGGGCCTTCTTCTCAGCAGTGGGGTGGCCTATGCCCTGCTTAGAGGCACAAGAACCCAACTCCAGGTGGCTGCAGAGTGGTCCTTCCTCCCCAGGAGGCTGTCCATAATACCCTGGACTCCAGGGGACTGATTCATGGGCAGAAGAAAAAGCCTTGTTTCTGGGGGACAGGTTAAGTCAGGTAGAGAGGGGTCGTGTTAGGGAGCATCCTGTCTCTTGTTCAGCAACCTTCCCTTTCAAGCTGAGAGCTCCATGACTCTTATGAGTCTACCTTGGGGACAAAGGTCCAGTCCCAGATCACTACAGGTCCTCAGACCAACATCCTGTGTTGGGTCAGGGAGGGTTCTGAGGATGAGAGAGGGCAGTAGTCCCTGTCAGGAAGTCATGTGCCTGAGGTCAGGCTGGTGTCTACAGTTCAGCCACAAGGAAGCCCAAGGCTCTTCCTCCTCTTGGGAGCCTGTCTCCTGGGCATGCAGGATTGGTCTGCAGACGGCGCCATCCCTCTGTCTTCCCAGGTGTCTCTGCAGACATATCTGCACCTTCATCTCTCCTTAGATCCCCATGACACCAAGTTGGGCCTGCCTTCCTGCACACTCCCGCTGCCTTCTACTGAGTGCTTGTCTTCAAACATAGGCACGTTTTTGGTTTGTTTGGGTGAGGATCTCACTTGTCAGCTTGGGAGAAAAACAGTTTACCAATGACAGAGCCTCAGAAGGGAGAGTGATGGCCCAAGGGAAGAAATCTCTTGGTGGGAAGGCGAAAGGAAGGTTAAACACCCTTCAGCTCTGTAGCTCTGGCTGTACAAGCCAACCTGTGGGGACTTTTGGAGAATGAGTCTCACCTTCACCTACAATACAGATAAGATCTGCTGTCTCACCTGCTCAAAAGACAGAAAATTCTAGATCATGCATCTAGAACATCTAGATCATCAACATTCTAGATCTAGACCCTTGCCAGAGGGAAAAATCCACAGTGAAAGAAGCTAGGGATGGCTAGGAAGGGGCTCAGGACCAGCAAGCGCTAGAAGCTTGCACCTATTGATGACAGACACTTCAAGTGTGTTGGTACAACTCAGTGGGACCCCCAGGCCCAGCCGCTCTGGCCTCTGGTCAGCCAGAAGACACCCTCTCAGAACCTAGCGTTCCCCTTGCAAAGCCCAGAAACCTGGGGCCTTCCAGGAAACACCGTTGAGGTTCCAGCTCCCAGAAAGAGTCCTGTGACACCTCCATCCCAGGAACACAAGACAGCGTCACTAGGATCCTTGGCAGTTCGATCCCAGGGGAACTGCTCCCGGGCTGCACAGCTGGCCCGGCTCCACTGTGCTCCATGGAGGAGTAATTACCCAGCCACTACATCTTGGCCGCCACAGCAGCTTTGTGCCCTGGTGCATTCTTGCTGGGCTCTGGATGCTCCTCTGGGAGACCTTTGCAGACAGGGTGCTGCAGGGAGGTGTCCAGAAGAAATGCTCTCATGGCTGAGGCTCCAGGAGAATATGGGATTGATGAGAGGGGACAATGTGTGTGTGTGTGTGTGCCTGTGTGTGCACATGTTTTCCTATGCATGGATGATATGCCTGTGCATGCGCATGTGGCGTTGTGCATGTGTCTGTGTCCTTTATGTCCCTTCTGTCTGTGTCTGGTCCTGTGGCTGCAGATCTGTATGTACATGTGCAACCATGTTCTGTGTTTGCAGAAGTCTATGTTGGATTGAATGTGAACTGAACATGGAGCATGAGGGTGAAGGAGCCCCAGGATCGCGGGACAGAAATCTCCAGCGGTGTTGACCGCCTCGCATGAGAAGGCTTCTCTGGCACTGCTGTCTTCAGTCCATGTTCTCTGGAGGAAGTGACAGCCCATCACTACTATCTCAATTCAGACAGCAGCTGAGAAAGTGTTGTTGGAGCCACAGGGCTGCTCTGGACCACTCTCTACAGGCCTTCCTGACCTGTGTGTTGGACTGGCCTCTAGACCTCTGGACCCTGTTTCCTCTGCAGTGTCTCCCTTCCTCTGCGGTGTCTCCCCCCTCTGCAGTGTCTCCCCTTCCTCTGCAGTGTCTCCCTGTCTCTGCAGTGTCTCCCCTGTCTCTGCAGTGTCTCCCCCCTCTGCAGTGTCTCCCCCCCTCTGCAGTGTCTCCCCTGTCTCTGCAGTGTCTCCCTGGCCTAGGCACCCTCTCCCCTGTGTCTGCAGTATCTCCTTGTCTCTACAGTATCTCCCCTGTCTCTGCAGTGTCTCCCCAGTCTCTGCAGTGTCTCCCCCCCTCTGCAGTGTCTCCCCTGTCTCTTGCAGTGTCTCCCTGGCCTAGGCACCCTCTCCCCTGTGTCTGCAGTATCTCCTTGTTTCTACAGTATCTCCCCTGTTTCTGCCAGTGTCTCCCCTGTCTCTGCAGTGTCTCCCCTGTCTCTACAGTGTATCTCCCCTGTCTGCAGTGTCTCCCCTGTCTCTGCAGTGTCTCCCCTGTCTGCAGTGTCTCCTCTGTCTCTCTACAGTATATCCCTGTTGTCTGCAGTGTCTCCCCTGTCTCTGCAGTGTCTCCCTGGCCTAGGCACCCTCACCCCTGTGTCTGCAGTATCTCCCTGTCTCTACAGTATCTCCCCTGTCTCTGCAGTGTCTCCCCAGTCTCTGCAGTGTCTCCCCCCTCTGCAGTGTCTCCCCTGTGCTCTGCAGTGTCTCCCTGGCCTAGGCACCCTCTCACCTGTGTCTGCAGTATCTCCTTGTTCTCTACAGTATCTCCCCTGTCTCTGCAGTGTCCCCTGTCTCTGCAGTGTCTCCCCTGTCTCTACAGTATCTCCCCTGTCTGCAGTGTCTACCCTGTCTCTGCAGTGTCTCCCCTGTCTGCAGTGTCTTCCGCCTGTCTCTGCATGTGTATCACCTTGTCTGCAGTGTCTTCCTTGTCTCTTACAGTGTCTACCCTGTCTCTGCAGTGTCTCCCCTGCTCTCTGCTCTGTGTCCCTCCCTGGTCTCTGCAGTGTCTCCCCTGTCTCTGCAGTGTCTCCCCTGTCTCTGCAGTATCTCCCCTGTCTCTGCAGTGTCTCTCTGTCTCTGCAGTATCTCCCTGTCTCTGCAGTATCTCCCTGTTTCTGCAGTATCTCCCCTGTTTCTGCAGTGTCTCCCCTGTCTCTGCAGTGTCTCTCTGTCTCTGCAGTGTCTCCCTGTCTGCAGTGTCTCCCTTCCTCTGCAGTGCCTCCCCCTTCTGCAGTGCCTCCCCTCCTCTGCAGTGTCTTCCTGTCTCCCCTGCCTCTGCACCCTCCCCCCTGCCTCTGCAGAATCTCTCTCCTCTGCAGAGTATCCCCCTCTGCTATGTCTTCTTTCCCTATCTCTACACTGCCTATCCTGCCTCTGCACTGTGTCACTACGTGAAACTTTGTGTGCAGTGAGCTCAGAGGAGAGACTCTTCGCTCAGCTTCTTCTAAGGGGTGGAGCTGAGGGCTGCAGTGGAAGTCAGAGAGGCAGTGAAGATAGGTGTTGCCTAGAGACAAGAAGAACACTGTGGGGATCTGGCTGCTCCTGCCACCCACTTGGTCATCCCTTCTCCCTTCGCAACCTGCCTGTCTTCCCTTGCTGAGCACAGATGCTTTGGGGACCCGAGTCTTTCATGGCCAGTCCCCAGCATCTCTTTTCCACTCCCAGCCAGTGTAGGGGGATCCTCCATAGGAGCTCTGCAACCACGGTCACTTCCGCAGGTGCCAGGAGATTCCACGTCCTCGCCCTGGCTTTTAGGCTTGGGGACTCAGTGTGGCACAGCTGTCCGTTCACAGCTACCTCACCTCTCTCTTATTCACAGCCGTTTGTCCTGGGCACCCCTGGCAGCCCCTCTCTGCCCATCAGTGCGTCTCTCCCGTCTCTGTGCGGTCTGGGTGTCTGGGGGCTGAGGCCGATCAGTAGTGCTCTGTCGCTTCTTTTGCCAGCTTCGCAAGTTTCTGACTGTCTTGGTGGACTTTGCAAATAACAGTGTTGCCACAGATAACAGTTGCAACCGAACTAAAATAGAAGATCGTTGACACGGTGTAGGGAGGCCAATGGGTGCTTCAGAAGCTGCCGACAACCTGGCATTCATTAATAGTGAGCTACCAAGCTGTCCCCAGGAGTTGTTGCTTCAGGTGTGGACAGCTAACCGGGAGGATTTTGTAGCTTCTGGCCCAGCAGGGACCGTGGATCTCCAAGAAGCCAGAGTCCCTCTCAGGGCAGACTGCAAACTGTGTGTGCACACCACTTCGTTTAGTTTGCATTTTAAGATACATCCCTGCAGAGGCCCAGCTACTATTTTTGCCTTATTTTTCCCCTGCAAGATGAGAGTAACAGCACTTCCTCTTCTCGGTTACCATCGCATGAGACGAACGGTGAGAGGAGACTCGGAGCGCCGTGCCTGGCACGCCGCTATTGCTCAGTCTCTGTGCCAGCTATTTTAGGATCCCACCGTCTTTTCCCTCCACGCACAGCCCTCTGCTGTTTGGCTTGCCGTAGTTAGATACACATGGTGCTGTGGCTCTCGTGTTTTGCATGATGGCCTAGAACCTTCCGTATGTATCTTCCCAGCCAGATATCCCTGCCTGAGAGACTGTCCGCCATGCTCAGAACTGCTCTGTGATTTGCCCATGAGTCTGCCCTTACCCACGTTCTGCAGGAGGGTCTGTCTCATCACCAGGCTCGGCTGCTGTCTCCTGGTGCTGTCCCTCTGCCCCATGCTGCATCTTTAATTGATGAGTAGATTTTAAATGAGATTAAAGTGAGGTCCTCAGATGAGCATGGGGGCTTCCTGACATACCAATCCCTTGAAGATGCCCAAGGTGGTTTTGTTTTAGGGCCCGTAGCTCCCCCACACCAAGTGGTCTCTGCCCTCTGAGATTCCTGGAGATGATTCCTGGACTGTAGGCCTGATCCAACACATCTGTGCCTCGCTGTGTCATCTGCCCCCTGCCTCCAGGGAGATGGAGAGGGCACGGGGCTTAACCCTGCTGGTGAGTCAGCTCATTCTGGGGGTCCTGCCTTAGACCTTTGTCCCCACCTGCAAAGGGAGGCTCAAGGCATGAGGCAAGGCGGCTGGCGGGGTGAGCAGCCCACCACCTAGAGAGAGTGCAGATGCAACAGAGGGTATGGTGACAGCAACTGAGCCAAGGTGTCTAGCAGAGTGTCTGCAGGCACTTCAGAAAGCAGCAGGTCCCGTGTCCCAGGTCAGTAAGGGGGACACTTTGCAGAGTCACAGCAGCCAGGGATCAGCCCTAGACACAGAAGGAGACTCCCTGCTGCTGGGACTGAGAACATTGCCACCCACTGTCCTGCCCCCCCCCACCCAGCTTGTCACCACTTCACTCCTCCGGAACACTTGCGGGCATGTTGCCCAGGCAACCAGAACGCTAGCGTGTTGCTATCCTTCACTCTCCTTCAAGCACCTGTGAAGGCTGTGTAGTTAAAGGGGATGTGTCCCCCTGCCCGCAAAGTCATTGTGTGCACCCAGGAAGGAGCAAGGGCCTGGGTTTGTGTGGCTCCAGGAGAGCAATCAAGAAGTCATACAGCCCCAGAGCGCCTAGAAAGAGCTTGACCAACAGCACTAGACATGGTGTCCCTGGTATATCTTGCAAGAAGCTTCCTGAGTTTACTTTGCTTTGTAGGTAGAGAAACTGAGGCACAGAGCAGTTATGTAAATTGTCCACGCTCACTTAGGTAGCAGGTTGCAATGTCAAGGTGGAGAACACCCTCTGAGGCTAGCTTTGCTTTTTGCCAAGATGTTCTGATGATCCTCAGTGGTCCTCACTTCCAAACTCACAACCCCAGTGCCCCAAACTATCAGAGCCCAACCGAGGGACATCTACAACACCCCAGTGCCCCACAGGTCAAGCTCATCAAAACCCAGAGAAACATTGTCACTGTTAAAGGAAGCTTCAGGCAGTCAGAGGCTGCACACAAAAGTTAGGTGGATCCGAAACCAAAGCTGGCACTGTTGAAACAGAATACGGAACCAGCAGCCATGAGGCGGTGACAAGGGGAGTCTGGATGAGCCATGTCACATCGGGGGAAACTGAGAGGAGAGTCCCCAGATTGCACTGTTCCCTTGCAGCTTCTGTGTAAACTTGGAAGTATTCTGAGGTGAACAGAGTTCTTTCTTAGCAAGTTCACAGAAGTGGGGAGCAGTCAGGAAGTGTCTGGGTATGAGATCATGGTTCAGTTGTCCCCATCCCAGGTGAAGGGCCAGCCTGACCAAGCATGAGAGAGGACAGGCTCACAGAAAGCTGACCAGATGTGTCTTCCTGCAACTCTCCGTCTCCTCGAGGTCATTCCCAGCCTTGCCGAGGGATTGCTGACCATGGGAGGTTGAGTCTTGTTCAAGCGAAGGAGACCTCAGACTCCATGCTCTTTAGCTGTCTTGTGTCGGTGATGGGGAAACGGAGCCTCACAAGGAAGAATCAACTCCTACAGCAAACAGCCTAACCCAGAGGAGACTTGGGAAAATGCAGCGGGTGCAGACCCCTGCAGTGGGCTCTGAAGGAGATGCATAGACCTGCCACCTCTCGGCAGCTCTGACACCTCTGGCTACCTGAAGTTCCTGCGGTGGCCCAGCACACAGTACCAGAACCTCGCCCGCCCTTCCACCTGCCCTTGACTGTGTGCCCCATCAGGAGAGGGGATGCTGTTCCTAGGAGCCTGTGCTGCCTCATCTGGGCCCCAGGAGGGCGTGACTGTGGGTGAAGAGATGTCTTTGTCTCCCTTAATTGACAATGACTTTCTTCCGTGGAGAAACTATACAGAAGGGAGTGAATTGAATCTCAATCCACTGAATCTTATTAAACCATTCTTGGGGAAAAGCGATTTCAATAAAAATTTAAAAGGAAGAGAAGCAAAGAGCTGCGGACTAGAAAACAAGGGCAGATGGAGGCGGATGGGCGCGAGGCTTGGGTGCTTTGCTTCCGCGCAGTGCCCTTGGAGGCAAGCGGGAGGTGACTGTTCCGCGGCTTCCCCTCAGTGGGAATGGCATAGGTCTCTGTGTTCAAGCAAGGAGCGACCCAGAAGCCTAGGGATTCCCATCCAGCCCACTCTATACAGAATTCACAAACCTTGCCTGTGGCTCAGGAGGTTGGCCCCCCACCCTCTTGTTTGCAGTCAGGGTCCAGGATTTGGAGGTCACAGAGAGAATCCCCACACCAGTCCCTAGTACGCTTACACAGACTCACCTCTGGGTCCTGCTCCCTTTTATTGTTATTGAGATGTAATCCACATGCCATTAAATTGGCTACTTTTGAGTGCATGGTTCAGTGGGTTTTGTGTATTCATAGGGTGTGTATAGCCACGACTGCAGTGAATTCCAGAACATTCCAGTACCCTACAAAAGAACCCCTCCTGGAAGCAGTCACTCCTAACCAGCCCCTCCCCTGCACTCCCTGGTAACCACCAGTCCCCTTGCAGTGTCTGGGGATCCTGCCCAGAGTCTTCCATCTCTGTGTGGCCCTGCCTCTGGCTCCTTTGCCTTGTGTGAGTTTCCAAGGATGCAGTGGCACGGATGGTCCTTGATGTCTTTTGAGGACCAAGTGCTGCTCTGGGTCCGGCTGTGTCCCGAATGCTGACCTGTTGGGGTGTGGGCCGCTGTAGTGCTGCGGTGGACACACAGGCGTGCAGCTGTGTACCCTAAAGACTTTAACGGCCACATCACTGGGAGCTCTAACTTTCTAAGGGATTGCCAGACCGTTTTCTACAGCGGCCAGGCCAGTTCATGTTCCCACCACGTGCGAGTGGGCCCAGGCCTTCTAGAGTCGATGTCGGTGCCTGCTGTGCTTCCTCTTTATTGCTCTTGGTGACCTTGAAGAGTGAAGTGTTCTCACGGGGCCAGCTGAGTGTCCTGGGGTTTCAGGGAAAATGATATCGTCTCTACCTGGCTTCCTGAATGAGCATGTAGTCCACTGGCTCTGATGGTTAGTGGGAGGGTAGGCCACCATGTTGCAAGGCCTCCTCCTGTCATCTGGGTGGACAGCAGACAGCTGTCAGCAATCTGCTTGACGCCTTCCCATGGTGGAGCCCTTCAGGAACAGCTTCGTTCTGTAGCTGAGCATGCCTGAGGACCCCTAACTCTATACTGAGCATCCAGAGTTCTGCAGGAGGCTCGAGGAGAGGAGGACCTTGTAGGTTTACAGGGCTCCTTGGAGATCAGTCTAGGTATGTCCCCTGCAGACTAGAATGATCCCCATTGCAATGGGACCAGACCTCATGTGTAGGCCCAGCATCTTTAGTGTTCAGTGGGGCAAGCCCTTGTCCCAGCTGACAGCCTCCTCTTCACTGCCCTCTATTTCCCCTCTGAGCAACTGCATCCCTTTAAGAGGGAGCTGCTGGGCTGAGGAGGAGCAGAGTATCCGCCTCCCCAGTCCTGCTGCCATGGTTGGGTTTTCTGCATAACAGCTGGGTGTCTTGGAAATGAGGAAGTTTCTATGGTAACCAATTACAGCCCATGATTGGTGAAAAATCACAGAAATATCCTGTGTGTGAAGCTATGCTGGGGAGGCAGGCCCAGGCTTAGGTACAGTGGTTTTAATTTCCTGGGGCGATGTTTCTCCGAGTACTGACAGCAGGCAGGTCTACTTTCAGAACTGCGCTGTCAGCCTGCCCAGTGGGGCTAGGAGATGTCTAGAGGGACCCGATGTCTAGGGGCCAGCTGGCATCTGAGGAACCTACTCCAGCATAGGTCTAGGGGCCCCCGAGGTGCCTAGTGTAGGGCCTGGTAGGAGTCTGACCAGGACTGCTGTGTCTGGATGGGTCTCAAGGGGCAGCAGAGATCAGGATGCAGGGGCCAATGTGGCCGGGGGAGACCTGATGGGGCCTTCTGGGATCCAGTGGGACTTGGTGGGGTCTGAGTGGGACCCAGAGGGACATGGTAAGACTCAGCGGGATCTGGTGGGACATGGAGGGTAATGGGGTGTTCTAGTAGAATCTGGTAGGGTCTAAGGCATGCTGAAGGGGTCTAGGTGAGGCCTGGGGGAAACCAGTGGGATCTGGTCTAGTGTCCTGAGGGCTCTGGTATGGTTTGGTAGGGACTAGTGGCGCCTGGTGGGATTTTGTGGGACTTATAGGGTCTGGTGGGGCCTAGAAAAGCTGGTAAGGCTCGATGAAGCCTAGAGGCTGTGCATTTACAGGGAATGAACATCTCACTTACAGGGAAGCCGACACCTATCCAGACGTGTCCAGATGTGCAGGCGGGGAGGGGACCCAGGTTCTCACCATTCCATCCCCATAGGAGACGTCCTCCCAAGTACGCGGGGGAGTCTCACACTGACCTGGATTTCTCCACGCAGCGATGACAGCCCAGTCCCTACAGGAGCTTGGCTGCTCGTGCAGAGAAACACCACAGAGGTGGAAGCAGCCCAGAGGCATCAGCCTAATGAGCTCTTCCTCCTTCCTACAGCAAAGCACTTTCACTCTGATTAAAAAGCCAGGCTTTATTATTTGGGGACTAGTCCCTTTTGCTAATTAGTCCCGGCAAACTCAAGTTTTCTCAGGGACCAGCTCTTTCCCAAGCATCAGTGGCTGTCAACTTCAGCGCAGGCTGAGAAGGAACACGCACACCCTTGGACAAACACAGTTACACCGAAGGACAAGCAAGGGCATGCTCGCATGCTCACGGGACCCAGACCCACCCTCGTGCACAATGACCCGTGGAGGCGTTCAGATAAAGGTACAGTCTCCACGGTACATGGATGCACACCCACAAATACCCGGACGGATGTAGCGATGTCTTCTGCACGCTGACTCTCGCACCCAGGGGAACACTCACACCCACGCACGCTCAGTCTCACGCTGGCGCACACACTCACCAGTCGATGCTCCCAGACACTCATGCACAAACAGTCACATCCTGCACTCAGGCACGCCCACCTGGAAGTGCCCCACCCCCTGCCACCACACACATCCGAGTGGCTTTCACGGGCACATACAGTGGCACACCCTGACACATGCAGTCGCTGTTTAAAAACCACATGTGACATCTTATAAAGAAGAACAACCCCACGTGTGTTCCTGGGCCTGGGGAGCACAGCTGCCACAGAGCGAAGGCTGGCAGTGCAGTGTGCCTGACGCCCTGCACCCCCTCTCCCCCCAGCAGCCCCTGGGGAAGTTTTAGATTCCGTCTAACTTTCAGATGTGGAGTTGATGATGAGATCTGACTTTGAGTGGCATCTATAATCAGCCTTCAATTACCTACTCGGGGGGGGGGGAGAGAAGGAGCGTGGGCTGCATCCTCCACGCCCGGCTGCGTGGGTCTGCACGCTGTTCTGGATTTTTGTGTGACGTTTCGGGATCCATGGGCCTAAAGGGGAGTGGAGCTGCCTGTGGGCTCTGGGGGAGGGGGGTCACCTGTCCCCAGCGGGCCGGAGCAGCAGTCTCCCCTCCCCTCCCGCCTGGCTCTACTCAGACTAGCCTTTCTCTATCCATCCCCAGCTGAAGAGGAGAGGTCTCCAAAGGGCACCTGCGCTGGAGATAAACAGGGCGAGTGAAATGTCAACAGCGAGCGCCTAGTGCTACCGAAGCTCCTGGCTTCTCCTGAGCAGCAGTGGGTTCCCAGAGCTACACCCAGGCAAAGCCTGATGCAGGAGCTTTGCTTGGCTGTGTCCGGGCGGAGGGCAAGCAGGTGTAGGTTTGACTTGGAGGACTGGAGGGTCGTGGTGGTTGGGCAGTGCAGGGCAGACCCTGGGCTCTGGCCTCCCAGAGCCCGGAGCCTCTTCCACTCCGCTGGCGACCTGGGTTTGAGTAAGTCGTGCTGTGGAGACCCCAGCTCGGGTAGATGCTCTCACCATGTCTTGTACCTTCCCTGCTCTTGGAGTCTCAGCTTCGCTGTGGGCAAGTCTTCAAGGGCATTTTGCAAGCTGGACGCGGGGGCTTTGGCTAGGTCTCCTGCCATACAAGGGGCTCTTAGGTTACCACCCAGGAAGTACCTGAGCTGGAAGCAGCTGTCTCTGGCGCACAGTGGGCACCGTTCTTCTGGGATGCAGAGAAACACAGTGCACCTGAGCTGGCCTGGAAGGCTTCTGGGGTCCTTTTCAGGTTCAGATGAACTCTTTTAACAACCAAAGGTTGTCCCTGTCCAGTGGGGATAGAGGTGGCCCTGGGCAGAGCCCCGCTCATGCCCCACTGACCACTGACTGCTCTGCTCTCTCTCCTCAGCTCCATGTCCATCCGCTGGCCCGGCCGCTCTCTCGGAAGCCATGCCTGGATACTGATAGCCATGCTGCAGCTTGTAGTCGACTTACCATCCTGTGACTCACTAGGCCCAGGGCCTGAGTTCCGGCTCCTGTCACGTCCACAGAGGCCCCAGCGGCTGTGGAGTCTGAGAAGCGGACCCCCGACAAGGCTACCAACGCCAGCCTGGAGTCCCCGTGCTGCCCGGGCTGAGCGTGCCCATGGGCCCATACAGATGCAGACTCCTCGTGCCCGGAGGGCCCACAGGCCCAGGGACCAGGTGGCCACCCTTGGACCCAAAGGGGGACTCACGAAGCCCCCAGCTGCCACCAGATCCAGCCCTTCCCTTACCTCTGCATCAGCCTCATCCTCCATGGTGGCTGCGGGGGCTGCAGACCATCAGAGCCTGCTAAGGCGGGGTAGGAGGCACACACATGATGCAGAGTTCAATGATTTCGACTTTCGTGGTGGCAGGCCCACGACAGAGACAGAATTCATAGCCTGGGGGCCTACGGGGGATGAGGAAGCCCTAGAGTCCAACACTTTCCCTGGTGGATTCGGCCCCACCACGGTCTCCATCTTGCAAACACGGAAGACAACTGTGGCCACCACCACCACCACCACCACCACGGCCAGCACGGCCACCGCCATGACACTGCAGACTAAGGGGGTCACCGAGTCCCTGGATCCCTGGAAAAGGACCCCTGTTGGGGTTAGCACAACGGAGCCTTCCACCAGTCCTAGCAACAATGGGAAAGACATCCAGCCCCCAAGGATCTTGGGGGAGACCTCAGGTAGGAGACCTCTTTGTGGCTCTTCTGCTCTGGCTTGGGGAGAGGCTGGCTGCAGAATGGTTCGGTACAGGGAGATGCTGAGATGTTCTCAGTGACAGAGAAGAGCCAAGTGCGGGCCCCGAGGGAAGACTGAGTGCCCTGTGGAGCACAGCGACTTCAGTGCCTACCCCCATGCTTATACCCAGGCTGTAGTCTCCTGGGCACATCATGTGCCAATGTTAAGGGACCATGTGGTCTTCAGAACCTTCAGGGGTGTCAGCCCTTCTGGACTGCTTTACTGCTAGATGGAACCTGGCCCAAGGTTAGGAATGACCTTGAGTAGCAGGAAAGCCTAAGGCCAGATAAGGGGAAGAACTTCCTCTGCTGCTTACTGAGGCTCTATAGATGGGGTTCAGCTCTTCCCTCAGGGAGGAGCAGGGGGAGAGCACCTGGAGGTGGGGACAGAAGGCAAGGCTTTTGTTCTCTGACACTGCAGCCCTCTCGTGGCAATGGACAGTTGCAGCTCCTTGGCTTGAGACAGCTCCTTCTGTGTGGCTCTGTTCATCTTCTTCCGTGTATTCCCTAATGGCTGAAACAAGAGGAGCCCTGGCCCCGTCCCAGGCCAGAGTTTGTCTCTATGCCAGCAGTCATGGGAGAGAGAGCTGGCAGCTAGATCCCCTCCCACAACCCCCAGCTTCTGCCTGTGTTGACAGGCATGGCCCATGGTACCATGGAGGTTTACAAAGGCGTGTGGGCAAACCTCCCACAAACAGCAGCACTTGCTGACACTCCAGAGGAGGGGGCGAGGATCCCAGGGCATCAGTAAAAATGGCTGGTGGTAAGCAGCAGCCTCCTCAAGACTTGATTCTCAGAACTCTAGCGTGGTGGGAGGGACAAGTCCTGAGATCCATATTTGGGCAGTTGGTACAGCTTCTCGACCTGGTGTGATCCCAAGGCTTTGTCCTGGCTGTGCCTCCTCTGACCTTGGGAGGGCAGATACGCGCTAGCAGTTGGGCAGGTTTGCATGGGGTGAGTGGCCTTTGTCCTTCAGCCACCAACCTCATTCCTCCCTTCATTGTACAGTAGAGCCCACTGGTTTTATCCTGCAGCACATTGGTCCTTGGGGTAGCTCATCTGTGAAAACAGGGTCCTGTACCATGCCAAGGCCACAGGCAGCTCCTGGGGAGGGGCTCTAGGGCTGCATAGGTGTCTGTCTCACGGCCTCCCTGGGGAATCCACAGTGTTGAAGTAGGGCCAGGGAGGGGGGGCAGTGCATGGCTCTTCGTCTCAGGGCCAGACGCCTGCAGGCAATTCCCACAGCATCTGTTTTAACCTCTGCCGACTCATCAGCCACAATCCTAATGGGGTTTGGCGCTCCTCTCGCTGACTGTACCTCCCCTGCATACGTCACTTACTGTATAGACACGGATGAGGAAACAAGTTCCCATTTGTCCCAAATTACATCTGCTATTACGAACGCTAAACGCCTGGGATGGCACTGTGAGGCTTAGCAAATCAACTCACGGTACATGGGCTGTTGCTAATCCAACACGACAGATGCTTATCTCCAAAAAGATTTACGGTTCTTCATAATATAATCTGCTGCTAGATTAATTTGTTTAGCAAAACAGATTTAGAAGAGGGAAAATATGTGTGTTTGCTTCGAATGCAGAGAAATGTAAATTCTGGCAACGATACCAGTCTGCAGGGAAGGGAGGCCTCTGAGCTAGCCCCGGCTGGGGGCTGGACAGCCAGTATCAGCTCAGTGAGAGAGTTGAAAGGACTCACATCACCAGACTCTCTACAGCTCCGCTAGTAGTTGCTCTAAGGAGCGGCAATTCAAGTTAGACCCGGAGGAGAGCTGGCCATTGGTACTGAAGATGGGATATTTTCCTGGATGACTGAGGGAAGGCCAGATAGTCTTCTGTCTTTATACGCTCCCTGGGTGAATTGATATTGGAAGGACATTTGATTCTTTTGATCCCTTGGCTCCATGAGACATAGACCTGGAAATCTTGCATGCTGTGGAGGGAGACCCTTGTCCACATGTGTCAGATGGAATCTGAGGCAGTAGGACTGGAGTAGAGAGTCTCCTGTCTGTGGCCTGTGGCGTCCTACACGGCTGCAGTGAGCAGGTGAGGGCTGCAGGTCCACTTATGATTCTGCTATGTTGCCCTAGGCAAAGTCTCCTCCCACGGTGTCGTCTTTTGCACCTGAAAACGTGGAACTTGAAACTCGACGTCTTACATACCTGCTGTGCAGGTTCCATAATCAGTTCTAAGAGCAGAGTCTAACTCCTGCAGAGAGCTCTCCACGCCTACTTGCTGTTTTTATACCCAGCTAGAGTGGCTACAGGCAGAACACTCAGCAGGGACTGGAGAGTCCAGTCATCTTACCCAGATTTACCCAGTTTCCTGGAACTGGGCTTCCATGAAGTCCACAGAGGGATCTTTAGAATCTGGTTTGGGAATTCAGGGGTTTGATGCTGTTGCTTCTGTGCAAAACAGTTTAGAAAGGGTCAGGCTACATGTCCCGTGTGTCTTACTGAAGTCTGGGCATTCGTATTGGTAATGTGGGGGGCTCTGGAATTACTCAGGGCCCAGGGTTAGAAAGAGCAGCTGCTGGGATTTTCAAAGAGCTCTTCTCTCAGGAATCAGATAACAGGTGCTGTAACTGGAAGGTTCTCCTGGATTTTAGAGTAGTGAGCTTGGGCAGCATGTTATCCTCTCCATACCTTTATAGAAACAAGAGAGCTAACTGGCTCCTAACATTGTTGTAAGATTTAAGTACACAGTTCCCTTCATGAGCTTAGGGCCTGCCTGTCACCTGGCAGCTGTTCAGAATGTGTTTGGTGCTATAAATATTAAAGGTATGAAGATGACGATGGTGATGCCGATAGTATTGAAGATGGAGTGACAGTAATGGTGACAATGGTGGTGGTGGTGGGGGAGGTGGCGGTGACAGAATGGTGACATGATAGTGATGGATAGGTGATGGTTGTATTGACACTGGTAATTCTGGTCCTGTTTCAGATAGCCATCCTGGTGCATGTCATGATGATGGTAATCATGGTGATGATAATATTGATTGTGGTGGTTGTTGGTGATTGATTGATGATGGTGACGACAGGATGATAATGGTAGTAGTGCTGATGATGGTGATTGTGGTGATCATGATTGTGGTGATGGTGACTGTGGTGATGGTGATGGTGGTGATGGTGATTGTGGTGATGATGATGGTGATTGTGGTGATGGTGATTGTGGTGATGATGGTGATTGTGGTGATCATTATTGTGGTGATGGTGATTGTGGTGATGGTGATTGTGGTGATAATGTTGTGGTGATGATAATGGTGATTGATGGTGGTGATGGTGATTGTGGTGATGATGATGGTGATTATGGTGATGGTAATTGTGGTGATGATAATGGTGATTATGGTGATGGTAATGTGGTGATGATAATGGTGTAATTGTGGTAATTGATGATGTTGATGATGGTGCTTGTGGTGATCATGATTGTGGTGATGGTGACTGTGGTGATTGTGGTGATGATAATGGTGATTGTGGTGATGGTAATTGTGGTGATGATGATGGTGATTGTGGTGATGATGGTGATTGTGGTGATGGTGTTGGTGATTGTGGTGATGGTGATGATGGTGATTGTGGTGATAGTAATTGTGGTGATGATGATGGTGATTGTGGTGATGGTGATTGTGGTGATGATGGTAATTGTGGTGACTATGGTGATGGGAATGGTGGCGACAGTAGTGATGATGAGAGTGGTGATGCTGGTACTGGTGATGACGGGATGATAAAGTTGAGCATAGTGATGGTGATGATGTTGATGGTAATAATTACGGTGATTCTAAAAGTGATGGTGGTTACAGCGTTGATGGTGATGGTGGTGGTGATGGAAGTGGTGGTGATGATAATGATGGTGACAGTATCCAGTATTGATGTTAGGAATGGCATCGGTGGGAATGGTGGTGGTGCTGGCGATGGTGATGATGGTAATGATGGTGGTAATGGTGGTAATGGTGGTGTTGCTGGCAGTGGTGATGATGGTGATGATGGATGGCGACAGGAATGTAGATGACAGCAATGACTTCATTCCATATCTTTGTGCTGATTGGCTGCTACCAGCTTTGAAGAATCCTTTAATGAAGCCCCAAGGAAGGCCTTGTCTCCGACCTTGATGCTCTCTGCAGAGGTGTAGATGCCTCCAGATTGGAACTGCTTGGGATGGAAAATCACCTAGTATATAGGCACAGAGGTGACAAGCTGCCACCTTCTGTGAGTGCTGGCAGCAGAGGGACAGGTCAGGTGGGTCAGCAGTTTGCCTGAGGTTGCAGGGGGAGGGGCCCTGCAGCTGGCTCCCTGTATCTGTCACAACACTCCCACCAGTCATGTTCTGAATCAGACATCAGAGTCTCCCAGGAGAAACAGAAAGTCCTTGCGTGAGTTTTGGTCTTAAACTCTTAAAGGAATTCATAAGGAGCTCAGGCCAACAGATTTTGGCGAATGGATGCACTCACTTCAGGGAAGCCTGGAATATGGGTGTTTAACTATGGCTAGTGCTCATAGCAGGCTCCTAGACCTGCACGGAAGCATGTGCCCCTGATCCCCAGAGTGCTTAGAGGAATTCGACATGTTCCCCAGTGGTGAAATTCTGGTGTCTCAGGAGGTGAAACACCCAGGAGGGCATCAGGCCTGGAAGTCTCCATCTTCACCAAAGGTCTCTCCATCTAGACATCCCTTCTGTGACTCCAGCCCTTGCGTATGTGATGGCTTAGACATCACCGAGTTCTGCTTCATCGTTTTTTGTAATCCGCGCATGGTTTTCAAGGCTCATTTCCAAGTTTCTTTTTGCTTCTTACCAGTGGGCCTTCAGTGGGGTGTGTCTTCGATAAGCACTAGAGGTAGGGTGTTGTTTTCTCTGTGCCTCTGTGGCCAACTGACCTGAGCAGGGGAACAACCCTGCCCCTGGGATCATGTCTGGTGACTGTGAAATATTCTCTGGAACACTGGAGTCAGTGGAAGGAGATGCGATGCAGCCACACCTGCAGGAAGTCTACGTCCTCTGTTGAGAGCCGCTGCGGCCATTTAAGAGTGAGCCCCTTTTAATTAAGTTGCTGGGTGTTTGCGACCAGGGAAGTGGATCTGTCCTTAATTTAATGACGTGGGAAGCCAATGGCTCATGAACTTCAAAAGTTTTGAGTGGCTTAATTGGGATAAGAGCATCAAAGAGCAGAAACGTATGAAGCTATGCAACGTCTCAAACCGGAGACCACGGCCCCAGAGCCTCCATCCCAGCTGACCGAGCCAGCAAGGCCCTAAAACGTGCAAAAGTCGCAGGGATGGGAGACACCATGCACGGTGCATATGGTCACAGATGAGGTCGCAGTCAGCCACCCCCTGGTCCCACGGGTCTGTGCAAACAGGCCCTCCCTCTTCTTTGGCTGCTCGAAGCCCTGCTCACAGGGAGGTGGGAGGGCTCTTTACGGCTTTCCTCTCCTGGGGAGGGCTAGGCCGGCCTGTTCCCATTTCCCAAGTGTGCACTGTGGCCTTGGTTTATGCGCTCAGCGCCTCTTCAGCTCCTTTTGTCCCCCAGGGCCGTGTTCTCCTTCCGATAGCATGTCAGGAGTGGGAGGCTCTCCAAGGCTGGCCTCGCTCCCCGCCCGTCCTGAGCACGGGCTACCTGGGAGCTGCTGAGATCGACTCCCCAGCCTTTCCTTGCCAGGGCCTGGAGAGGCATGGTTGTGCTGCAGGGAGGGACCCAATAGTCCTTCTGCCTAGAAGACGGCTTCCTCTCTGCGGGTGGAGCTGCTGGCTAAGCGGGGCTGGGGGAGTCTCACGGGCTCACCCTGATGAATACATCTTACATTGCATATGTCACTAAGTACTGCGTCGGTAACAACTCTGGGTAGCATACGTACGGCTGAATGTATGGCTGTTATCTACTCCTGGGGGAGCCATCCTGAGCACTGAGCTTAGGTATCAGACGGATGCTGTTTTTAGCAGCATTGTTCACTGGTATAAGAAGACCATCCGTGCGCCAAACCATCCGCTCTCTTTTTAGTGGATGTAAAAGGCTCTGTCTGTGGCAGGAGGGGATGGGGAGCAGGGAAGTCTCGCCTCTCACACTCTTTCCAACGGCTATAAAGATCCATTTGGGAAAGCCAGACAGGTCAGGACACACCCCTGCATGAGGACAGCAGAGTCCTTGTCACAAAGCCACAACTCCATGACCAGCAGTGCTGAGGCCGGAGGAGGAGGAGACGGCTGAAGTGGGAGGGGCCGGGCCAGGTTGTGGGAGGGAGAAGATCCGGGAAAGCCTCTCCAAACCCGGAATCCTTGATGGGAAATTTGACTCTGAAGACTACTGTTCCTCCTCCGAACTTACCTCCACCTACCCCTCTCCGTGCCCCGGGCCATAGTTGGAGGTCGTACTGAGCTGGGTTGAGTGCTTGGCCATTCTGGAGAAGCTTCTTGAGCTTTCATTTTAGAGTGACAAGTGGCTTCTCTCCTGGTGAACGCTCTTCTGCCCCTGCCCTTAAGCAGGAGGTCCCTGCCTCAAGGATGTCACATAGCAAATTTGCTAGGGTCTCCCTGATACGGTGAGACGCCCAGGAAGAAGTTCGTCACCCCCACCTTCAAGGCAGGTAAGTTCCCAGCCACACACCGGGGCTCCTAGCTCGTCACAGCTGCCAGATTCCCGAGAGTCAGCCAGAACCGCAGCAGCTCTACTGAAGGATGCGCCAGATGGTCAGACAGCAGAAACGAGGCTGCTTGTCTCTGCTCAGATGTGGATCAGTGAGCCCCGAAACCTGACACCTTGCACTCTGTTGTAGGGGTGCAGTAGTCAGCACTAATGGGAAGGTCCCTTTCTAGAAGTTTCCTCCAGCAGTGAGAGGCAAGTTTGCCATGGGAGTAGTGAAGCAGATATTTACCTGGGGAAGGGCCCGGAGGGCCAGTCAAGGAAGCCAGTCCCGATGGGAGGAGAGTCTGCAGGCAAAGACTGAGCTGGGCCTCTGTCCATGGTGGCATCCCTTACGTGTCCGTGGCTGCACCGAGTGACCTCACTGGGCTGTGGCTTCCGTGCTTGGGCAGTTGGAAAGTAACTCCCCTCTTCCAAGGTTGTTCTGAGACTGGGCTGTGTCAGTTGTGTGGGCACTAGCGCTGTGGCCAGTGGCCAGCTACGTAGAATCATCCACAGCCACCTTCCCAGGCTGCCCCGAGTGTCTCGGTGCTGGAGGCTCAAAGTGCTCCTCGCTTCTGCCTTCATTACGCCCCTCAAAGTCAACATTACCAGTGGCTGTCTATGTAAGGCTGCTCTGTCCTCTGTCTTCTGCGGTAGTTACTCTTCAAGATGCCAGGACCCCTCACCCTGGGGCGACAGGTCCACCGTTCCCCCGTGGTTTGTAAGAGCAGGCAGACCTGAGATTTGCAGGTCACACTCACGTTCTGTGGGGTAGGAGGTGTCCCTGCCCTTCTCATCGGAAGTCAGCCCTGCGATGAACAGATGTCTTCTGTAAGAGCACCATTGTCCAGTCTTCAGATCCAGAGGCGGCTTTTCTGTCACCCAGCCCCCACCCGTGTGTGTCTTGGAGGTGACCTGCCCCATCACCACAGCCCGGTGGCTTGGACCGGATGGC
This sequence comes from Cricetomys ansorgei, assembly GCA_026225945.1. Taxonomy (NCBI): domain Eukaryota; kingdom Metazoa; phylum Chordata; class Mammalia; order Rodentia; family Nesomyidae; genus Cricetomys; species Cricetomys ansorgei. The sequence goes on along the minus strand of JAMJFZ010001825.1, from coordinate 35,878 downwards.
TGACGTTGGCTGAGGGAGGGTCCTCTGCATCCCTCGGCTCCTGCTGCTCCAGACCATCCTTGTATTGTGGCTGCACTGCCCAACCCCCTCCTGTCTGCCCTTGTCTGTCATTCCCACAACCCTCTGTCTGTCTCGTAAGGCCATCTGCCATGGGTTTTTGTCCACTTGGATAACACGCGTCCCGCGGGCCCCTGACCAGTCACTTCTGTGGGGCCTTCTGTCTCCATGAGATCACACCAGGAGGTTCTGAGAGTGAATTCATGGACAGATAGCAAGGGCCCTGTCTGGCTGAACTGCCCAGGTCCTGTGGTTTTGGAGTGTCAGGGTTTCTCTGCAAAGGCTGTCTCCTCCCCATATCCCGCCCCAGATCCATCTGTGATGGAGAGGAAGGTGTGTTGGGGGGCATTGTGGGCTCCCCAGAGAGCCCTGGGACTAGGCCTCCTGGGAGATGGGACCCAGGAAGACGAACCTAGAGAAGGTGAGGTCTGAAGAAGATGAGGCCTGGAGGAGGCGGGGCCTGCCCGGATACTGCCTGCAAAGCTGGCCACGCCCAGTGCATGGGAAGTGTCTGTATCCCATTCGCCTTGCCCACGTGAGTCTGTCCTCCACTCTCTGTTCCTCCGTAGGCAGGGATTCATCGGACAGAGTTCTCTGAGCACCTGCAGACTGTGCACAGTGTGGTCACAGAGAGGGCAGTCATGCAGCACCCCTGACCCCCACACTCTCCCGCCTGAAGCAGCAGGCATCAGAAATGAGAAATGCTCTGCTTCTGTCAGGTGGGAGGAGAAGCAACGTGGGAAGGGGAAAAGATGCCTCAGAGATGCTTCTTCCTGAGCTAGCCTTATGGATGGCCCTGAAAACAGCAGAGGAGGCAGTGGGGATGCAAAGGGTACAGGATGCAATGGGTCAGGAAGAAAGAGCAGGAGGGAGAAGGATGAGGACCTGGTGCACATGAGGCAGCGTGGGCAGGAGTGGGCAGGGCCAGGACCTTAGAGGTGCCCAGTGGCTGCCGTGAGAGCGTAGGAACAAACAGTAAGCCGGGGTTGGCTGGGAGATGGCTCAGTGGGTAGAGCACGCGGGCACAAATGTGAGGACCCCAGTTCAGATCCCCAGGACCCATGTAAAGCTGCACATGCTGTGATCCTTCAGCCAGATGGGAGGCTGTAACAGGTGAGTTCCCGAGGCTCCCAGGCCAGCTAGCCTGGTGTATGCAGCAGCCAGCAAGAGACCCCGTCTCAATAAGACGGAAGGACCAACGCTCACGACTGTCCTCTGACCGCAGCAAGTGTGCTGTGGATGGCAAGCATTTGTACTCAGACCCTGATGGGGTCACAGTGTGATTGACAGTGACTCTGGGAGTAATTTAGTGTTCTAAGGACAGCTGGGGAAGGAAAATGGGGCAGTGGCTGGAGCCAGAGGGAGGCGGTGGCCGGAATCCTAGACGGAGCTGTCAGCCATCTTGCAGAGATGAGGCTGCAGGTTCCCATTCTAAGGCCCTGTGGAGGAATCCAGTGTGGATGGTGAGGAAAAGAACAATCTAGAAGGTGTCCTGAGTCTGCAGTCTAAGAGACTCTTGTCTTCCATGGGATGGAGTATCTTAACCAGCTGGGCCCAGCATGGTGGACAGTGGCCTGAGACAGACAGTCAGCCATTCTGGAGTTACTTTAAGCTTCTTTATTAGAACTGTGTATTGGCCAGCTTCCTGTTACTGTAACACATGCCGGAGGTAATTCACCTTAAGAAGAGGAAAGGTTTTTGATCCCAGTTTTGAAGGTTTCATTCCATGACTGATGATTGGTTTGGCCCTGTGGCTGCTTGGAGCACTTCTGTGGATTAAGGACTGTTCATTGCATGTCTGGGCCTGAAGTACAAGAAGCAGAGAGCACGGTCCTACAGTCCCCTCCCTGGGTCCACCTCAGTGACCTCAAAGTGCCCACTGGAGCTTGCCTCTGGACTCGGGGGACTTTCAAGACCCAAACAGCAATGTCCTCGGGTTGATGCCCGTGGAACTTGGTTTTTGAGGCTCCTCCTGAGGTAACTAGGAATCCTGAGTGGAACTCAAAAGACATTCATGGTGATCTGCCTGGGATGAAGATGGGGCTGTCTGGGAGAAACAGGAGCTGCGGATATGGAGAGGGCAATGCAGTAGTAAGTTCAGGTGGGGTCTGGGGAGGAGCTCCTACGGGAGAGAGAGGAGGCCCAAGGCAGTTCCCTCCGTCGGGGTCAGGTGATCTGAGACCTCGGGGTGAGGGAGGTCCCACTGAAGCAGGTGAACAGGAGACGGGCTGCAGTGGATACAGGAGGTGAGCTGATTGCCTCAGGGCCTGTGGAGACAGGCAATAGGCTGTGTGTGGAAGCTGGAATGTCAGAAGCGAATGCTGGAGCAGAAGAGCTCGGTCTGATGTCTCTGCTCGAGACCGGCACCTGGGCAGGCAGGGCCTGAGTCTGGCTGATTGCAGAGGGATGGATGGAAGGAAGTTGGGGTGACCCTGGTGTTTCATCGTGAGGGACAAGCTCTTCCGCTCTGCTGGGGATGACCCATTACAGCTGGGACAGTGCGGGTCCACAGGATGCTGCGCACAGCCTCACCATGGCCAAGCATCGCAAGGAGGGCGTACTGTTCACGGGCATCTGCAGGCCATGCTGACGGCTGCGGTTATCTCTGGAGAGTAGACCGGATGGTGCAGAGAGGGAAGGTCGGAAGCAAGGCACTGTTTGAACTCGGCCCAGGTGTTGGTGAGGAGGAAGTGCAGGAAGATGAGAGGCAGGAGCCCCTGGGCACTCAGGCAGGGGAGGCCCTTGGAAAGGAGGCTTCAGGCAGCAGTAGGGGGAGGCAGGGGCCTTGCAGAATTCTACACAGGTGCGAGCGTTGGGTACTGTTTGTACTTAATAATCAGGAGCAGATCCTGGCTGCCAACTAAATGACCAGACCTGGGGCATCAGGGTAGATGTCCCAGTGAGCAGACTCCGGAGACATCTTCCAGAGAGAGAGCCACTTTAGAACCTACGTAAAGTTGGACATGTGTAGGGTTGACTGGGCAGAGAGCCGCTTTCCAGTGGGAGAGTCACTTAAAACCTATGTTAAGGTGGGCATGAGTAGGGCTGACTAGGTAGACAGAGGTGGCCAAGTTTCCCCAGACTCCAGATTCTGGGGAATTCCTCCTTGGCCACAGATCTCTACTGATGGTGTGTGTCTGTGTAGTCTGAGGCAGGCTTTGGATGATACCATTGTTCATAAGCTGAATCAGTCCCCAGGCCTTAAGGCCAAGGCTTCAGGAGCCTCCGATGGAGCGGCATTAACAAATTACAGCCCCTTTGCCTAATGTGGCCCTCAACCTGCTTTTGTAAATAAAGTTTTATTGGCAGGCAGACACTTCCCTCCATGTCTCCATTCTTTTGGGTTCTCTGGGCCGCATTGGTATCTACAGAGTTTGTGTTCAAGGGCTACTCCATTGAGTTACCTCCCCAAATGTAAAAATTTTAAATACCCTCACATTTTACGTAAGTTTATGATTTTGTGTGTAATGCGTTCATAGCACCTGGGATGCATGCATTCTAAGGGTTTAGCATGTGGGTTAGATGCCCCCGGGTATTCTCAGGCTCTGGTTGCGGAATTGAATGGTTGCAACATGGACCATTAGACCCAGAAAGATGAAAGCACTCTCTGGTCATTTGCAGAAAACACTCAGCTTCTTCCTGAACGTTGCAGGCTAAGGCAAGCCTCAGGCGGAAGCATGGGTTGTCTGCAGATGCCTGCGCTTGCTTTAGTAAGAGAAGGTGCTGAGGGAGGGGTCGGAGGAAGGCAGGAGTGGGAAGAGAGCGTCGTGGAGGCCCCGGAGCCCTGGGAGGAGATCTAGACAGAGAAGGGCTTCAGTAAGTGTTGAACACTGTAGCCTGGCTCCTTTGATCACGGGATTGTTGGGGACATCACATCCTGAGGCATCTGGCCTAGGACAGTCAGGTGTCAATCACAGCACAGAAACAGTCTTCGACATGGGAAATGTAGCAAATTTGTCACAGAGACTTGGGTACCAAAAGCCCAGGCCCACTGGTGCTGAGGGACGGAGAGACAAGTTTGTGGGGATGGAGCAGAGATCATGCTTCTGAGCTGGAGGAGGTGACCGGCTCTGACCCAGCACAGGTAGAGTGTAGCCTCCCATACTGTACTGACCACAGTGAGGAGAACCCCTGCTCCCTTGCCCCACACCTGTGGAATTCGCTTCAAAGTCACATTTCTGCTCCCTGCTCTCTAGAATTCCTGGCTCAGACAGGAGCCAGGAAAGCTGCATTCAGAAGTCAGACTTTACTGCCCTGCGAGGGAGCAGCAGCCAGGCGTTGGTGCTGCTGCAAGCCACCACCCCTTTTAAAGACTTATTTTTATTATTTAAAGCCGTATGCATGTGTCTCTGTGCGTGAGTCCAAGTGCCAGGGGGTCACCGGTCCTCTTGGAGCTGGAGTTATGGGTGACTGTGAGCTGTCTGACGTGGGTACTGGAACCCAAACTCAGGTACTCCGGAAACTCAAGCACCAAGCCAGCTCTCCTCTTGAAATAGACCTTAAGACACTGAAGGCAGGGCATGCCCCATAGGGATGCCCCCTGTGTGCCCCGCCCTCTTCCCTGTGACCTCTTTTGGGTGTTGAATCCCCACAGAAGGCCCAGCCCAGCCCCCTCGGCAGAACACTACCTGCGCAGCTGTTCCCTTGTGGTTCCTCCCTGAATCATCGGCTCGCAGCTCTCGACACTCCAGGTGCCCTTTCCCAGGCTCAGGAGGGTAAATACCAGGAGATGACAAACCCCCACATCCCTCAGCTCAACAGGGAACCTCGCTAGTGGAGCCCTGAGAAGGGCTCACATCTCCCCTTTCCACTCCGCTGCCCAGAGGCGTGCCGGCAGCTGCAGATCTTCCTGCCTGAGTCCCTGCACATCCCCGGTTCCCACCCCACCCCACTTTGCCAAGGTGCAGTTGGGGCTTTAGATCCCTGCAAGTGGTGTTTATGACCTCCAGGGCAGGTGCTCCTGGTCGCCTCGCCCTGGCCTCTGCAGCGTGTGGTCACTGCTACTAAGGACCTTAATGTCATCGTAGGTAACCATATCTTACCTTCGGGAAGCAGAGAGACCCTACCTTCCGTGTGTATCCCGGCACCTGACCCAGAGCTGGTGCCAAGCACAGGGATGGCAGTTCTAGAGTATTCCCTGATGCTATTGCGGCCTCTGTAGAACTGTCTCAGTGTAGGCAGAGCTATAACCCACCTGAAACTGGTGGGGTGTGGCTAGGCCAGGGGTGTCATCCAAAACTGTTTTAGGTGTTGGAGCCCATCCTGTTAGTGGGCTCAGAAGGAGGCTGGCGTTGCTGGCCTGATGACATGGAAGAGCTCCATGAACGGGGTCAATGAGGGGCCCGTGGGGGGATCTGAATGCTCAGGAGTTCTGGCTACCCTCAGGGACAGACTGGAAACCTGGACTTTCCGCCAACATCAGGAGGAAATGGATCTTGATGGCACCTGGGATGGTCTTGAAGCGGACCCTGCCCAGGCTGTTAGGACCTAGACCAAACCTCAGGGCCGTAGGGCTCCGACCTCCCTCGGATCTGTGAATCCCTGAGCAGGGCCCCAGCCGGATGCCTGAGCCATGTCTGTCCTGTTCTCTGCCATCCACCTGGTGGAGAGAGCCCAGCAGGGTGGGGAGTGGACCTGAATAAGGGGAAGAGTCAAGTACAGAGTGGAGGAAGCCAAAGGTGGTGAGCGGCTGGCTTTGGGGAGTTCTGGCTGTGCTTGGCCGACCCACATAGCTGCCACCTCCGTCGCTCGGTAATCAAGCACCAAGACTCAAGGGACTTAGGTCACACAGCAAACCTTTCTCTGGGACATAAGAGATGGCTCCGCCAGTCTCTTTCCCCCATGTTCCTGGTATGGGTGGAGACACTGCCATTCACACTGCCTCGGAGGGCATCCTACATACCCAGGGGCTCTTATGGTTACTGGGGACCTGACTAGTGGGGCAGGGGAACAGCCCCACAGTCTTGCAGCATGATCAGGGAAGGTGTGGGGAAGCAGGCCGAGCTGTGCTCGGGGCTGAACCCAGAGCCTCACAGCTAAGTCACTGCACTGTTCCGGGACTTACGTCTTGAGTGGCAGATGGCTGGGTGCTGGCACCTCAGAGCAAAGCAGGGTGTCCTTGGTAGAGTTCCTGGCGTTTCCCTAGCTGGGCCCGCAGGCTTTGTTTCTGGCATGCCGGCAGGCTCTGTGCTCAGCTTCCAGGATGCAGCAAGAGCTGTAGACTTGTGGCGCTCTGGGTGTCCGCTGGCATTTGGCCTCGACTGTAGGCCTGTATCTGTCCAGCAGTGCATGCTCAGGGTGAAGCTGTACCCCATGTCCCCATGGAGACTTACTCGTTGTGCCCGTGGTCCCTTCAGCGTTGGGTAGCACAACACTCACTGGTCTGAGACAGCCTGGGGAAGCCATTGAGGTGGGTTATGCTGCAGTTCCCGGCGACGGCTCGCTCAGTGATGCGCGTCTCCTGTAAGCAGCATCTACAGGGAAGCAGTCCAACTTCTCAGATCAGGACATGGCGCGATGTCGGATGGTCAGGTCAGAGGGACAGGATCGCCCACAGGGTCCGCATCCTCCGAGGACTTCTCCTCCCACCGTGTTGCACTGTTGGAGCAGAGATGCCACACGGGGCAGTGGGCTGTTGTGCACACTTAGGTACTGAGGCCTCCTGTCCAGCTGCAGTGCTGGGTTCCCCCCCCAGGATGGCCCGCTTCACTGTGTGGGTTCTGACTACCTGCCCGTCGGTCACGGCAGCAGAGTGGTCACATGAAGGTGTCCAGGCAGCGGGGTTCCCTGCAATGGGCCCCAGCAGGCTGCTCCAGCCAGGTGTAGGCAGGGCTCATTCCCTCTGAAGCTGAGGGAGACTCAGTTTCTCTTCTCTTTCTACTTCTGGTGGCTTCTGGCCATTCCCTGGCTTGGGTTGGACGGACATGCGTTTCTGCCCAGAGATGTCTTTCTTCGCAGGTACTGCAGCTGTAATGCCCGTGACAGCCTCACTGTCGCTTGATGAACTCATTGTAATAAGACCCCATCCACAGGTGTTGGGGGTCTGTGGACTTGGAGTCGGGGTGAAGTTCAATGCGTCGCGCCTGCCGTGGCCTTGGGGGCCGTCTGAGAGTCTAGAAAGCTCTCAGACTTGCCCACTTCACTCATGCATCCACAGGGTCCAGGGTCGGGACTTCAGTGTTTCTGGGTGCCAAGTTCAGACCATGTGGTACCCTCCCTTCATTCAGCACCCGTTGCATAGCAACACAGGGCATTTCTCAGAGCCATGCCCTGTGTGGAAGGTTGAGATGGGGTGTGGAAATTACAGGTTTTTGATGATCCAGTTTTTATACAACACACAACTCGTTAGTAAGGAAAAGTTTTACTTGAGTTAAAAATGAAGAAAACGGAAAAAAGAAAAGGAAAGAAAAGAAAAAGACTGGCTAGCCAAAGCGGGAACAAGAGCTGGCTAGAGAGAGAGAAAGCCAGGGACAGAGGTTCAAAACTACTCTCAGGACTATGGCACTGGTTTGGAATTTTAGGGGGTTTTTAAGCTAAAATTCACAACCACCTGTGTCAACAAAAGCAGAAGTCGGTCATATTCTTAGTCTACCGTTAACAAAGAGCATCCTGAGCCCGCGAGTAAAGATCAATCACAGTGTATTGATTCACAGAAAACATCCTGGGTAAGAATTACACCATCTCATCAGGAAGGCACGCAGTGAAGGAGGGGTAGATGTCCCCGCTCGCTTGACCCTGGGGTGTGAACTCTCTTCTGTGAGAATCTGGTCTCAGCTTGATCTTGGGGGTCTGAGCTCTCTTCCTATAAGAATCTGACCTTGACTTGGCCCTGGATTTCCTTTTGGGGTCATCTCATGAGGAGATGGGGTACAGAGGGAAGAGGAATTCTCTTAGAGAATACAGTCTGCACTGTATACACCCCTACAAACTTTGCAATCCGAGGGAAGTCAGGGAAGAACTGGCAGAGTGGCTGGCCCTGGGGTCTAGGAGTTCCGATTCAGCTGGCACTCACCCACCTAGGCCCTGGAGAGGACCTGGGCCTCTTGTTCTTTCTTCCCTAGAAACCTTTATCACGGCAAAGCCCGAGCTACCGTTTCTCCCACGGAACCAGAGTTACTGCCCACTGCTGCCTGGAAGGCATGCTGTGTCCCTGTTAACTGATCAGTGGAAGCCCTGTGCCTGTCACTGGGTCATATTCCCAGCAGCCATTCAGACCAGAGCACTGGCCAGTGGTTGAAGTCGGTGAGGAGTCTCCTGGAGGGAAGGAGCCCAGCCCTCTCGGAGAGCAGCCAGTAACCCCAGAATGCCTGCCAGGGGTACGTGGAGCTGGGTCCCCCAAACATAGGAAGACAGGTGCTTAAGTGACACTCTGCCTAGCCTCCCTCCGTACTCTGTGCTCGGGGTCTCATGCCCTGCCAGACTGGATCACACTTCACCCGAAGCCTTCATTTCCCACTAAGCCTAAGTCTGTTACTGCCCTCTTGGGTGTCTCCTCTTGGCCTAACTCTGTAGATTTGACTCCAAAACTTTCCAGGATGTTCAGTCCACTGTCTCGTGGAAATTCTCCCTGGCCTCTGCATATTTTAAAGCAAGTGTGAAGCTCCCATGTTCCCGGATTCGCCAGGCCGCTGTGGCCACATGGATCTGTTCTTGTGTGCATATGTGTCCTGGGAGAGTTGGGATTTTGCTATCTCACTGGATAGGCAGGCAAGCAGGAAAGTGGGGGCTTGAGTATCCTCAGCCGACAGAGTACTGTCATTTCAGAGTTACAGGGACAGCTTGAGCCACTGACGCTGGGGGTCCATGGGGGACAGCACTCACAGCAGAAGTGACCCTTAGGTCTCCCTTCACTTGTCTGCCGTTCGGTCACCATGCAGCCCACCAGAACACCCGCTTACCTACACTGCACACTGCACCCTGCATGAGAAGCTGGACCCCAATGGGCAGCATCAGGCCAGGTGACCACTCCCCTGCATCCCTCTGTGTCAGGGCCAGGAGAGGGCCACTGTGACATGTGCTATTTCCCAGAGACCAGAGCAAGCGCTGGCATTGGGGTCTGCCCACACTCCATGGTCTGTTAGACCAGAAATAGAATGGGAAGCGTTTCGCTCTGATTTCTGTGCTCATAATTCTAGGGCAAGGTGCCCTTATGAGATGTAGATCAAAGTGGGGGGGGGGGTCATGTGACTGGCGTGCATGGTTGCATGTCCTTGACAGAGCTCCAGGTAGCAGCTCTCCTAAGCGGTCACGTCTGAGTATTGACTTGTCTCTGCCTAGAGACCAGGGAACACAGCATTTGCAAAGACTTCTTTCTCATTGTGACGATTAAAATGCAGATTCAGACAGATGGGCAAAGGCCTTGAACCCTGGCCTCTGACAGAAAGATACCGCCCAGACTCCAGACTCTGCAGACGGAAGCAGCAGACAGCGGCGTGGGTCTTGTTGGTGCCTCCTGCCTTAATATTATCACTTAGAGCAGCTGTCCGTCCTTCCGGAGAGCAGATGCTAAGGGTTCATCTTGAATTAAATCGACAAATGTGTGCAGATGATGCCGGAGGCAGACACGCCTCTGATCCTGAGTCAGCCGAGGGCGGTAACAGGCGCTCAGAGAAGTGAAGTGACTTACCCGAGGTCACACAGCCTGGCAGGGAGGAGTCAGGGTTCGAACTCCAGCTTCTGGAAAGCAACCGTGACACACATTAGCCCTGTTTCGTTCGATCCTTTCACTGCTCCTGTGGCCAGATGGTATCTGACAATCAGTTTCACAAATGAGGAAGCTCAAGGTGTCTGTCCCCTGTCCATTTCTGCCCTTTGACCACAGAGCACATTGGGCAGGGTGGCTGCTTGTGGGCAAGACATTCCGAATGTGATCTGTGAGCATTCTTTGAGGAGGCGGGGCATGGGGAGTGTGCAGCGGTGTGGGGGAGGGGAGGGCTGTCCCCCAGGTCTGGACGCAGTTTCTGTGGCCAGGAGCAACCTGAGTTCTTGTGAAGACAGCACTGTACCCCTTCCAGGCCTGTGAGCCTTGGGCGTTCCTTCCCCAGCCCAGCTTCTGTTTCCCCTTCTCCAGGCCCCTCCCCCGCAGACCTGTCCTTCTGAGATGTACACTGTGCTGGTTGCTTTTTCTTCTCAACTTGACATACACCTAGACACATCTGGGAAGAGTGGATCTAACGAGGAGACACTGCCACCAGAGCGGCCTGCATGCGAGTCTGTGAGGCGTTTTCTTGATGGAGGACTGGTGTGGGAGGGTCCAGGCCACTGTGTGGTCCCAGCCTGGGGCAGGAGGTCCTGGGATGTATAAGAACACAGGCTGAGCAGGCCAGGGGGAGCAAGCCAGTGAGCAGCAGCCCTCTGTGGCTTCTGCCTCAGTTCCTGCCCTGACTTTCCTCACCTTTCAGTCACTCTGACTGAAACAAACCCTTTCCTCCCTGGCTTGCTTTTGGTTACAGTGTTTATCACAGCAACAGAAGGCAAACTAAGATGGCAATTGGCCAGCTGCACCAGGGTGGGATTGGAGGGACCTTCTTGCTGACCTGGCTAGTGATGTTCGCATGGCTGGTGGGCAGCAGGAACGGACGGGCCTTGTAGAGACTTCATGCAGCCTGTGCTCAGGGTTCACACCTGAGAAGGAGCAGAGGAAAGCAGTGTCCAGTTCCAGGTCCTTCCCCCACGCGGCTCAGCGTCTCTCCTGCTGGGCTCCACTCAGGTTGGAGGAAAAGAACTGTTTTTATGGTCATGGGAGGAGATGGGACTGGAAAACCCACTCCGAGCAGAGTTCAACCTGTCCGGTTGAATGTGTCACCCACGGTGTGGCAGCTTCTCAGGGAGCACTCACAGGGAGCACTCACAGGGTTACATTTAGGCCCCACCTGGCAGGGTGAAGCTAGGGAGGTGTGGCTTCAGGCAGGGCTGTCTGTGGGTGGCTATGGAAGGGGCTAGCTGTTTGGGGAAGGCCTGCCCTCACCAGTACAGAAAGGCATATCCCGCTGGCACCCAAGATAGAACCAGAGGCCAAGGAAGGCCTGTCTCCCGTCTCCCCTTGTCTTCTGAGCAGGGCTGCCCTTTCTCTGTCTTTCTCAGTGGGGCCATCCTTTCTCTCTTGCCTAAACCTCACAGCTCCTGATGTTAGGTTGTAGACCCTGCAGTCCCCAGGTTCTCAGGTCTCAGGTCTGGGCCTGAGTGGTACCCCTAGATGCCCTGGCTCTGGGGCTGGACTGCTGCAGCTTCCCTGGGTCTCGGGCTACAGACAGTGCATGGTGGGCCCACCCAGCCTCCACGACTCATAAGCAGATTCCTGTCTTGGGCCTCATGCACATGTCCTTACTTGTAGGAGTCTGAATCTGGACTTTCCCACTTTGCAAACAAAATCACTCAGTACTTTGTGTAGAAGCTGCTCTTGGAATGCTGAGTCCAGGCTCCTCTTGGGCCAGGATTGTGAGGCTTGAGCCTCTCCTTGGGCATTAGGCTGACAGCTCTGTCAGCAGTAGGAGCCCAGCGAAATGGCTTGTTTCCTACGCTGTCCTGTGAGGCTGAGACAGGCTGAGTGTATGCCACGGGTCGGCCTGTGCAACATTGTCTTTCTAACTTGTGCTGACGTCAGGTCAGCTTGGGGTCCCCTAGTCTATCTGAAGCTCAGGGTGCCTGCATCCCTGTCTCCATACCCATTATCCTGGCTTCTTAGAGGATTCCCCAGCTAATACATCCACCAAAGTTCTGGACAAAGAGCCCAGCAAGAAAGCAAGATGGAGGATTTGAAGATCAGATGCCCTAGAAACAAATCCTTCACTGACCACAGTGTCCTGGAGGGTGTCCTGGGTCAGACAGGCTTGGGTTAAGGATGGGGGAGGGGTGTAGGGCAGGTCAGGGATGCATTTTCTCTTCTCCCCAGGAGGCTGAATTCTCCATTCATTGGTACCAGGCAGAGGCTGCAGGTACCTGGTACGAAATGTCAAGGGGATGGAGCCACCTTAGGACCACATGTCCTAGCCTCTGGTCTCTAGCTGGTGAGCCCTGCCTCCCAGCCAGGCACTGATGGCTTCCCGCTGCCCACACCCATTTCTGAAGACAGACCCTGAAGCCCCTACTGGAAGCCCCGCCCTTCCTGTGACTTCAGCCCCTGGCCTATACTTCCCTGCAGCAAGTGTTAACTGCAGGTCTCCTTGTGGACTCTGGAGCTTTTTGGGGAAATAAATCAAAAAGTTAATTTGATTTTGAACAGATTCTTAAACAGGTTCCCGGAGGCCTTGATTGATTTGCATTCTGCACCCCACCTTCCTCTGCCTTCTTGGTGGCGGTGCACGGTGTTGGTAGGGTTCATGTTCTCTTGCTCATGGAAGTGGCCCTCGGAGCACGGTGTTTGAAATCGCAGCCTTCTGAAGATGGTAACAGCAGACGGAATAGTTCACAGTTTCCTTATTTTCTTTTGTGCTTCTGATGTCTGTTCCTTGTGGCGAGGCCCGGCTGTGAGGCTTAGCGAGGCCCGGCTGCATGGCTCTTCACCCCTGATACGGAAGTACGTGTTTCATCCGACACTTATTTTATCTCCTGTTTCTCTGAGAGTTCAGGCTTCCTTTATTTGCTCCTGACAGGGCTGTAGGCCCTCGCCCCTCTCCTGAGAGGGCCTCTGTACACACTCTTGATAGGTACAAAGGATCTTTCAAAGTCTGCACCCCAAAAGATTGGAAGTAGGGTGCCCCAGAACATTGGCCCTTGTGACCATAGGATGTTATCTTCAGGAGTTGAGGAGTGCCCATTGGCAGATGGTAGAATACTACACAGCCTGCAAATGGAAAGGGACTGTGCCATCAGCCGTAACGTGGATGGGCAGGGTTCCTGTGATCAAGTACGCAAGAGGCCAGGTACTGTTCCATTTACGTGGAGGCCCTTGCGTTGCCTGATTTGTAAAGATGAAGCAGGACCGAAGTGCCAGCCACAAGCCGTGAAGAGGCACTGGGGACTCGGCATGTTGTGGGGACAAGGCCTCAGGTTGAAGCTATGAGAAAGTTCTGGGGATTGCACATCGTGAGTGAGCTAGATGCTTCGGGCGGACGCTTAGAGATGGCCACCTGTGCCACATGCATCTTCTCAGGGCGTAAAGTAGGTACAGGGGGAGTGTCCTGAAGGGTAGGGACCCCGCTCCATGACCCCACGATTCTCCTGAGGTTCCCTCACCTCAGGACAGTACCTTGGGTAGATGTACAGTGACCTGTCCGTCCGTGGGACATCCAGCTGGGATTTAATAGGCAGCGAGTTGGGTTACCTGCGAGGAAGAGGGGTGCAGAAGAAGGAGGGTCTGTAGCTGGGAGAGGCTTATTCTGCTGGACTGCATCCAGACAATGTGTGAGCTCCCTTGCTGATGTGGGTCCACAGTGGGGCTGGAAAGGCTGAACCGTGTTTCTTCACGGCTCTTCAAGGTGGGAGCTCCAATTCTGGTGTTTGCAGGGCCACATCCAGGTTCCATGGCACGGTGTCTCTCGGCTTGCAGCCGTATCCCCTTGATCCTCTCAGGACTTCTCCCCTGAGCACCGCTGTGTCTGATCCCGTCTCCTCATAGACACGAGTGTACACGGAATCAACACCTTCGAAGGCTTGTCCCACAAAGGGTTGCATTCTGAGGCTTCCGGTGGATGTGAGTTTTCAACCCAACAGGTGTGACCCTAAGGACACCTCTGCTCTCCACCCGCTAGCCCACCCCCTGCACTCGGACTTCTGTCTCCTGCATTCTTCATGGAAGAACCCGGGCTCCGTGACACCTTACCCAGGCTCGGTGTTTAAGAGCACTGGCTGCTCTTTGCAGAGGACGGAGTTCAATCCCTAACTCCAGTTCCAGAGGCTTCAGCGGCCATCTGGCCTCCTTAGGCTCTGAGTTCATGTGCACATACCCCTTACAGACACACTCACCTTTACATGATTAAATACATTTAACCCGAGTAGAAGGGAGTGTTCTTTGTCACTGCAGAATGTCAGATGACCTCTGCAGGAGAGCCCTGTCCTTCCACTGTCCCCACCAGGTCGGGAGGAATTGACCTGACAGGACTCAGACAAAAAGTCCATCCCATAGTGATTTTACTCAAAAGGAGACTCCTGGGGGGCGGTCCATGAAATGACTGACAGTTTTAAAACACTGCCAAGGTCACAAAAGCCTGAACACTGGTGACAGGATATACAGAAGCTGCAAGTCACCAGGACCCTGTCCTCTGCTTTGTAAGGCAGGCGCGGCACCTGGATGGGCACTGGTACAGCGTCAGGCTCACTGCCTCTTCTTTCCGAGCTTCCAAGAATGAAATTGTTTCAGAATAAAAAGCAAAAAAATCAAATCAGTAAATTGATCACATAAATCCTGTTGCCTTTTTCAGTTAGTGGCTCCCTACACAAGGACCACCTCCCCTCAGGGAGAAAGTTTCTTGCCTGTGAATGCAGGTGAGACATTGTGGGACCATCATCAACCCCCTCACCCCCAACATACACAGGTACACATGCTGCAGAATGTGTCTTTCCTAAAAGTCATGGCAGGTCATTGCAATTCTTTGGAATTGGTATTTTGTTTGGTTTTTCTTTTGTTTGCGTGTGTGTGTGTGTGTGTGTGTGTGTGTGTGTATGTGTGTGTGTGTGTACAAGTGTGCAGGTACCTTCAGAGTCCAGAAGAGGGTGTTGTGTCCCATGGAGCTCAAGTTACATGTGGTTTGAGCCTCTCCGTGTGTGTGTGTGTGTGTGTGTGTGTGTGTGTGTGTGTGTGCTGGGAACCGAACCCTGATCCTCAGCAAGAGCAGCAAGTACTCTTAACCACGGAGCGTCCCTCCAGCCCTGTTGTTTTGGTCCTTGCATTTTGTGCAGACTTGTGGTCACGCCGTGATGACGGCCAAGGGAGCCAGCCAGTGTGTTCAGCTGCCAGCTGCCAGGAGGGGAGGATGCAGGTGTGCTCGGGAGACCTGGAAATGCCCTGTCAACCCGGCGAGGGTTCTGTCTCTTTCAGAACAGAGTGTCACTGGGGATCCCAGAACCTGGCTTCTGGACCCTTTGCCACCCCACTGTTTCGGAACTCTTGGGTTCTCTGAACCTGACTGAGCTGTTACAGTGACAGAGAGGCTGTGCTCACCTGCTGAGACCCTCCACCGTCGGACTTGCTGTGGTTCCCCATAGCACCAAGGGTAGGAAGGGTCACCAAGCTGTCTGCACCCTGAGATTCCAGGCTCTAGAGTGCATAGGTGGCTGAAGCAGAGGGCTCCACCTGTACAGCATGCGGAGGTTGCCACCACTCTGAGATGGGAGTTTTCAGTGATGTAATCCTTTGGGGCTCACCCACTGTCCTCTGTTAAGCGGGTCTTTCCCCACGTTCCTGTAACCCCCATGCTCTTGTGACCGCCTCTGCTGGGGAAGTTTATTTTTAGTTATGTTTGAAATTGTTTTGTGCACTGTTGGGTGAGGGGTTACCCTAGGTCTAGGCGGTATGCATTGTCTGCAGGTATTGGGTTTCTGTGAGGGATGTTAATTACTAATGATCCGCACGTGCTATCAGTAGACACCTGAAGAGTTCTGAAAGAGCAAAAATACCTGAACTGAGATGTTTTGGGTTCCACTGGCCAGGGTGCTGGTCCCTGAGGGACCAGAGGGAAGAGTGGTTCCCTCTGCTGAGGTCTGGCAGGGTTTGCAGACACGGATATGCCTCCTTGCCCCTCATGGCAGGCCACAGCAGCAGTTAACAACTGCGCGTCTCCCCCTCCCCCAGTGTCCTGCGACTCTACTCCGTAAACTCACGGATTCACTGGACTTAGGGGGAATCACTTCTGTAGTCTGTTCTCTGTTTAGGGAGAAGACATGTGTTCACAATTCCCAAGAAGTTACACCACACCCATGGTCAGCACTGACTGTGTCCATCAGCGTCTGAAAGGCTTGAGAACGGCCCTATTCTCTGCTTAGGACACACAGGGTCATTCGGCTCTTCGTTGCCGGGTCCTGAGGAGACAGGATATGTGGCAGGGTCTGTGTCAGGGGTGTGGCCAGGGTGGGAACATGGGGTTAAGACTGCAAGGCAAAGATCAAGGTCAGTGAAAGGGCAGGGGACATCATGCAAAGCTAAGAGGGTTTGGGGGACGGGCCGATATGGACATACAAACAGAGGAGCACCACCAATGAGAGAGAGAGAGAGAAAGTGGGCATCGCCTGCCTACCACCCTGTGCACTCATTGACAGAGGCATGTGATCATTATGCACGTGTTCATTCATTCATTCATTCATGTATTCATTCATTCATGTATTCATTCATTCATTCATGCATTCACAGCAGGCCAGCAGGTGGATGCTGATACTTGGTAGAGGACCTAGAAAGACTTTCTGACTCCCCTCTTCCCCCTCCCATCACGGAAGACTTTGTCTTCAGCAGTTCAACTCCAACCCAGGAGTGCTTTGTGCAGCTGGGCAGGGCTGCAAGTGAAGGTCAGGCTGGCTCAACCCCATCTTCAGGAGGTCACGAGGGGAACAATGCCTGACTTACCTGCTGGAAATCGATCAGAGAGTAATTGGCCTCCTGACTTCTGTGATCTGCATGCTGATTCTGCCTTGATGAAATAATTACGGAGTAGGGGGGGCTGCAGCAGGCCCAGAATGACCCCACGGGGCTCTGGCTCTACGTACTGCAGAACGGGACACAAGTGGAAGGCAGATGGTTTTATTTGGGGAGAGCTGACATCCTTACATTCGGGGCCTATGGGTTGCGTGCCCAGACCCCAGAAAGGGAGCAGATAGGGTACAGAGGCACTCCGGATTCCGTAATGCCTGGGATCTGACTGTGAGGTCAGGTTGGCCATGAGGACCTGAGTCATTGTGTCAGTTGCCATGGCTACTTGGGTTTGTGGGTTTGTCTGTAACCATGACATGTGGGTTTGGGGCTCAGAAGGTGCCTTAGCTTCCTGTGCCGACACTCGAAGTCCCTTACACGCCGAGCACAGCCGTTCCCCCGCAGAAGCTGTGTGCAGAGGCTTCCTGTCTGCACAGCGCTCTGCGGTTGTTAAGGCCCTGCACCTATTGGTCCTCTGGCAGATGAGTAGGCTGAGAACATAAGTGATCTGTCCAAGGTCAACAAGTCAATCAGCAGAGCAATTACTGAACTCTATTAGGGAGCTCGTTGAGCAGCCTTGGGAGAGGCTGGTGGGGAGGACACCGACCTGGCTGGGCTCTGCCGAGAGAGAGGAAGGCTGGGTGCAGACAGAGGCACCTCCAGGGCACACCCAGCAAGCACACTCACGTGTGTACACACATCACATCCGCTGGACACATGCATGTGCACGCACAGAACGTACGCATACGCGTACACACGCCTTCACGCCCGGCCGTGTTGCAGAGCACACACCGTGCGCACTCACGCGTGCAGGGGCACACGTACCAACCTACGTGCACACACACAACGTGTACATACAAAGATCATCAACAGAGTGAAGTCAAGCCTTGTGGCTTGTGCGCGGATGGCTGTCACTCAGAGGTGTGACCTGCAAGCCCAGGAGGCGACCCGACGGGCTGTGAGCTTCCTACCTGACAGAGCCGGTGCCAGACCGAGGAGTCAAGTGTCCAGATGCAGTTGGCCCACCTCAGTCTGAGCCGCCACACCCCACCGTCTCCTTAGAATGAGTGAGCGGGCCCAGGCAGGCTCTCCCTGCTGCAGCTCCCTCTGCAGCTGGAAAGGAAATAATCAAAATAATCGGTGCAATCATGCTAAATAACACTGTGTAAGGATAACAAATGGTCTTCGGAGACACCCTCTGAAGCCCGGAGTGTGCTGGAGAGAGCACCGTGACAGTTCTCTAAATTAATTGTTTCAGGCCCTCCAGCCGCGGGCAGCCTGTGCCGAGATGCGGTCGCTGAAGGCCACCTGTGCTGGGCGTGGCTTTGTCCTCCCTGACCTTCTGCCCGAGGAGGACACAGTGTCCAGGGCCCGGGCTGGGCCCCCTGAACTCCTTTCTCAGTGATGCTGCCCACCCTCTGTCCTCTACAGAAAGCACGCTCTGCGGGGCTTGGCCTGTGACGCTGGCCTCCATCCTCTCCTCTCCGCCCCCTCCTCCTTCAGGCCTCCTTACTTCATCTGCGTTCGCTGGCTCCTGGACCTGGGTTGTGCGTGCCTTGGTGTTCCAGAGTGCCGGATGGAGCCCCGAGGACTAGAGGTGAAACACTTCATTAAAGTGTGAGGCTCCCTGCGTGCCCTGGGCTCCAAGTGCAGGCAGGCAGGCAGGCCTGATGGAGGAGCTCTCAGGACCTGTGCACTGCACTCTCTGGAGGCTCCACAAGGATCTCTCCTGTCTCTCCTGGATCCTGGGGGAGCCACACACACACATGCACACACACACACATGCACTCACACACACAGACACACACACATGCACTCACACACACACCTGCACACACACACACAGACACACACACATGCACTCACACACACACATGCACTCACACACACAGACACACACACATGCACTCACACACACAGACACACACACATGCACTCACATACACACCTGCACACACACACACAGACACATACACATATGCACTCACACACAGAGACACACACACAGACACACACAGACATGCACTCACACACACAGACACACTCACTCACTCACAAGCTTTGACTTGTGGTTACATCCCTCCTCTATCTTCATAGGGCCAACTCAACCGCGGTGTGCCTTTACCCCCAGCAGCCTCAGGGTCTTTGTTGTAGGCAGACGTCTGTCAGTGGACACTCCTAGGTGGAACTTAGGTTTGTGCATCAGAGCCTGAGCAAGAGTCAGTCGTCCTGTATCTTTGCCTCCATTCTGCTGACTTATAAAACCCACCTTGGCTGAACGGGGCATCCTGCCAGCTACCCATCTTCAGACTAGCAGAGTGGAAGCTCATGGCCTGGCTGAGTCCAAGTCACTGGCTGCAGGTGGAAGCTCATTTCCTCTCTGCTGCCCAAGCCCAGGGCAGGGTGCATGTTAGCACCTGCTGTTAGACATGTGATCTTATTGGCCCTCAAAGGTATGGTGCCCCGCAGCGTCTTCCATTTGTTGTACTAGGGCTGCCTGCCGGTGCTGGGTTCTGATTCACTCGGAGCATGCACAGGGAATAGGCATCCGCCTATGTAAGGTCTTCATGATGGATGACCATCTTCCGAAAGAGCAGCCATCCTGGAAATGGCGTGTCCTCACCAGACACTGAATCTGTGGCCTTGACCTTGGACAGTCAGCCTTAATTGAGCTCCCTGCCGAGGTGTACAGGTACAGCCACACCAGAGGACCACAGTAGGACTTCATCCATCTTCGCTGGTGGAGAACTCTGCTGCTAACACTGTTTCTGGAGACCCTCACATTCCAGCTCCATCTTCCCTGTCCTCCTGTCTTCCAGCCCCACCCCGCCCCAGCTCTTCAGGGGCCTTTGTTCAGTCTTATGCTTATTTCCCTCTGGACTGTAAAGTACCTTCAGGGAGCTTAAACAGCTGGCCAGATCTACCCAGGTCTCAAGGGAATTGAGGACGTCTCTTGGGAGACACTGCACCTAAGCAAATGGAGAGTCCCACATGCAGAGTTAGCACCACCTTTCAGTCCTGTTCACTGAGCCAGCCACTGTCAAATTGAAGTCACCTTATTCTGGAAGTGCAGGGCCCCTGTCTGTGAAGTAGAGATAGCGTCTGACTCACCACTGGCCAGTGTTCCTACAAAGAAGAAAAAATAGGAAATAGATGTTAAAGTCCTAGAGGGTGCAGGGTATGCCTGCCGAGTCTGCTGTTCCCGTTGTCATTCCCAGGGCAGATGGGCCTACCTTACACACACACACACTCACCTTCACTCACACACACTCACACACACACCTGCACTCACACACACAGACACACTCACATACACAGAGATACATACAGACAGACATACTCACACACGCATGCACACACAGAGACACTCACACACACACACAGGCACACACACATACATATACATGCTCACTTACACACATTCACACACACAGACACACACATTCACACACAGTCACACACAGACACACACACACACAGGCACACACGCACATATATGCACACACACACACACACACAGAGACACATATACATGCTCACACATACACATATACATTCACACTCACACACACACAGACACTCTCACAGACATGTATACATGCTCACACACAGACACACACAGAGACACACACATGGGCACACACACATACATACAAGCTCACACACAGACACACAAACACACAGATACACATATGTACACACGTACAGACACACACACACACACACACCACAGGGGAGGGCAACACTCTTGCATACATGGAGGGGGATCAGGAAAAACAGATGGAAATCTGGAAGTCCTGGGCGCATCCCTCCATTCAGACCCAGGCACAGCAACCCAGATACCCGATGTGTAGCAGACTTGTGTGCCAGGGGCCTCACATCAGAGGGGGTCACAGGAAGGACACGTGTGCTCGGTGCCTGTGCCTTTATGTGTGTGAGCATTTTACGTCGATGTGTGCTGTGTCTCTGTGCTTGTGTGTCTGTGTCCTCATGCCGTGTGCTTCTGTTCACATATCTGTGCACGTGTGTCTGCGAGTGCCTGTGTGTATTAGTGTGCATACACATGTACACATGGAAATGTGAACAGGCCTCTCCTCTGCGGCAGAAGGAGCCTGGCCGCCCCACATTGCCGAGATGGCACTGTGCCCATGAAACCTCACGGTTGTTTTGAAAATCAGTTTTCCAGCCTTGAGAGGAAAGCACCCAGAGACAGAGCTGTCCTGCCCGCCAGGCCAGGGTGAGCCACAGAAGGGGCCGGGGGAACTGCAAGCCGCGAGGGAACCCTTATCCCTATTGCTGTCTGAGGATGCCACTCTCACGGTGGGAAGAGCAGGCAGGCCCACTATGGGGCTGGATAAGAAGAGATCCCCCTTTAGAGAGAGAGCATGGGTGGCCATTTAGAGAGAATGGAGACACATCAGAAGTTGCTGCCAGGAAGCAGGATGAAGACCCCCAGCTCCCTGACCCACAGACAGCCTGCATGGATCTGCAGCTGGGTGGTCAGATGGCACCCAGCTCCCAGAGCTGTCGGTGGTGAGATCGCAGCCAGGCCCAAGGCGAGCCTTCCCCTCCCCAATACTCCTCGTGTCCGTGGCCATCTGTGAGGGGGCACATCCTAGTCACCATCTGAGGTGACAGCAGCTTCATCCAGGTTCCCGTCACAGGCAGGATGGCTGACACAAGCACCTTGATTCCTCTCAGTGCCAGAACACGAGAACGCCGTGGACATGCTGCTCACGGCTCCCTGACTCCACAGCAAGAGCTGAGGGAGGCCTGGCCAACAACCAGGCTGTGCCTCAGGGGAACTCAAAGAAAGTTCGGTGCCTGGGATGCGATCAGAGGCTGTCTCCTCCTCCACTCAGTCGGTCAGTCGCCAAATATTTACTATGCAGCTGTGCTCTGGGGACACGAGACAAGAGAGGCATGGAGCCTCGTTCCCGGAGCCCACAGTGCCAGCAAGTCACACAGCTCCATGGGTTCTGCTCCCGCAGTGTTATACAGAAACTAGCCGACTTATCTAAGAACAGAGAGACCTGGTGGGCAGGCAGTATGGCAGTTGCTCTGACCGGGACTAGAAATCAGTGTCACAGAAGCCGAAGGAGACCCCATTGTCTGCGCAGTGTTATCACATAAGATAGGGCCATAGGCAGCAAGTCCCCCGAGTCTCCTCAAGGACTTGGGACGGAGCAGCTGGATAGGAACACCTCAGTCACATGAGCATCCTTCTGGCCCTAATGCAACCTCTATACACTGGCTTTCTGTCTCTCTGTACAGTGGTGCTGTTGGCCCTAAGGTGACAGGTTGGGTTGGCCAGGAACGCCACAAGCCAACCTCAGGTAGGTGAAGAAAGCTCCATCGTAGGTGGTGGTCAAACAGCACCGTGAAAGAGTCTGACAGAAAGATGGAGGAGCATGGGGAGGGAAGAAGGGAGAGAGACCAGGGTCAGGAGGAGGGAAAAAGGAAGAGGAGAGGGTGGGGGAGCTGACAGAAGGTGGGTCTGAAGGAGGGGAAGATGCCTTGGTACCCACTGAGAGGATGGAGCAGAGAGGGCGAGATTTTTGTTGTGTGATAGCAGAGCTTGGCGTTGCCCCAAGGAACTGTCACACGGCGCAGAGGTGAGGGCTTGGGTTAGAAGGATGTGCTGGTGTGGCCAGGCAGAGAGGATGACAACAGGGCTCTGAGATGGATGGATGGCCCGTGCAACCTCTGAGCCTCATGCTACCCACCTTACAGAGCTACGAGACCGACGGGTCCGCCTGGCAGGTAGTAAGCCTTAGGCAAATGTCAGGCAGGAAGGACCTGGACCAGTGAGAGGTGAGAGTCTGCGGGAATTGGTGGTGGGAGCTGATGTTCGTCTGCATCAGTTTCTTGTATCACTGCTGTGAGGACAGCCAGCAAAAGCACTTAGAGAATAAAGGTTTATTTTGGGTCACAGTCTGCAGGATGCAGGGAGGAGTGTTGATGGTCCCTTTACTCTCTCCCTTTTGTTCAGTCCAGACAGGATGCCTCCCCACATTCAGGGTGGTTCTTCCACCTCAATTAACCTAATCTAGATAATCCCCCACAGGCTTGCCCGCACTTTGTTTCCATGGTGATTCTAAATCCCATCAAGGTGACAAGCAAGATTAGCCATGGCTATATCCGCCTAGCTTCCTGGTGCCCTCGCTAGGGTCAAGGATGGGACCACCCTTCCTTCTCTGAGTCCCTCTGTCATCAAGAAGTGCTCTGATCGCTCCTGCCCACTCCCAGCCTGCACCCTGGGGTGCTGCCTCAGGACAAATGTGCAACTAGGAGTCAACATCAGGGAGCTGCTGGTTCTACTCAGGCCCCCTTGTGTTCTTTGCAGACTTTAGCTAAACTAGCCTGGGAATTCCTGGCCCATGGCCATTGGTGCTGGCCTATAGGTCCTCTTCCATGGCCTTCTTCTGATCAGCCTCATACAAGACAGGTGGAGCCCATGCAAATCTCCTCTCCTTTGCAGAATCTGATATCTTTCCTGCTTAGGGCCCTTGTGCACGTATCAATCCAAAGACTTTCAAAGTTCTTTTTCTATGGAAAACAGGTTCAAGAGATGCAGACTGTGTGGAGAATGACAACTCAGGAATTTTCTTCTTGTTCCCAACCTGGCCCCAGCAGTCACAGTCTTAAGATGCCTGAGGGATGTCCAGGTGCCTGTGTGATGTCTGGGCGCCTGTGTAATGTCCATGTGCCTGCATGTAGTCCAGGTGCCTTCGGGATAACTGGGTGCTTGCCAGATGTCCGTGTGTCTACAGGTTGTCCCAGTGCCAGTGTGATGCCCTGGTGTCTGCAGGATTCTCTGAAGCCTAGGGGATGTTCTGGTGCCTGCAGAAAGTCTGGAAGCCTGTGTGATGTCCAGGCTCCTGTGGGATGTCCTGATGCCCACGAGAGTCCCTGGTGCCTGCAGGATGCCTGGGTGCCTGTGAGATGTCCAAGTATCTGTGGGTTGGCCCAGTGCCTGTGTGATACATAGGCACCTGCAGGATTCCCTGGAGCCTGGAGGAAGTACTGGTGCCTGCAGGATGCTCTGGTGCCTATAGGAGGTCCTGGCACCTGTCTAGACCCTGTTGCCTGTGGGATGTATGAGGACCTGATGCTTGCAGGATATTGGGGTGCCTGCTCAGTGTCTGTGTGCTTGCAGGCTTAGGCAGTGGGACCCAACTTCAGGTCAAACTTCATAGTACTTGGTCTTGGGCTGGTATGGGCCTGGTGAATGTCTATCATTGGAGCAGCCTGCTGCCTCCAGGATCCGTGGTGATGCCCATGATCCATGTTCCTGCCACACTAGTTAGACTTAGTTCTCATTTTTCTTTTTATTTCTTTTTTTTTTTCTTTCTTTCTTCCTATTTTTTAAGGGCACAGGGGTGGGAGGGGGAAGAGAATGTTACCAAGAGACAATGTATGAAACTCAAACTATTAATGAAAGTATTTTTAAAAAACTCAAGGGAGAGTTTGAAGTCAGGAGGCCCCAGGCCCCAGTCCTCTTTGCACACAGAGGAAAATCACACACACACAAACCCCTCCCAAGGAAGTAAGCATTGCTCACGACCAATGACAGAGGGATTAACAAGAATAAAATCCACTTCCTCAGACATTTCATATGTATTATTCATATATGAATTATTCATACACATTATTTACATATACAATATTAGCATTATCTGTATTCTGATTCTCTCTTGGAATTCTCCATTCTCCCATGTCTTTTTACGTTTATTAATCAGTTATTTCAGAGTTGGCGACTGATAACTCCAGAGTATAGTTAGTTATTGCCTGCAACTATTTCTTGGGTCTTTCCTTTTTCTTTCCTTGGTTTTTGTTCTTCAGCCCTGTCCTCTGGGGCGTCAGCTAATCTTGTGCTAAATGTTGGGCATTGTGTGTGCAGAACCTCAAAGAGGAGCGAGGGTGTGGATCAGGGTTTGACAAATGACAGCCCAGCTCCTGCATGTGTGCATTCTGAGAGCTGGGGATGGCATCCGTGTGTTTACACGGTTAGAGGAATCAAAGGTGTGTTCTTTCACAACACGTGGGAATGGCTTGAAGTTTGAATTTCAGCGTCCGTACATCATATCACAGGGCCACTTAGCTATGGCCGGCCGCTTGCATTTGTCCTTGGCAGAGTGAGTGGTTGCTGCAGAGACTGTGTACGACCCCAGAGCCATCCTTCTGACGTCTGGCAGGAAAGGTTTACCAGCTCCTCCTCTGAGGCCACCCTCCCCTGTGGGAGGGACCCCTTCCTCTGCCATCGAGCAGTCAGCCTGGAATTCTGTTTTCTCCACAGCTTGCCTTTCTTGGGCATTTTTTACCTCCTTTCCACTCCCCCTTTGTAGCCTGCAGATGCCTCCTGGGCCTCCAGGAGCTGTCACTATGAGGTGGGGAGGCCCAAAGGTCTTCTGTATCCCTAAACTCACACGGTCCTCCTGCCTCCTGATTTCCTAGGCTAACATGGATGGTTTGGGTATGTTACTATTTTTCTCACTGACAATATCATAATCTCTGGCCTGGGAAAGTCTCCTTGAACACAGGCTAGGACCAAGCACAGGCATGGCGACCAAGCACAGAGCAGAGAACAAAGAACAATGGCTTCCTGTTGGATGCTTTCTTCCCACAGTGGCCTCTGAGCTCTGGGACTCAGGCTCTGTCACCGCCCTCTAGTCTGGCCCTTCTTAGCTAAGGCTAGTACTGGTGCAGGGCCATCAAGAGTCCTCTGTGAAGGAAGACATGGCCTTGCATGGCGGCCAGGAAGCAAAGACTGGCCGTGAAAAGACAGTAAAGTGATTCTCTTCGAAGCCACACCCTTAGTGACTAATTCTCCCAACAAACCCCACCTCCAGCCACCCACAGTCATGCCTTCAAATCAGGGATCACCGGTGGGCTCACCCACAGAGGTAGCAGCACCTGTGACCCGCCTCTCAGCGACTGGCCTCAGCGAAAGGACCAAGCCTTTACCGTGCGACGCTCTCCGGGGGTAACCTCATACCCATGCGTGCAATGACCGACCTGGGGCTTTCTGATGGCTGTGGTTTGGATCCAGTCTCTACAGAGGGTCCTCTCTGAATGTCTTGTGCTGAGCCAGGCACAGCCTGTCTCTGACTCCATATGGAGAATCTGCCAAAATCACAACCAGAGTGAGCAGTCACTGTCCTTTGAGAATCTACTGTGTGCCTGCAGGACCCCATAAGAAGGCATCTTCCTTCAGCCTCCTCCACCCCCTCCCCCGGGTCCTGGACCATTGGCTCTGACAGAGGAGCACTGACTTTGGAAGGAGCTAGCCTCCCTGACAAGACTGGCCCATTTGTGCCTAAGGGTTAGAGGCAGCCAATGCTGGGTGGGATCCTGGTGCCTCCGGGATGGGGTGCTGGCGCCTCCGGGATGGGGTGCTGGCGCCTCTGGGATGGGGTGCTGGAGCCTCTGGGATGGGGTGCTGGAGCCTCTGGGATGGGGTGCTGGTGCCTTTCGGATGGGGTGCTGGTGCCTTTCGGATGGGGTGCTGGAGCCTCTCAGATGGGGTGCTGGAGCCTCTCAGATGGGGTGCTGGTGCCTCCAGGATGGGGTGGTGGTGCTTCTGGTCTGGGGTGCTAGTGCCTCTGGAATGGGGTGCTGGTGCCTCCGGGCTGGGGTGTTGCCTGCTGTTGGGGTGGGTGGTGTGTCTAAGAGTAACACTTCAGAACTCACAAGTGGCTTGCGGAGCCTGGGACCTGGTCCTGGAAGATGTCTGCCTTGTCCTTGACTCTCTGAGGCTTCCCACCCCGAAGAGAACCTTGTGGTGTCCTCTCTGGATCATGTCCCCCCTCTCCTTGTAATGCCCCCTCCTAATCTCTTCTTAGCGCATAGTGAGGCCAGCTTGCCCACACCAGCCTCAGAGCCAGCTTCTTTGTGGAGGATTCAAACGCTGCCTGGGTTCAGAGGGAGAGAAGTGGGTCATCTCCACGTCTGCTCTGGAGCTCACTCAGAACTACCAGTCAGCTGCCTCTGCTCTCCAGTGAGATGAGCCTCTCAGCACATGCTGCCTGAGTGAGCTGTGACTGGAAATGCTGGAATGTTCCAGTGCAGCCTTCTCTCTCGGTAGGGTCTGATGCCTGGTGCCTATCCCTGTTGCCTGGCCTTCCTGCTGGGGAAGACACTGCCTGTCAGGTGGCCACCCTCATTCCTCAAGCCTGAGGCAGCCGGAAGAGCCATCTCCTCCACCCCAACCCAGCCCCATCCCTGCTTATCTGCTGGGCTGTGGCCTGTGAGGGTCAGAGCAGCAGATGGGTGAGCCTGGCTCATCGGTGGAACCCATTTCCAGAGCCAGTGATCCGGATCTGAAGGCGGCAGCCGCCTCTGGTTTTCAGGCTGGCTGAGGCAATGCCAGCTCTCACAGACTGGACTGGTCATGCAGTGGGGGAGGGAGGCACCGCCCACCCCTCCATTCCTGCCTTTCCACAGTGTCCCCGGAACTCTCGGGTCCTCTTGGGCAGCAGTCACAGATATCGCTTCTTCTTTTTCTTAATGTGTGTGTGTAGTTGTTAGCATGTTCATGAGCACATGAATACACATGCATGTGGAGTCCAGAAAACAGCCTCAATGTCATCATTAGGAACACAGTCCAGCTCCTTTGAGGCAGGGTCTCTCATCCACCTGGAGCCCACCAACCGGTTTAGACTGGCTGCCCAGTGCATTCCAGGGATGCCCCTGTCTCTGCACCCCTACCTGGGGCTACAAACGTGTTACCATGCTTGGCATTATCATGGGGGACTCCAGGGGTTGAACTCAGGTCTTTAGGCTTGCAAGAAAAGCACTTTACTGAGCTTCCTCCCCAGCCTACGGGCATGTTCTTAGAGGGCCAGATGGAGGTAGTCCAGTTTCTGTGAGAGCCATGGTTCTGACAGGTGTGTGCTTATAACACAGAAGCAGCCAGAGATGACAAACATTAGTGGGCCTGCAGGATGCCAAGAAAGCTTGACAGAATCCACGGGGGTGGGGGTGGGGCAACCCACCATTCCTTTGTGTCTCTTTCCAGGTTGGAACTGTGGAGTCTGCACCTGGGGGGAGAGGTGAGGTAGGCAGGCAGGCCAGTGGTATCTGGGTCCACAACCTCCGCCCTCCTTGGAGGTTTTGTGTGTGTAACTAGAAGCAGATTCAGAGCCCTGTGTGTGAATACAGCTGCTCGTGAGGACCTATGCACGGAAAGTGACTGGGAGTCCCTGTCTACTCTCTGCACAGACTTCCTATACTCAGTTCATAAGCAAGAACACCCAATCAGTGCAGTATGTGGCTTCCCAGGGAAGCCTGAGAAGTAGGTGTTAACAGGCCCTGGCAGCAAAATAAAACGAGTCATCCTAGTCCTTAGAGTTCTAGTAGCTGAAGTCCAATATGCTGCAGGGGGCCAACTCCGGAAGCCTCTTCTGCTCTGTCTGATGGCTCCTAACATTCCTTGGCGTGTGGCTGCATCACTAGCTTTTGCCTCTGTCTCGATAAGGCCTCTTTCTCTTCACTTCTCTCTTGCCTCTTATGAGGACATGAGCCATGGATTTGGGGCTTACTCTAAATCTGGGTAGATTTTGTCTTGAGGTCCACAGGGAATCAAGTCTGCTGGGACCCTGTTTGAAATGAGATGCATTTTGATGGCTATGTAGGAGGCCTGGATTTTGGAGGGACACCTTCTAACCTGTCACAGAAGGCTCAGACACCTGCCCAGGGCCTGGAAGCCCAGGTCCCAGCATCTGCTGTCTCATTTTCAGAGCCATGGAAGCGTGGTTCAGACCAGGTCAGGAGGGTTGTGATGTATGCAGGGCGGGGACCCCCTAAAAGATGCCCTCTGCTCTAGTTTGCTTCTCTGTTGCTGTGATGAAGCGCTGACCCAAAACAACATGGGGAGAAAAGGGTTTACTTAACTTACAATGGCATTCCATCATTGAGGGAAGTCGGGGTGGAAATCAAGGCAGGGCCCAGAGGCGGAACCAAAGCAGAGGTCATGGAGAAACACTGCTCTTGCTCCCTATGGCTTTCTCACTCTGGCTTTACCCCGCCCAGGCCCTCCTGACTTACTCACAGCAGGCTGAGCCCTCCCTCATTAACCACTAATCAAGAAAGTGCCCCACAGGCTTGTCTACAGGCAGTCGGACGGAGACATCTCCTCAGTTGAAGTTTTCCCTTGTGTCAAATTGACAAAGATACTGGCCAGCACACCCTCTAAAGGCCTTTCGACTGTAAGGACTAAGTCAACTGCAGCCAATGAGTTCTGCAGGCCCTCCTGCCCTCCAGATGTGTCCAGCTGTTTAAAAGGCAAAGCTGTTACCTCAGGGTCAGCAGCAGGAGTGGCCCAAACCCGGCTCTGAGAAGGAAAAATAAACAACCCAGTGCTTTCCTAAAGTTAAAAGGAAATTCCAAATGTAAATTCTAATCTATCTAGAGGAATTCCCTTGCCGATGTGGACCACCCAGAGTTAACTCAGCCCCGTGTCAGGACCCTGGAGAGCAACTTCCCGTCCCCACTGGAGCCTCAGCCAGCAGAGTCCCTGATGATCAGCAAGTGTCACTTGGTCATAGCAAGGTGGCCAGAGCCAGTCCCCTTGAGGAGGAGAGACTGCCATTCCTCAAGGGCTTGAGGTACGATGTAGAGAGGGTTGGCTCTGAAGTGAGCCTGCTTGAGTCAGGTGCCGTGTCTTAGCTGTGCGCTGTGCAGGTTAGTCCTGCCCTAAGAAATGTACTTGTTCTAAGTCCCTACGAGGACCTCCAAGCCTTGCATGTCCTGCCTGGTGGGATTGTCTTCATTTGCTTGGGGGTTTGGACCAGTGGGACCTGTTGAACCTTTGGAGGGGTTGGAGGCGGAGGTCAGCTAAGCAGGCAGTCAACCGTGTCTACCTGAGGGACACTGAGCTAAGACGAACATCTGTCATGGCTACTCCACATGTCACCTCAGCTTCTGGAAGCTGTCAGTGCGCTTCGCCTTCTTGTGCTGGGCAGGGACACCTGGGTGCTCCCCCCTGCTCCCACCTCAGACCCTGCAGCTCTTTCCCTTTCTGCCGTGAGCTGTCCTCATAACTGCCCAGCACTCCCCACCTCCGACTCTCCCCGTGGCCCTCTGCATGTCTCCCTTCCAATGGCATGGCCGGTTTTCTCTCGATACCCTTAGCCCTTGAGTCCAGCTAGAGCCACCCACTTGCATCATGGGTGTAGGCCGTCTGCTGAGGCACGGGCAACCTTCCCGCGTCTGTGTCCAGTGTCCAAAGAAGTGTCTGTTCCTCTCTAAGCAGCCATCAGCTGTCAGGAGCTCCTCACAAGACCCCACCCCTAGCAGAAAAGGTTTTCTGTTTCGTTTTGTGCTTTGCTTTAATAAAATTTATGTAGGGTTGTAGCCCAACCTGGCCTCAAGTTTGCTGCATAAACTAGGATGGCCTTGAACTCCTGATTCCCAGGCTTCTACTGTAGTACACGTGTGTACCACCCTGCCTGCCTTGCGCGACCCTGGGGATCACACCCAGGCCTTTATTGTGCCAGTCCTGTGGTGAGCTGGGGTCACACGTGTAAGACTTGGCCTAGTGCCGTGAGTGTCTCAAGTTAACTCCTTAACTCGAGGGTGGTCATGGGGACCCCCAAACTGCATGGTGCAGACTTAATATCCTTGAATTCTACCAACCCCCCCTTGGTGCTGTACCAAGCTGAGTGTGAATTAAGTCTCTTAGAACAATGATTAGTATTCTCTGCGCCATCACACGAAGGCCATCTCCTGTCCCACCCCCAGACCACCATGTCCTGGAGAGAGAACTATAAAGGAGAGGTGACTCACATTTTGAGGCTGCACTTGTGTGGTTAAAGGACATTTCTACCCTCCAACCCATGTCTTCTCCGCCATGGTGCCACTGTCATCCAGGCCAGTCCCTCCTTCCTCAGGGGGTGGACTTGTGGACCGAGGGGTGGCCACCAGCCTCTCCGGCCTCTGCTTACTAGTCCCCGGTAGAACCACCAGTCTCTGACCGAATTGTCACCACAAAAGTGTATCAAGACCCTGCTAAGTGTTGCCTGTCAATGGTCCCTGCACTGTGTGGAGCTGAGATCCTTTGGGGTAGTTCTCTGAGGACCCCCTTTTCCCTGAGCTTCTGTCATGAAGCTGCAACCAGGGAGGGAGCAGAACAGTCCTTCCCTTGATGGACTCCATCCTGAGCTGAAGGCCCTTCTTATGTGTAGCAGTACACTACAGTCTCTTACCCTCTATTTAGGGAAAGAGAAAGAAATCTTCACCGTTTTTACAAGTGGCCTTGATACAGAAAGAGAGAAAGGTAGACATCTTCACAGCCTCTTTTTAGGCTGTCCTAAGCTTGAAAAGGACTGGCTGACAGTGAGTCAGACTAGCGTCTCAGCTCATGGTCTGTAAACTCAGTCTCTCCAACCTTCGTTCTCTTAGGAATTATCACACCAACGACAGCAACCCAACCAATAAACCACCAACCAACACCCACCTCGACTCTCAGGGCTTCAGACTTTTTATACCCTATGCCAAAAATTCCCATCAACCCCTGTGGCACACAATCCCCCAAACAAGCTACAGGTGCCAGAAGGGCTGCACCTAACCACATGACAGCCACCTGTACCAAGCATTCCAAAGCCAACTCGTAAACAACTCTACCACAGCTAGGGTGGGAACACAGACCTAATCCAAATGCCATTTTGCATTTTTACAGAAACCAAAATAACAAATTAACTTCTTCCAAGTGTCCATCTATGCTCCTGAATGGGAACTACCTCCCTCCCTCTGGCTTGAAGTACTTCGACTGGACCATCACCCAAAATGACAGTGAATTCTGTGTGTCATCTTGGCCAGGTGAAGTGTGCAACAACATTTCTGGTTAGTTTTGGAAAGCATCAGCGTTCATAGCCATAGATGGAGCCCAGATCCTCTCTCACCGTTGTACATGGATCTGCTGATCAGCTGAGACCTCTGACCGACCAGAAAGGCCAGCGAAGGGCAGCACCCCTCTCCTCCTGCCTTGGCATGCCTGATCTCTTAGGTCCTTCGACCTTTGGACTCTGGTGTTGACAACCATTCATCCCAGTCTGATGCTCGGGCTTTTGGCCGTAGACTGAGCTTCTCACCATAGGTTCCAGTCTGTAGGCCTTTGGCCTGGGACAGGACCACACAACAGATGTGCTGGCAGCCCTGCTAGCTGCTGGCAGAGGGAGGGATTTCCTGGCCCCAGTAACCTCATGAGCCAATTCCCTCACACCAAGAATATCTCTGCACACACACTGTTTTCTGTATTTGTCAGAAGGGCCCTGACGGGCACACCGACCCTTCAGAGGGCTTTGCAGAGATGCCTCTCTGTGTTCCTGCCACCAAAGCCAGTGGTGGCAAGAACTGGTACATTTGAATGTCCCATCTAACCTTCTACCTGTCAAACTAGCCCCTGCAAGACAGTCCTACTTGTTCCCATTGGCCACCGGGCCTTTGCTCCCACAGTGTAGGTGCACGGGGCCCTTGAACCATCAAATGAGCTATTCTAAGCCCAGAAATGTCATCCATTTGCCTTGGCAAATTCCAAGGCCATCGCTCTTGTCTTCATCCAAGCTTGACAGCCAAATGTGCTGCTCTCCCCTCCCATGCTAGAAGAGAAAGCCATGATGGGTTTGTTTTTGCCACGGACAATGGCCCGTGTTTGATTTCGGCTTCTTTTAATAAGACCTCGTTCAGACCCAGAGATGGATTACCAACTTCCCCATCAATCTTCGGGGCCAGATCTTATTACAAACCACCACAAATACAACCATAAAAGCCCTATTGATTGATGTGGAGCTTGGTAATCCATCTGTCCCCATCCATTATTCTGGGTATAATTTTTCATTATCTGCATGGCAGCTGATTCCTAGCACATTAGTATACAGTGGCAATTACCAGGAGCAGAAAGAGCCCCTAAATTAGCAGGAACAATAACACCTGTCAGGACAGGGAAGCAAGCATCCCCACAACGCATGCTTCCAGACTCCAGGGCCACATCCGAATTCAAAGAGTTAGAAGACACTATTCAGTTTTGACCTTGAGAGTGGAGGAGAGGAAGTTCATAGCTTTTTAAAAACTTTATCCGGGGAATGTATATTTCTTTTAGGAGACATGATTGTCAAGCTGATCACAGCCTGCCTGACAGCTGGAGTGGGGACAGCTCAAGGATTGCTTTGTACAGGGTCAGTGGGTTTATGGGGCAGATGTCCCTGCACATGTTATTTAAGAGCCACCAGAGACTTAGCCAGAGAAAAATGACTCAAGGTATGAGTGTTGAGACACACTGGTAAGGAAGGGCAGGGTTAGAGGATGTCCGCCTGAGACTTTGACATCCACACAGCAGGCAGAATCTTTTCTAGAGACCACTGTGGCTAGGCTTCTCTCCACACAGTGACTGCAAAACCTGACTGGTCTGTTTTAAAGTTTTCAATATTAATTTTTTTATTTATAGATGTGTATGCACGTGTGTATTCACACACACATATGGGTGTGCATATGCGGACAGGAAAACCTCAGGTGTCTGCCTCAGGAATGCCATCCTCATCCTCTGAGGCAGCTCTCTCATTGGCCTGGAGCTCAGCCAGCCGGCTCTAATGGGCTGCAGCACGGCACCAAGCCCAACTTTATAACGTGGATTCTAGGGGTCAAACTCAGGTCCTCGTGCTTGCAAAGCCAGTTCTGTACTGACAGAGCCGTCTGCGTCCCTGTGATCTGGTCATCCTTTCGTTCACAGACATGGCTCTTTTCAGTGTGGGTGGGGACAACTGAGAGAGACAGACATGCTGCAGTATTTCTGAGTGCCGCTGAAAGAATTGCACCGATCAGATTCTCTCTGAGTTTTGGTTTTCAAAAATCAAGAATCCTGTCAAAATTGAGTTCACTAGAGACTCATCATGCAAAGCGGTCTACTGTCAAACTGCTGCACGGGGGAGCTGACCCAATCCAGCACTGGCCAGTACCGCTGTTGGCCGGAGGGCCCAGCTGCGAGCGGAAGGCTGTGGCTGTCTTCAAATCACCTGAACAGTGGCCAATGGACGTCTCTGCAGACACTGCCCTTTGGTGAAGGGATGGGAAGATTCTAGTCCTTTGAGCCACAGGTTCGCTGTGGGAGCCTCAGCTTTAGTCAGTCATTCAAAACATATATACCCTTCTTCCGTCAGGTTTACTCGCAAAGCCATCTTTGGCTCCTCACCTCAGTGACGGTTCTGAAAAACTGTCGTCCATGGACCAAATATGACAGATTTTTTGTGTGTTATAAGTAAAATTTTATTGAATCACCATTACAGCTGATAGTCTTTTGTGTATTATGTATGGTGGTTTTTGTGCCTTGGTAGCAGAGCCAAGTAGTTATAACAGCCTGAGAGGTTTGGGTGTAGTTTAAGTGGCTCCAGGGGTCCACTGTAACTTGTGACTTGGTCCTAGGATGATGGTAGGAAAGGATGTTAGGGCCTTCAGGAGTGGAGGCCTAAGGAAAGGTACTTAGAGCAGTGGGTGTGCGCCTTCAGATGGGATTGTGAGATCCAAACCCTCCAAAACTGTGAGCTGACATAAACAGCTCCAATTAGCATAAAGTCAGCTCCCTCCAGTCTTTCATTGCAGTAATGCAAGCTGACTAACTATACGTAATAATATACCAATATAACATCAGCAATGTACTACAATAATATTAATGCTATTATAATACAATAATAATATACTAATATACACAATACGAGCTGACTATACATCCTACACTGTCCTGCAAAGCCTAAAGTATATCTTATTTTATCTTGTGAGAAAAGATTTGCCTACACTAGCTCCGTCTGAAGATGAGTAACTTTAGAAGAGTGAACAGCTCCTGGCATCTGGAGAATACCAGTTCTAAAAGCGCAGACTCTGTGAACATCATACCGCTTTTCACATGGCTCTGCTCTCTTCTCAGCTGACAGCCTTCCACGGGGAGGAAAGGCGAAGGCATTCTTGTGGATCTCCCATCATTCAAATTGCTTCACAAACATTCTTCTCATCAACCTTTGTCCGATCATCGTGATTGCAGTGTCTGTAGGTTCTTTTCATGCCTGTTGCTTCTTACGTAGGAGGCCAACTGCCATACAGTGTCTTCTAGACCCGACAGAGAAACTGCACCCATGAAATCTCAACAGTATGGCTGCCTAAGCAAGACTTGCAAGACCTAAGGACATCACCTGTCAACAGGCCAAGGTGTTAGGGGAGAATTCACAAGGCCCTGCCCCTAGACTAAGAACTACAGGTAACCAGTGGCTGCTGAGAGGCATACTCAGGCTTCTCCAGGGACAGTGTCCCGTCCCCTCCCCCCCAGTAGGTTATCCAATCCCAAGTAGTAAGCTAGAAACGCAGATACGTATGAGAAACGTTGGAGCTCCGCAGCTGGGTGGACGGAGGGCTGTGTGTGTTCCAGTACCAATAAGGGGGGAAGGGGACGCTGGCGGGTTGGGGTAGAGGGAGAAACGGAAGAGTAACGTAAATAAGAACTCGTGCATGGAATTCTCCAAAGCAAAATTTTTAAAAATGTGCACTAGGCTGCGCCACTTGTCTTAGTTTGGGTTTCTTTTGCTGTGACAAGCACGGTGACCAGGGCCACTTGTGGAGAAAAGGGTTTGTTTTCACCTTATGGTGTATAGTCAGTCATGAAGGGAAGTCAGGGTAGGAACTCACGCAGAGACCGTGAGGAACACTGCTTACTGACTCTCTCAGTCTGCTTTCTTACGCACCCAGCATCACCTGCCCGTGTGTGGTTAGTAATCAAGAAAATGAACCCCCAGACTTGCCCACAGGCCAGACCGATGGAGGTGATTCCTCAACTGAGGTCCCTCTTCCCAAGCGATCCCAGTTTGTGTCAAGCTGATAGAAACCTAACCAGAAAACCTCTGTGCCTATTTTTTCTCATTTCTTGTTTCTGAGTAATAAGCGTAGACGTAATATGACGTGTGACTACTATTGCAAGGTTCTGCGCAAAGCTTCATGTGTGCGTGGTGGACCCAGATACAAAGCTGGTGATGATTGGAGCCCTTTTAAAAGGGTTCAGAGTCTCACAAGGACTGTAGTCAAAGGTTGATATCCTGCATTCTGAGGATGCAGACACGGAGGAGGGTCCCCTGGAGTCAAACATTTTCTCTCTCTGGGCCTCTGTTCCCTTCACCTGTTCAAGAGTAGAATTGGTGTTTTCCCCATTCCCACCTTCAGAGAAGATGGAGAGGACATTCAACATGGCAGATATCTGTCTCTGGTTATGGTTCCTCTTCTCTTTCTGTGAAC